>OX439128.1:15270240-15592740 GCA_949318235.1 Ecdyonurus torrentis | reverse complement strand
TCTTGAAATAATTTTTAGTATTATTATTTATAAATAAGTATAAATACTATATTTAAAAAAAATGTCAGATAGTTGTGAAATTCTTCATTTGACAATTGAAAAGTAATACAAACGACGCATGTGGTATTTCGAAGGTAACATAAAAAAGGTTCTGCTTGCAAATTTTTAATATAAAATAATTATTGAACAATAAATAATAATAAATACAAAAAGGGTAAATAAATATACCATAGCACTCAATAAAAATATTTTTGAACTGAACAGTTAGAAAAACCGTTAGTTATTATTAATACAACTTTATTGATTTATAAGTATATTTCCAAGAGAGTGGAAAAAAATTATATTTATAGAATATTATACTTTTTATATAAGTCCCTGTATAACAGGCAACTTTTTTTGCTTATCAATGGAGCAGGTAGCATAACAGTACAGGATACGCCATTAAAATGGAAGCCAATTATAAAGAAGAGAAAAATTGTTATATTGTAGACCATTGAACAACAACAACAGCTACACCAGGGATTACCTGTCTCTTGAATATAGACAACCACATACATAACAAAGAAAATGATTGATAAACGTATGTGCAGTCAAAGTTACTTAGTTTTCAATCACTTTATTTATAGTTAAACTCTGACATCATTCATAATGCTTTTTGCTTTTATTATGTTTTGATGACGAGAACGTTATAGGGAAAAAAGTAAAAGACTAAATAATAGTAAATAATGTTATCTAATTCTTAGTTGTATCTTTAATGTGGATAAATTAATTCTTAAGTAATGAACATTTATATAATAATAATAATAATAAGTAACTTTATTAAGGCGTTGTGAGGGCTTGACAGCCCTAACGGACAGCCCTATCTTACAAAACCTAGACCACAACACTACATGAGAAACATACATAAGCAAAGAAAAAATAAGAACTACAAAGAGAATACAATAATGTTAACCAATAATATGCAATAAATCAGAATATTTATACTTTCACATTTCTTTTTAATTTATAATACCAGATGCATATAATTTTTTTTATTATTATCTTTTTTTTTTTGTGCTTATGTTAGAAAAATGATTTACTATATAACAGCTATTTAACAGATATTTAAATATATACATTTTTTGTTCAGTTTTTTTTTATATATATCTGGCAGATTAAGTAAATATAAATTAGTTTATATTTAATAAGTTTTTAGTAATAGTACACAAAATACATTATAAACGATTTTTTTTATTCGTTTTAATATTTGGCTTGAAAATAACTTTTAATGAGATCTTTTTCTATAGGGTGTATGCGGATGATGTCATATTTATTGCGCTTGGAGGCCATACTGGAGTAGTGAATAACATGGCTCAGCATAGGACAAACTTCATTTAAACCAATTTTCTTTGGGAATTTGGTTAATTTGTTGCTAATTGTTATTTTTCTCTCCTACTTGAGATACTAATTTAACATATTTACAACATCAATGCTCTCAAAAATAATGCATAGTGTTTTTAAACTTGCAAAATGATTTTGTGTCCTATACTACCCATGTTATTGAGTTATCCAACATGGCGTCGACTTTAACATGAATGCATAGACCCTATATAAGATTTGAACACATTAATGGACGGATTAGAGTGTACTTTTTTAGGGAGAACGTTCCACAGTCTATAACCTTGAACTTAAAAGGCATATTCTGGAGCATCGCTCTATACCTACGAAAGGAGCTATGACGTATGCATGGACGTATGGCATATTTTTTTGTTCGAGAAATTTGTAATTTAAGTCTCTTTTTTAGAAACAAATCGATTTGTTGGCTCTTTATGAGATATGAACTTCAGAAATATGAACTAATGTAAATTTTTTTATTAACTTCTGGGAACATTAAGAAAAAAAAATTACCAATAAATTTTACAGTTTTTACCTAGGCTCATAAGTAAATTACTATAGATTAAACATATACAGACACGCATATTATACAAAATTATACATATTTTAGTTCCTTTTTTTACAACTTTTGTAGCTCATTAGTTATTAGTATTATTTATAGTATAAATAATATACTGTAGATAAAATATTCAAATATTAAAATCATTAAGTTATTACAACCTATTTTAAAATTTAGACCAATTTTGTAATCGGCGCACAAATTTTATACCTTTTTTTGTTGACTAATTTTCTCTCTCGCTCTTGTTGGTTACTGCAGTTGACAAATTTATTTCAATCTTGGTCAATTTTAATTGCATTCTTAAATTAAAGCAGAAATTCACATTTATTACACAATTTCATTTATAATACAAACGCACACGTCTTTAACACTGCACGAGTCACTCACATACTAAACGAGGCGAGTGTAATCTCTCGTCTGTATTTTCTCACTCATCATGTGCGTGAGGAGAGAAAGAAAAAAATATATATAAAAAACTATACAAAAAAAATTAAAAGGAAGCATAAATTTTTACGAGCAAAACTAATTCGTCGCTGCATTCAATGCAGTTGCATTTATAAAAATTTGTTACGCAAAGTTATAAAACAAGGCACCCTATACGCAAGTAGTAGTTTTTGGTATGTATATTAGATTGGGTAACACTGTAAGCTTATTTGTTATTATTTTAAAAAATGCAATGCTTTAATTTCAGTTTTTTATTATCTTTGTGATATTAATTTCATAATTAAACATTATATTTCTGTTATTTATAGTGATTGAGTGATATATGTCGCAAAATATATTTTAATTTACTTTTTAAATTTTCTATTCAACATTAATTTACTTGCATTTACAAATTTTACTCTTTCGAAAAGTTTATTTTTCTGAATCTAGGCATACGGATGACCTTTATATTTTTATTTAAGTACAAATATTATTTTTCACTATTATTATTTTTTTATGCTTCGTTTTAAAAGTGTGAGTGTGTGTGTATTTCTCTCTCTCTCTCTCTCTCTGTATTTGTGTGTGTGTGTGTGTGTGTATGTGTGTGTGTGTGTGTGTGTGTGTGTGTGTGTGTGTGTGTGTGTGTGTGTGTGAATTTCAAAAATATTAAGCACCTTCACCACTTCTGCCTTTACCTAATTTATCGATCATTTGGGTATTTTGATTTTTTGTTTCTTAAAATTTCTTAATTAAAAAGAAAATTTGCTTAGTGAAACTATAATTTTAAACATAATGATATGATGTGCTAATATGAACAATAATTTATTCATGGTTTATATTTGAAACTCAGACACACACACACACACACACACACACACACACACACACACACACACACACACACAGAAAGAGTGAGAGAGAGACAGAGAGAAATTGCGGTCTATATATTCTGTATTCATTTTTCGCATAAATTAAAATGCACTTTTTTTTATCGCAACTTTTTCTAATTTTATCGGAATTTCGGATTAATACATAATATAAAGTTATTTATTTAAAATCACATGTTTTTATTTGTAGAATTAATAAAATTGTATGAATTAGCAATAAAAGGACATCGAGAGAGAGAGAGAGAGATGTTAATAATGTAAAGTATAGCAAATGTTCATACAATATAAAAAATATATTGCATTCTTTTATCAATAATCGATCATTTATTTTATATAATATATATAACCTCTGTGACGCAAGAGATTTTCGTGCAGTAGGAAGCGGCTGCCGCGCGCGGCCAGTGCGTAATACCGCGCTGCGTTGGCTGCGATGATCATATCAAAATGTTATGCACATCATTCTTTTTCTAATTTTTGACTGATATTTTCATATTTACATCGTGCTAATACCTTTAAATATTGTATAGGGTGTGTATGCATGACGTCATTCTGAGTGCTTTTTGATGCTCTTCTTGAGCAATGAATAACATTGCTCAGCATAGGATAAACGTAGTTTTTGTCTATTTTCTTTGAAAAATTAGCTATTTTTTGGTCATTATTATTTTTCTTGCATACTTGAGGTACTATTTCAACCTGTTAACAGCATCAATGCTCTCAAAAAAATTGCGAAGTATTTTTAAACTGTCAAAATGTGCCATTTTCCTATACCGGCCAATGTTATTTAGTACTCACTTATAACGTCGACTTTAACATGAATGAAACCACCCTATAAACGCCGCTATATTCTTGGTTATAGATATTATTTTTATGACTTTTGTAAACTATATAATATAATTTTTATATAGTTAAATAATACTGTTTATTGAAATATAATTTGTAGATTAGATAAAGATAATGATTCAGTGGACATTAAAATATATCATTATTTTATACATATAATTCTTTAAGTTCCCAAGAAAGTATATTGTGGTCCAGACATTTCTATATAAACTATACACAATACACATATTATATAGTTTACATATTATAGTACATAATATATACGTATAATGGAAGTTATCGGTTTAGCGCGCGGGGTGATGCGGGGAAAGCTAAGGGTCCCCTAATTTAACATTACGCTTATGGGGGAAAACACGTTTTTTGCTATTTTTGAGAAAACTACTCCTCCGATTTCGGAGAAATTTAAATGAGAAATACTAGACATACTTTTACGTGTTTTAAGCCATAGAAAATTTTTACGAATTTTTTAAACCGATAACCTCCATTGCACAACCATATACTCATGGAAATATGATATTAAATTTAACTTTAATTAGTCAGTATATCCAGTTGACTAGGTACAATAATATCCACATCACTTAATCCTTCAATTATAATCTTATTAATGTAACATAGACTCTTGCAGAATCAATCAGATTTATTGATCATAATACTACAGATAAATAATTTCTATTTTTACACCTAGTGCGGGAAGAGAAAATATGGCAGAATGATGAGCGGCATTATTCTATAGGTTCACTTTTTTATATGTTTATGATTTTTATTTATTATTATTATTATTTTTTATACAAAGTTTTTTTTTATACCTTTTTTATAATTTCTTAAAAGGCAGTAAAATCTGTTATAATTCTTTTAGCTGGAAAATTTCAAATGTTACGGTATTTTAAATTTAGTAAATTTTTCATTATAATGAATATAGCAATTTTTTAGTTTGTTGCTTCTTATTTGTTTCAATCATCAGCTTAGGCAGGGCCGGCTTGGGGTTCGTTGGCCCGGTCTGGCAATCTGGGAATTGGCCCGCTTATGCTGGGGGGGTCTGGGGGGCGCGAGCCCCCCAGCTTGCGCCGCAGGCGAAAAAAATTTTTAAAAGGGGGCGTGGCACTGGTTTTTACGCTAATTTTGAATTAAATTTTATTTTTTTCACAATTTTTAAAATAATGTGTAACACTATTATATTGAAAAATAAGTATGTAATTGAACCATAACATTTTTTGATATACTACGATCTACATGACATGACCTTCGGCCACCTTAAAAAATATATTAGACAAAAATTGATGTATGATAGAAAAAAAAACTATATTGAAGGAATGATTGTTATAATGTAATGGTTTAATTGAAGTATGGGGGAAAAAAAGAAACAAAGGGGGGGGGGCATAACAGGGATTTGTAAATTTATAATTATAGGAATTTATAGGTGTAGAGAACTTGAAAATTTTTCGAATGGTTTGACTTGGTTGGAAGAGCTTGATTTCAAGCTTAAATTTGAAAAAAAAAAACCATAACTTGGGGAAATCAATATTTAGTCCAAAATTCAAAAATTAAAAAAAATAATAAAAAAAAAATAAAAAAAGCACTTCAACCTGTGTGTCAAAAAAAAAAAAGCTCATTTCTCATTATATACAAAAATTTATTTTTATTTTAAAGACAAAAGTTGTAAATTATTATTATTTTTAAGTATTAACAACTGATTTTACATGCTATAGAGAATTATAAACATTGTACTGTACTAAAAAAAAGTTTTTAGCCTTTTTTTTTTATCTTGTATTCTTTGCAAATGCTTATTTTTATAACGGGTCATTTACGGGCACATCTCGAATGTTTAGAAATATAAATAAATATATTTTTTATAAATAATTTAAATAAAATATAAATATATGAATTTAATAACTTTCCAAAATATAATATTTTATTTACATACTACTGTAGTGCAAGAAGTATTGAAAAAACGCAAATACGCAAATGATAATTAAAAAAAATGATATCACTTCTTTTCAAATAATAAAAAAGTGAGCTATTTTTCAAAGTACCTTTGAACTTTTTTTAATTGATTTTTTTTTTCATCAGAACCAAAGGCCCGCAAAAGCAAAGTCCCGATCCAGGAGCCCGCGGACTAACTTGTACGGCCTTATGCCTAGCTGGCCCAAGTGCATAAAAAA
The DNA here is from genome assembly GCA_949318235.1 of Ecdyonurus torrentis. Classification (NCBI taxonomy): domain Eukaryota; kingdom Metazoa; phylum Arthropoda; class Insecta; order Ephemeroptera; family Heptageniidae; genus Ecdyonurus; species Ecdyonurus torrentis. The sequence goes on along the minus strand of OX439128.1, from coordinate 15,586,498 downwards.
TTTAGTTGGTTTGCAATGATCTCAATGCTTTTATTTTTATTTTTTTTTTTTTTAGTTACAATAAAAATGCGCATTCCAAGTAATTTGTGTGCATGCATTATAGATTAAGTCATATGATACAAAATAAAAATTAAAAAAATATGCGGGTAAAGGTTTTAAAGTTTGGTTGTTTTTTCTTCTTCTTTTTCTTTTCTTTTTCTTTCTTTTCTTTTTTTTTTCTGGCCCGCTTGGCCCGCAATGACGTTGGCCCGGTCTGCGATCGCAGACCTCGTCTTATGGCCAAGCCGGCCCTGAGCTTAGGTATTTTCAGATTATAGTATTATAAAGTTTTTAGTATTAAGTTATTACAACGGAGGTCTGTTTGTAAGTTTGTAATATTTATGTATTTTTGTTGTTCTCTATTGTCAAGATCTATATTACTTACATGTTATCTTGTGATCCAATAAAGTTATTTATTATTTATTAATTATAAACATTCACCAATCAAAATTTTATATGAAAAGGGGATTTTTTTTTTTTTTTTTTTTTTTTAGTTGAAATGGAGCTTTACAATAAAAGAGTACCAGACACGGTAACCCCAGACAGACACAATCGTAGTAGCCTTAAAATTGTTTGTGATATTTCAATGTTATGCTTCTAAAATCATAAAGTAATAAATATAATGGTTAAAAGATTTTCTAGATCTTTCATGCTCAAAATAGCATTTTTTTTTTTTTTTTTTGCTTAATGCGTTTGAATGTATTTGTAATGGTGGATAAGATGATGCTTATTTGTTGAGAAATACCACCCGGGTCAAAGTTGTATTATAATAAAAAGTATAGGTCGAAACTCCCCCCCCCCCCAAATGGTGGTTGAAACGTATCTACATCTTGTTATTTATATCTATTATCAAATATAATAATTCCCATTAACACAAAGTTAGTTCTCTCGTACCCCTGTATACTGTACCTGAAAAAAACGTATAATTAAGCGATTCAAGGTTTAGAAACCTTGTAAGCGATACCTTTATTATATCTGCATAAATTATAGAAAGTTTTTAATATTTGATCTGTTTTTCTATTTATTTATTTTTCATTATAACCAATAATATTAATAGTTTTTTTTTTTTTTTTGAAACAAAAAAGGAATAAAGTGAAAGTTGTGCGTACTCTAGTTTTGCCGTGAGTTTGATAAGCGATTGTAGAAGATTCGCGCCTCCCTCATCCGCTTGCTGTGTTCATCCTCGTACACTCCAAACTTAGGTAACGAGGGTACTTCCTGCGGTGGTGGGATGTTCACGGGAGGTGGTGGCATCGTTCTGATGGGCTGTGACCTGAGGAACTGTGCCCTCGCCATTCGCTCCATATGTTTCTCCAGTGACGTCACTTCTGATGTTTGACGTGGCGGTCTTGGCCACACGTGATTCACTGAGTTGTCATTGTCTTCATGACGTGCGCTGGCCAGTCGGTATATGTGTTTTTCCTCTGCCTCGTTCTCCAGCCAAGCAAGGCGTTTTCTTGCTGCTCGTGTCAACGTAGGAATAAATCTTTTCGGCCAAAAAGAAAACGGCACCCGATGAACTGTGCGTTTGGGCTTCTTTTTCTTCTTATTCTTGTCTGCCATATTGACGCTGATGGAATGAGAATGCAGTAATAATTAATTCAATAATGTATATCGTTCAAGAATTAGAAAAACTGTGGTGGGGTGAAGGCAGAGGAATGCAAAGTTTTGGTTGTACCAAAAGTGAGTTTTATCTTCTTTTTTAACAAAGAAAAAAGGTGCAGGTTAGTTTTACAAACTGAATGAATTATAAGCTCAGCTCCTTTCTGAGTAAGGTAGAAGAAATAAAAACATTTAAAGTCATTTATTGTGAATATATTATCACGACATTAGAGAATTAGTTTCTCTCTATGCAACGGTAATTTTTATGCTAGTCCTTAACTCTGTACGTACAAGATGATTTTAAATCTTACAATAAAACTAGGCTGCAGAACAGTATAAAGAAAAATGTGAATAAGAAACTTTTGAGTGTATCAGATAAAAGAAGAGGAAAATGCGTTTGATTTAAGAGACAAAGATAGTCACAGGAGGTTAAATTAACAGTCTAATGTAGATTTATCTGTAAGACAAGTTTTCGATACACGCGTCTTCATGGCTACCACAGTACAACCATTAACTTATTATATGGTACAACTGAGGTGCGATTTAACCACCCCTACCGTCCTTCGCGTTGGATTCGTCCAGTTTCATATAGGAACTTTAACAACAAAAGTTATAGGATATTATAGTGTTGATATATACGTGGTATGAAAATTATATATATAGTCACAATTTAATATATCATTGTTAGTTTTTTGTACTATATATATATATATATATATATATATATATATATATATATATATATATATATATATATATATATATATATATATATATAAATACATCGTTATCACCTTTGTATTTTTTTATTTCTACATAAAATATGCTTTATATATAGGTATCATTTTTGCATGCATTGTATTATACGTGAGATAAGATAATATATATTTATCTTATACTACAATCAAGTATTAATGAATATCAATTAAATGCATAAATTTAATGATGTTTATGAATAAAACTCTTCTGTGTGCATTATATGTATTATGTATAAATAATGTAATTTGAACATAAATGTCATATACTTATTTAATACAAAAATGATCAGAGTTCAGTTTAATAAAAATAAAATACGGTGGATGGTAGAGCAATCTATCTGAAATCTCATGTTCTCCACCAATTTCTACAACCTGTGTTTATGGGAATATTTTTGCCGCATAACAGCAACATGTTCCCATATTGCCTGTTGATAAAATCAAATTATGCCACTTTGTCATATTAATCCGCCCATGCACCCAATAACTTTTTATGATAACTTACATAATTTGCAGCCCAGCACCATCGATATCCACCTTCCACTGTGGGCCTTGAGATTGGTTTTGTCCTGGAGCCTGATAAGTAACGTGAGCGTCCACGTTGTGCTGTGCTGATGGCGGCACGTGTGGTCTGGTAGTGTTGTAAGTAGTGTGCAGGTCCACGGTCACCCCACCGCGGGTCTTTGAGCAGACTGACCCCGCGTCACTGTCTCGAGCACTTAACCTGTATAGCATTATTTTGCGTATTATATTATTGAGAAACAGTTTACATATTATTTAAGTGTTCCATACGAGAGAGATAACGATTTTAAATGCAAAGTAAAATCTATTAAAAGGATAAAGGTAAATTTATTATTATTATTTTCTAATACACATATGTTATTAAATTTAAATCAATTAAAATGAAGAATCTGTACACGTGTAGGAATAATAAAAACAAGGAAATTTTTTTTAATTGCAGTTTGTAATAAATAAAAAAGTTAAACCCAAGAAAATAATTAAAACATTTGGATTAGTTGCATCTATTCAGTAAAAAAAAAAAAATCAAATCAAATCAAATCAAATTCAGTCATTAAAAAAAGTTTCAAAAGCTGGCTTTGTTATGACTTATTAGTACTTGAGCTGCCAATATCAATAGTGCAGAAAGCAAAATTAAACAAAGATTATAACAATTTTTCTTCATTTCTCAGAAACAGCATGATGTTATAAAAATATATTTCTATCGATGATACACATACTTTTTTTACTTGTGTTGTGTGTATGTATATATATATATATATATATATATATATATATATATATATATATATATATATATATATATATATATATATATATATATATATATATATATATATATATATATATATATATATAAACTTTTCTTACTCGTCACACTATTTCTCTATAACCGTTGAAAAGTGATACGTTTTTGAAACAGCTTCTATATTGATCATGGATATCAGATATCATACACAATTATTATACACCTTCGATCAGTTATAATGAATCCAATTGCACTGCAAAATTCTATCATTTTATTCTACTGCATGCAACTAAAATGGTAAAAAATAAATAACGTAAAAATAATAATAAAGATAGCATTTTTTTTTTTTTTTTTACTTTTTACTCTATTCTTGTTTAACATTTACAGTAAATAATTATACCAACTAATTATAAACTACTCTTACATTACTACAAACATACGAAAGTTGAATGCAATAATTTATATGCAAAGAGAAATATATGAAAATATTAATAATCATATTACGTTACTACTATGCCATAACTATTGTTATATCAAAAAGTAGTAAATATTATTATAAAGCAAAACCAAATTAGCTTCTATTTTATTGTCTGTATCAGTAAAGCAGAATGAAACTATATTATTGATATAATGACGCGTTACACTTATACTATATGCATTGTATAAAAATGTGTTTCTATAATATGGTAAATGTTTTGTACGCGGTTACATTATTTATTTTAATGGTTGAAAGAAGGGATGTTTTCAACAATAGGCAATTACTTATTATATTCAGGTGTATTAAAGGGCAGGACAGCGGTCGTTTCTTATCGCAATTCTTATCCCACCCCTGCGATAGCGTCCATAAAGTTAGCATTGTCCAAGCTCTTATCGCTGCGCTAAGAAAAGGGGATAAGAATGACGGCTGTCCTAGGCTTAACAATGAAATAAAGTTGCATAATATAATGATTGCTTTTGATTTCAGCGAGACAAGCAGTCCTCCTACGCTTATGTATGTACACTCATGTATACTCGTCTATCTATACTCTGCAGATCAGTGTGACCATTAAGGGTATGGTGTGACTCACACCCACCCACGCTCGTCATACACTCTCCCCGCTTACTCGCGGCGCACGGGCAATTAAATTATTATTGCAATTGAAGCCTGAATGTCTAATGAGCGAAGCACTAAAAGAGTTTTTATTCATTGGCAATAAAAAAATCACTTACGTTAGATTTGATTTAAAGTTTTTAAACTTATTGTGTTCTGCTATATCGTCAAAAAAATATATATATATTTAAAAGCTACATGTAAAAAGACCTTATTCTTCCTCTTTTTTTCTCCCCCTAATATATATATATATATATATATATATATATATAATATAAAGAACCTATGTCCTTTTTAATGTAAATAGTATATTTTTTTTATTATTTATTTATTTTATTATTTCACTTTCCTAAGTGTTAAGTGTTAAAATCATTTTTTTAATGTATTTTCTTTTGATGTAAACAGAATTATTATTTCCTCATTTAAAATTTCTAAAAATAAAGCGGGTTGCAATAGGGCTTTTACCAGTGGTTTGCAAAACCCTATACAATACATGTAGCGAGGGAAAAAAAAAAGTTTCCTCTAATTTCCTATCCTTTATATAGAATTACGGGAAAATGTTTTCAGCTTGATTTGAGAAATCTACTGCTCCGATGCCAGACAGGTTTAAACGACGGATATAATTACGTGTTTTGAGATTTAAAAAAAAAAAAAAAAAAAAAAAAAACTTACTTACTTGTCTAGGGGTACGAGTATTGCTCCTACAGGTCCCTGAAAGTTAGCAGTGATTGCCGAACAAAGTACAGTGTGATTTTGTTGATAGCCAGCACGTCCCACATTAGGAACTCCTGAATGTTGTTGCACTGCCACCAGACCAGGTAACTCGAGTTTCTCCAATTTCTCTGCAATGCCATCAGTCTGACATGCGTTCTCGGACAAGAAGAGAGGTCGCCGAGGTGCCACGGAAACACAACTGCTGTCTGCAGAATAATTTTTTTTCTCTCTTTTCTTTGACAATACTTTTGACTTTTTTGTTGTGAACAAATCTTTAGGGTACGACGTTGAGTTATCTCCTAAATATGGTACGGTGTTGGTTTGTGATGGAATACTTTCTGAGATGGAGCTCTCTTCTACATCTTCTTCTTGAGATGTTATTTCAGAGGTTTCTTTAGTTTGTTCTAAACCTGGTGATTCTGTTTCAGAATTTTCATTATTTACTGACTTTGCAGTAGAAACTTCTTCCCCACTTTCTGATTTTGAGGGCAATATTTCGTCAATATTTTCATTTTTTTCTAAGTCTACTTCACTTATTGGAGAGTCCGAGACTTGGTTTTCATGAAAATCTGGTGGGGACAACGCTTCTGAATCTTGCATTGGTTGATTTGCAATTTTTTCTTGCTCAGCATTTCTCTTATCAGACAAATCATCTGTGCTAATATATTGAGTAGGAGATTTCGGGGAATTTTGTTTATCCATATTTTCTGTGCTAATATATTGAGTAGGAGATTCCGGGGAATTTTGTTTATCGATATTTTCTGTGCTAAAATTCTGAGTAGGAGAATCCGGGGAATTTTGGTTATCAATATTTTCTGCTGAATCATTGTGAGCTGGTGATTCTGATACTTCTCGTGAATCCATCTATTTTGAAATTTTAAATTTATTAGCACTTAAAATTTGTATACGAGAAACTTTAAATGTTATAAAATATTTATAAATTGATTATACTTATTTATACACAACTAAAAATTCTTTTTATGTGCAGTATTATATAACAGTATGTACTTGTAATAAATTGAATAACACTTTGTATGTATTTATAAATTTAAAGGAGAACAAAATCTGATTTAAAAATTACATTTCTCTAAAAATGGTAAAATAAATAAATAATGTTAATTAACACATGACTTATGTAAAAATACGTTAGTTTAAAACTATGAAAGTTATTGCTTTATTATAGAAACATTTAGATCACATACCTGGAATTTAGTCCTAAACTATTAATTTAAAAAATGCACTAAATTTGCAATATTTATAACAGAAAGTCTGATCGTTTTCTTTGAAATTTTAAAAAAAAAGTGATAAACAAATTTGTGATCATTGTTGTGTTTTATAATTCATTGTTCAAGTTATGCAAGTAAAGTAAAAAAATATATATAAGGGTGAGGCTGCGCAATTTGGATATTTTATTTTATAATTCTATTTTATACTTTTAAAAATAAGTTTTTTTTATTCACTTTCGTGGAGTTAAAATACATCATGTTATCATTATGTTTTTTTTTTATACTGCTTCTTGTTTTTTTTTTTGTTTTTTTTATATTGCTATAGGAACTTTGCAATGACCATTGAGATTAAAAAGATCATGTTATATAAAATATATTAAATCATATGAAAAATTTATAAGTAAAATTTTAAATCACACTGCCAGTGCCATGACGTTGCACGAGAATATTATTATTGTGGTTGCCAGCCTTTCAGTTCTCTTTTCACTCTGTAACAAAACTATATGTTGTGTGTAACTTAATATTATGTACATTTACCTTATGATATAAAATGTTATATAATATGTGTAGGGTGTCGATATCCAATAAAATTATAAAACTGCATCATGGCACAAAATACGCAATCAATAATGTAATACTATAAAATTGTACCAATTTCTATTAAATATGAGAAACAAAATATTGTATGAAATTTAAAACTTTTATTTCACTAAACACAGACTCCTGGACAGTCTATAAAAACGATTATAATGCAAAATGAAGAATTTGTTCAGCCTTTTTTAAGAAAATTGCAATAAAGGAGCATTAATTGCTGAACTAAAGAGGTGATCGAAGTCAGGAAAGAGAGAGGGTGGATGGTATATATCCCTATAATAATAAATACATTTTAAACTATTATATGTAAGAATATCTAATCTCCCAGGTATTCAATTTACATGGAACATATGGATCTACTGTAATACAAAACTTTCCAGTACATACTTATATAGGCTTGAAAAAAAATTCCATATCGACAAAAAAATAATAAAAAAGGAAGGTAAAAACAAAATCAAATAATAATAAGTGTATGAACCCCGCTGTTGGTGTTATAAGTGGAAGGCAGAGCAAGATAAAATAACAAGTCAAATTAATTTAAGGGTTGTCTTTAGTTGGCTTATATCTCAAAATCTAAAAAGAAAAGTTAGTAATTTTTTTATGTCACCTCAAACTTAGTGGTAAAAGCTACCCATGATAAAATTTTCATTACCCGTGACCATCAGATAAGAGAGAAAATAATTTTTGAAATTTACTTAAATTAACATGGCCTCTCATGGGACTAAAACTTCAAAAAATCATAATTCAAAATCTAGCATGGTGACCCCCCAAAATTTTAACATTTTTGAAGTTGCCTTAACCTAATGTATCACCATGCAAAATTTCAGATTTTTCCTTCTTTACGACTTTTTAGTCAAATCCCGCAGTAGCTGATTTCCCGCCTTAACATAAATATCATTCACTTATATGATATATGTCAATATAGAGATAATAAAAAGTATATAGTAGGAATAATGTAGTAGATATTTTTAATCTTGTGACATATTACCATTCTTTTAAAATAAATTTAATTTACTATAATACAATTCATTTTAGCATGCAAGAAAATGATAAAACTGTTGTTGGGTGGGGGTGAAATCATACGAGTAGTACAAATATATTTTGTGTACTATGGTAAAACTTATCATTTGTAATTAAAGCTCAGAATGCTGGGATTTTAACTGAATGCGTGAAAGAACAAGACCAGTTATCTGTTATGTTCAAATACAAATAGATTATCAGCAGTGCGACTAAAAAAAATATACAAAGACTTTGTATAGCCCAATTTTTGCGCTTCATAAGGACAGTGTGTAAAGTTGCTATAGTAAATACCAAGTATTTTCACAGAAACACCTCAACAATGAAAAAAAAAAACTATTTAAAGTTTGTATGAAATGCAGAGTATATTTTGTATTTTCTACGGACTTGCGACTTGCGAGATGCAGTCCAGAAGCAAAACTATTAACTTGACGTCAGCTTTTCCATCTTGTCAGCCTATCTTTAATTTACTCTATCTTTGGAAAGTTTACAATACAAAGTTTTTCTTTCACAAGATTATTTTGATTATTTGATCAATAAACTTTTATATATTTATTTAACCGTTGTTTTTCCAACAATACTCAATTATATTTAGATTCTTTTTTAAATCCATCATTTTTTAGATACACTTTATAGTAAATCATTGTTGTTAAATCTTAATTTTTATAGTGATTAAAGTTTATATGAAAAATGGATACATTTTACACATTAGTAGGCTTAGCGGCGAGTGAATCACTTGAGGTTACTTCAGATAACCATTTGAATGAAATGAGGAATCTCGAGAATGGAATCCGACAACAAGATTGCACACCTACAAAACATAACCCAAGAATAGTGTCAAAAGATGATGATGATGATGATGAAAGTAATAAGATTTCAATTGAATTTTCAATGGATCATAAGAAAAAGGATTATATGGTAGGTAAAAATAGTAGAAGACGTCAAATTAAAATGTATACTTCAGAAAGTGATAGCATAGCTTCAGTAAGTGCAGACGAAAAAGCACGCAGAAAAAGTCCTAAAACAAAATCTCAGTCGTCATATGATAAAAGTGTGAATGAATGTGAAGCTTCAAGTGACGTCACAAAAATAAGCACATTTTCAGTAAAAGAAATATCCCCAGAAGTTGCTATTTCACCACCTCAACAATATCAAAGACTCAATAACGATGAATACGCTCAAAATGTACAACATGGACTTTCTTTGGCGAATGAAGCCTTGAATAAAATGAAAGATTCTTGTGAAACATTGAAAGTAGAAAATGAAATATTAAAAAATCAACTATCCGAATTACAAGAAAAATATTCTAATGAGGTTAATCATAAAAATAATTCATTAAATAACTCAAATAAAACAGTGGACAATTTGACAAATAAATTAAATTGGCATATACAAGAAACTGTCAAATTTCAAGCAGATTTAGTTAGAAGTAAAGAAGAAGGCTTTCGAATTTATAAAAGTTTACATAAAGCAAATGAATTAATTAGAAATTTAGAAAATGAATTAAAAAGTTTAAAATTAGAAAATGAAAATTTGCAAAATAAAAATAACAGTCAAATCGAGATAAATAATGACTTAACAAATAAATTTGCACTATTGGTATCAGAAAATGAAAATTTATTGAACAAAAAGGAATTAACTGAAAAAAATAATAGAAATCATGAAAATGAAATAAACTGTCTAAAGAATGAATTAAAAACCACCGAAATAGAATTAATTTTAAATAAAAATGAAGTTAAAAAATTACAATCAGATTGTAAAAATTATGAGAATCAAATTCATTCTTTAGAAAACAAAATTAAATCTTTACAAGAAGATAAATCTTTAATTTTAAAATTAAATAAAGAAATAAATAAAAATCTAGATGAATGTATAAATGAATCAACAAGTCTAAGACACCACAATTCATCTCTTGAGGATAGCTATAGAGATTTGAAATCACAAATACAAAAGCTGAACGTGAAGTTGCAAGAAGTGCAGGGTCAAGCTAAGATTGAAGCGAATGCTTTGCGTCGAGAACTCAACGCGGCTAAAGAACAAAGCACTAATTTTCAGAGACAGTTAATTTCAAACTGTCCAACTTCAAGAATCACACCACAAGCTAGTTGTCAAAACTCCACGACTAATATTTCTGAAAAACTATCACAAGAAAAATTAGAACTTGAACAAGAATTATCAACTTATCAGAAAAAGTATCGAGAAATTAAAAAGTTATATATGCAAGGACTCATTGGTGAAAAATTAACAAAAAAACAATCACCAAAAACTGAATTAGAAAAATTATATGACTACATTGGTGATTTTGACAGTATGGCGTCGTGTTCAAATTTAACAATAGATTTCAGAGCTCAATTGGAAGATCCACAGAATCTTTTACTGATAAAACAAGTTGCTTCACTTATTTCCAATGAACGTAATGTATACTGGTGTGAAAAATCCAAAGAAGAATTAGAGGAATCGAGGAAGAAAATTAGAAAAATGGATGAGGAAATCAAACACTTAAAAAATAAAATATCTAAAGCTACAGCAGTAATTAAATGTTAGCTTGCTTTTTATTTCAAAATTATTTTTGTATGGTACATTATTTTGTAAATAAATTTATCAAAATGATCATATATTCCAAGTTTCATCTCTCCTTCCATCCCAGTCTCTCTCTCTCTCTCTCTCTCTCTCTCTCTCTCTCTCTCTCTCTCTCTCTCTCTCTCTCTCTCTCTCTCTCTCTCTCTTCCTCCCTCTCCCTTCATTTCAACGATTAATACATAATTAATTAGCTTATTAACTCATTCATAAAGTAGTTTTTCTATTAACCCTTAAATACTAATTTATTAATAAGATCGCGTGTTCTCATGCAGCCATATACTTTTAAAATTTGAAGGGTAAATTTGTGTTGCTTATACCTATGATTAAGAAGGGACACTATCCTTCTGCATACCAAAACTATTATTTATACTTTATATTGATCTTTAAATCTATTAATATTTTTATTTATGTATATATATATATATATATTTTAATATTTATAATATTTTAATTTGCTGTATTTTCGTTCATTTTGCAATAATATATATTTATGCCGTGCAAATACCATGCGCACCTTTTATATGCACGAGAGTATATGGTGAGTTATTATTGTTTTATTTTACACTATAGCGGGTAAGAATAACAAGTCAAAATTATTTCTGACGATTAATTGTTAAACTGTAATGTGCTGTTACACAATGACGCGTAAATTGACGTAACTTTCACGTAAGGATCCAAATAACATTGATTGTTATGTCTCCACGTAAGAGTTATGTGAATTTATACGTGTCATTATGTAAACAGCCCATAACAACACGTTGTTGTAGTTTTGCTTTTTTGAGATGTTTTTTTCGATTCTTCAAAACGTTTTGATAATGACAATAAAAATTGCCAATATCTAACTGCCTTCAGTTTTGTCCACTGTTGCAATGACATATTGTCAAATTTGAGTAATACAGGTTGATCAAATTTCCTTATAGAACCATTTTAGGTTTAATTTTGCATACATGTCCACACGGGTCAAAAGTTAGGGATTGAAGACTCTATTGAATCAAAGTACTCACGATAACAAAAGCTACCACAATTTAAGTCAATCAGATGCTATTGACAAACTTGCGCGCAGCGCCCATAGTGGTGCTTTAAGCTTTAATAAGGGCTTAAATTCCCATGCAAAAACCATAGCAGTATATCATTTATATATTATTAGAGGTTTGAATTACAAATCAATAAAATATATAAAAAAATAATGTGAATCAGCAGCTAAACTAAAGTTTATGATGAATAGAAATCATGATGAGCAAAACACAACAAAATATAACTCGCTAGAGATTATATCAACCAATGGAAACTTTTTATCATTTTAAAATGATATTTTACCTCTTTCGTGTGAGCTATTGGTTTTTAATTATTATTGTTATTTTTAATTTTATACTTTGATACACCTTCTTACTCTCATATTTGATAAATTTGTGGAAACATAAAACGTATTCTAAAAGAAAGTGTTATGAAGAGTTGAAATTTGAAGATTTTATCTGTAAAAGATAGGCTTTCATATAGATGCTCACAGCTTTTTTAAATTGGTGAAATACGCAATGCTTTAGAAAATATGCCCTTGTATATAATCCTCAAATTATATATGTTTTGATTTCAATGCATATTTATGATGATACAAGTTTGAAAACGATAATATCATCCTAACTTTTTACGTGCCCCACCCCATATAAAATTTGACCTTTATTTAATGTGTCCCCTTCCTGAGAAACGAAATCTTTTATGCATGTTCAATCTTAACGTGTGGTCAAAGATCTAAAGATTGAGTGTAGAAGAAATTTACAATCAGTTCTTTATACCCCCTTCTTTCTCTATAATACAATTTTACTTAGATTATTCTGATTTTATTTTATTTATCAAATTTTTGCAGTTATATACTATACATTTAAGTCTATATATATATATATATATATATATATATATATATATATATATATATATATATATATATATATATATATATATATATATTATATATATATATATATATATATATATATATATATATATATACATACATATATACATATATATACATATATATATATATATATATATATATATATATATATATATATATATGTGTGTGTGTGTGTGTGTAAAAATGAAGTGCAGAAAATAATGTGACCCTACGAATATACGCGCGTAAATTTTTATTTCACTTAAAATAAAATATTTTGGATGGAAGGAAGGAAGCTAAAATCCTCTGTAGGTATTTAAATAAATAAAAAGATTATTATACAGGATTATAGGATAAAGAAAACAATGAAAATGATTTTGTCGTTCAATTATTTATTTCATCACATAGAATTTCGAACATTGAGGAAGAAGCTAATAACGAAAAAAAGCAAGGACAGATATACGTATATGTTGTGTTCTCTCGTGTAAATATTTGATTTAATTCATTACGAAAATACAGGGAGGGTAGCTTATATAATCCCCATCAATGGAGAAATTCAATATTAATTACTGTAAAACTAATTTTATTTTACTTTTAATTTAAACAATTTTAAATAAATCTTCAAAATCCAGCAATTTTTGCCTCACGACGATAGTCTGCATTAGCAGTGATGACTCCGTCTTTCGCATCTCTAGTCACAGCAGTCACTGAAGAACCTCCTTCTGTAAACCTCGAGGTCATGTGACCAATTGCCTCAAGACCCATAACGACATTCTGCAAAAATTAACGTTATTAGTTTAAAAAATATATTAGAGAAGCCTTTTTTTTTTTTTTATAAATTTTGCAACGTATCATGCACCTTAGGGTATACAGTAACATTTAGAAGGTGTATGTGTATGTACATACACTTGTACTCTCCTTTACAAAGACATTTGTATTACAATATCGATATTTCATATTACAGATTATTCAGCATTTTTAAAACTAAAGTTAAATTGAAGAGAACTTAATAAAATTTAAAATATTATTGCTTTTACTTTGCTGTTACTTGATTTTTTTATTATGAAATAGTGCTAGAAATAAATATACCTTGACTTTTAAAAGAATAAGATAAAAAATATTCTAAATGTCCTTTAAAATCTCTCTCTCTCTCTCTCGTTGTATATAATGTTATATAAATTTTTATATTCTATAAAAAATTCCCTTAATAATTTTGAGCTCTATTTATACTGCGCACGTGATGTTTCTTATTATACTTTACTTATAGAGTGTTATATAGCGGACCACTTTGAACACGTGCATATTTTCTCAAAGCGTACCTGTGTAGTACCAAACTCATACTGCACCTCCATGGGAAAGAGCTGGTGATGAATTCGTGGAGCGTCAATCGCTTCCTTGATTGTTTCATTAAACCAAAGGTTACGCATTGTCACCTAAACGAGAAACAATATAATATATTATGCTATTGTGCTAAAAAATAGGCAATACTTTTATAATATTCTGCACCACAAAAATCTCTTATATACAATATATATTAAAACAATAGTAAGTTTATAACTTAAGCTGCAATGTAAATCAGATTGGCCATAGATTTCAACATGACGCAGATTAGTAAAAAAATCATGAACAGCTTGTACTTACCCAGGGTACAGACGAGGTGATTTTGGTTCCACCTGACGAGCCAATGACGAGACGCACGTCACCATTTGCATCTACTACTATGGTGGGACACATAGAGGAGAGAGGTCGCTTTCCAGCCACGATGAAGTTCTCGGGTGAAGGGGGAACTCCAAATGAGTTGGTGATGTTGGGAGCAGAGAAATCGTCCATTTCATTATTGAGAATTAAATCAGTTTGTCTAGATCGAATTTTGGCGCCTAAACTGAAACATACATAATATAATATATATGCATGAATAGAGTGTTGCAATTTCTGTTGACGTTTTACTGCATGTTGGCTTAAACTTTTTTTCCTGCTATAAAAACAAGATTACTGATCTACCTTCTAAATTAAAATGAATAATATGCCTGAATCAAATTCTAGCACTCACTAGAGATTGATGGTGGATGTGACAGAGACCGCTGATCCATCAGGAGCGAGCACGGACACGTGCGCAGTGCCGTGATTTTCCACTCCCAGAGTGCGTGCACCGTAGTGCGCAGGGTCCTGGTAAGTGATATTATCGTCCACCTGACGTCTCACCTCTGCAGCAAAGTCTACGGACGTCAAGTTTGCTAGTAGCTGAAAATTACATACATATCATTTTTTTTTTCTTGTTGCATTTGAATATTGGACATTTTAAAATTAAAAATTTCAGTAATATTTAAACTGTTTTATTTGCCGTAAATTAAGTAATAGGTGCCACAGTATAACAATTATTTGGATAGTTATTTATAGACAACAAAAAAGAAAACAGAACTATAATCAATGAAAATAATATTATTAACAGTTTCTTTAAAAAAAAGTAAGTGACACAAACGGGAAAATTTGGTTGGTATATACGGTGCAACTAACTTCTTCAATGTTCACAAAGTAGGGATCACCCATCCTGGTGCGCTGTCCGTACGCCCACTTGAAGGTCTCGATAATGCGGTGGTGTGTGGTCACGCTATCCTCCGCGGGCACAAAGCCGTCCAGCATGTTGAGGATGAGCGCGAGCAGAGGTCCAGCACCGGGAGCCGGAGTCGAGTAAGCCGTCAAGTTGCCAGAGATGCTCACTGACACAGGGCTCTCCCAGCGAACCCTTGTAGTAACAATAAAATTATTTAGTCATTGTCAGTCGTAGGTAAAAGAAATAGAACTTATCTTTTGAATTCATAATATTAAAATATTGAATAATATAATATAAATATCTAATTTTTATTTAAGAGCATGAGATGAAGTAAAATCGAAATGCTATATGACCTGCTTAAAATAAATAAAATTATAATAATAAATGCTTTCATATGATTATATTAATAAATGTTTGAGAAGCTGGTATAAATTTTACTATATAACAAGTGAAATTGAGCAAATTGTGTTGTGATTGAAAAAGTTCGAATACTGACTGATAGTTTGCCATATCATTCAAAGTGAGTATTCCACCTAGTTGTTGGATGTCCTCTATCAAAGGCTGGGCCAGAGATCCAGTATATAGAGCTTCGCCACCCTCATCTGCAATTACACGCAATGTTCGTGCCATGACTGGGCGTAAAATGCGGTCACCAGCGGTTAACAAGGCTCCCGTTGTAGAATTAATTAAAATCTCACTGTAAAAATAAAATGCGATAGTAGTATTTTAATATAGTTGCTAATAGTGCAGGCATAATCATTGTAACGGAAAGTCTAAAAAAAAATCTACATCATATATTAAAACAATATACATAAAATATTAAAATATAAGCAATGTACGCCGGTTTGCTAAAAATGAATTTGTGTATGCAAATATATTTTATATTTTTATATATTATTCCGCTACTATACGTATATACCTCAAAGTTTCACTCTCTCTAATGCTATCTTCATTGTCCTGGAAGACCATGGCTTGGTAGTTAGTGATAATGGACCCCTCTTCACACACTCTGATAGTAGGTTCCACCAGTCTGTTCCACGGTAGCTTGCCAAACCTCTGGTGCGCTTCCCAATAGCCTTTCAACTCACCAGGCACCGCAACTGCCAGACCACCTTGAGACACAGGAAAAATTATACAGTAAGCACACACATTTATTGTTATGCAATTGAGTATTTATCATTATTATTTATTTACAAAGTGTGAACTGTTAAATCTGAGTACCTTTACTTGAGAGCTCAGCATCACCATCAAACATGTCCTCAAACGCAGCATCGGGCGCGGTTTCTCGTGCATTCAGTGCAATCACCTCACTGGTCGTCCTGTTGTAGATGGTCATGAAAAATCCACCGCCCAAACCCATGCTTTGCAAACATGCTACACCGTCACAGAAAAGTACGGCAATCGCAGCGTCAACAGCCGAGCCTCCTTCCATTAGAACATCCCTATATAATTTTAAATTTTTACATTTAATTATTATGCAAATTGAAATAATAATACAGAATTGTATTATTATTTTGAATTTCATAAAATGGAATCCGTCATTGTGGTACAGTATAAATATATGGCATGATTAATCCAGTTCCAGTGAATTTAAGTTTCTATAAATACTCTTTTCATTTTTTTTTTTTTTTTAATCTAACCTTCCTATATTAGCACATGGTTCACAATTTGCAGTGATTGCTGAATTAGAGTAAACTCCAAGTGGGGAGCTCGAAGGTGGTGGAGGTTCTTCAGGGTTGGGAGGGTCGAGTTCTTTTGCAGCGTGGTTTTTGGTGATCACCAACAGCATGGTGACCACACTGAGTCGCATCAAATTCAATCTATACGTGGAGAAAAATAAATTATAATAATTACGTTAGCTCATTGTCAACTACATTTGTTAATAACAACATAATTTATGTTATACTAAATAATAATTTTGCTCCATACCCAAGGTTTATATAGAGACATTAACCCTTGCTGCATACCATAGCATAAATATTATGTTTAAGAACATAGTTTATTATGCTGTTCCAAGTTAGCAGCATTTATGCTATATATTAACATAAATGTAGCATCAATAATAAAATAATAATCATAGTTCTAAAAACAAAAAACAAAATCCTGAACTACAAAATACGTACAACTATATTTTTAATGTTTTTAAAAATAAGATTACTACCATGAAAACATAATTTATTTATTAAAAAAAAAAAAAAAAAGACGTAAACAAATTGATATACATTATACAATACATATCTGCATCATTTATTAAATTTTGTAACTTACTGACCTAAAAATAGCAAACATTACATATATATACAGAATTAATAAAGTATTTCCAGTTATGGTAAATAGTAAATATTTGCATGCATGTTTACTTATGCTTAACTGATTTTAATTAATTACGATGTAAAAGCATTTGAAGGTAAATGAAATGAAATATTTTGCAACAATTTATAAGAGTATTTTAAATTAATAAAAGTCATTACAAACTTCTTATGCAAAATCAGTAGTTTACTATAAATTGCATCTTTATCATTTAAAATAATATTATGCTAACAACAATAAAACTTACAAATTAATATCCATTTTTGTAGCAATAATGAAATTTCATTATTAAATGAAATGATTAATATACAGTAAATTAAATAATATAATAGCTAAAAATACTGTACAATCAGTGATTCTGTCAATCTTATCTTAAAATTAGAAGGCTTTGTTTGAAATAACATTTTATCAAAATCTACGATAAAAAAAATCATTACTATCAAATATGACGGATACAATACCTTTTAAATATAAAATATTTCTCATGTTTGTGTTTTTTTTTATAGTTTTTGTAATCAAAATTTGCTGAGAAAGAATAACATTTATACAAAAGTAAATGGTTTCTATCATGTATTCATAAAATAAAACACCATTGATTTTTTTTTTAATAATTTATTTATAAATATACAAATATGCAAATATTACAAAGTAAAAAAATATTTCTATTTTATCTGCCAATAAAAAAAAAAAATCATTTATGTTAACTGAAACGTGATTTTTATTATTTTTCTCGTCTTATTTCAGTACATAACAGGTGGATCTACTATAATTGCGTTACACAGAAATTGATCCTAGCACTTAATGTTTTTTTTTTTTTTTTTTTTTTTTTTAATGCCATTAGAGTTTTAAAGGTGGATT
Source organism: Ecdyonurus torrentis (assembly GCA_949318235.1). Lineage (NCBI taxonomy): Eukaryota > Metazoa > Arthropoda > Insecta > Ephemeroptera > Heptageniidae > Ecdyonurus > Ecdyonurus torrentis. Next base: position 15,568,004 of record OX439128.1, on the reverse strand, counting down.
CACATGGCGTTATTAATGTGCTGTAACCCGCGACGAATATTACTTTAATGCACTTTTTTTAATTGCCTATATTTTATACGGTATATAATCGGGCTATATTTAATCGGGCTGCGGCCAAACTTAAATAAAAAAAATTAAAAAAATGAAAGCTAAGTTTACAGTAGCTACATAAGCTACTGTGATCTACGTTTAAGTGCAATTTTTCATTTTTTTTTCCCCTCTTTGTAAATGCAGACTTGAGAGCTATACTAAACTAATATCCTGCAATGACGGCTTCTCTACGGAAATCTGCATTTGCTGTGATGTACCCAGATATCCTTGCAAGAGCTGTCACAGATGATCCTCCCACATCGAACCTTGAGGTTACGTGACCAATGTCCTCTAACCCTGACACAAGGTCCTGGAAAAATACAATTAAATGAATACTGTTAAAGTTTTTAAATATCAACTCATTTGATTAAAATATTAATATATTAGAAAATTTTATTTAGTGATACTGTATCTGTATGTATATTACTTCTTTGAATTTCTGTCCACGTCAATATATTTTATTAAGTTTTGGAAAATCTCTTGGATAGCTACATACCTGGAGTGTACCGAATTCATATTGCGCCTCCATTGGAAAGAGCTGGTGATGAACACGAGGAGCATCAATAGCTTCCTTGATCGTTTCATTGAACCAGAGATGCCTCATAGTAACCTGAAAAATTATTTAAATAGTTGAGAGAGAGAGAGAGACAGAGAGAGACAGAGAGAGAGAGAGAGAGAGAGAGAGAGAGAGAGAGAGAGAGAGAGAGAGAGAGAGAGAGAGAGAGAGAGAGAGAGAGAGAGAGAGAGAGAGAGAGAGAGAGAGAGAGAGAGAGAGAGAGAGAGAGAAGTGGAGATAAATGTTCTCTCTTGCATTTTATGTGATTTAAATTGTTGATTCAAAGGACAGATATGTTTTTGTTGTCATCGCCGAGTTTTAAGCCAACAGAAATTAATGAAATTATTTATCGGAAGAAAAAAAAAAGTCTCATCCTAAGTCTAGTTATTAAATTTTATTTTATAATTGAGTTACTGAAGCAGAAAGAGAGGATAAAAGTTGTAAATTAAATTACGTTTCACTTCAACATACAATACAAAGAATTGATTTATGTATACAATGAAATATATTTTCATACAATATGTTTGTTTGGGAGGTTCAATTAATATAGAACGTTTTGGTTCTGTTTTTAATGTATTTTTTCCCCATTGAAAATGAAAGATCATTTATTATTATTAGTTTTAACAATATAACATAATTTTTATTATATTATCATTATATTCTTTTCAGATTATTGTGTATTTTTTTATAGATATATATATATATATATATATATATATTTCAAGAAATTCAACATCCATATCAATATAAAATTATTTTTTTTTAAATATATACATCATGCAAATATAATTGTAAGATGCTATTTTTAAATGTGTTTTAATTTGCATGTAAATATTCATGAATACATTTATAAATCATCACAATACAACGGAGAGCAATGTATATCAAATGATACCATCTGTATAGAAAAGTGAATGTTGTTGTCACTCACCCAGGGTACTGAGGAAGTGATTTTAGTGCCTCCTGACGAGCCGATGACGAGACGCACGTCACCATTTGCATCTACCACTATGGTGGGACACATGGAGGAGAGAGGTCGTTTGCCAGCCACGATGAAGTTCTCGGGAGAAGGAGGAACTCCGTAAGAATTTGTGATGTTCGGAGCAGAGAAATCATCCATTTCATTGTTCAGAATAATATCAGTTTGTGATGATCGAATCATTGCTCCCAATCTACGAATTTACACAAAGAAATGAACTATTTAGGAATAACTTTTATAGCAACTGAACTTACTAAAATTGTTAATTTTACGACCAATAAATACAAACACTAAATTTGTTTATACATACACAGAATTAATTGTGCTTGTGACAGCCACTGCTGAACCATCAGGAGAAATAATATTAATGTGCGCTGTACCATGGGTTTCTATGACCTCGGTACGAGCTCCATAATGAGCGGGATCTGAATACGTTAGGGTGTCGATTATCTGACTCCGTATTTGTGTAGCGAAGTCTTTAGATGTCAAGTTTGTCAGGAGCTACAAATTTAGGATTTAAAGTATTAGCAACACAAACAACTTAAATTATATTGGCATTTTCTTTTGAATTAATCTTAATTAAGTGTTTACTAGCTAACTTTTATCTATGAAAATTTTGCAACAAAAATAAATCTAAATATTATTTTATTATAATTGTGCAGATTTCTACAGTTTTAAACTTGGATTTTTATTCCATCATCTCGTACATTTTCATTGCATCTGACCGCACCTTGTATGTAATATGTAAAAGTACAGTTTAATATACTGTATAATTATGTACACTAATGCATTTAAAACAAAAATAATAAAATATTAATATCTTATGTGGCACCTATATATAGTATTTATAATATATGTAAAATATTTAACACTAACGTCTTGAATGTCCACAAAGAAAGGATCTCCTATTCTGGTGCGCTGTCCGTACGCCCACTTGAGGGTCTCGATGATGCGGTGGTGCGTGGTCACGCTGTCCTCCGCGGGCACAAAGCCGTCCAGCACGTTGAGAATTAGCGCGAGCAGAGGTCCAGCTCCTGGCGCGGGCGTCGAGTAAGCCGTCAAATTGCCGGAGATGCGCACCGTCACAGGGCTTTCCCAGCGGACCCTACAAATTTATATTAGTTCTAAAATTTCAAGCTTGCTTCTTAAACTTACAATGCACCTTTGTATGACCATAGCTTTTTTAAAAATTAAGTAGCCTACATGACGTAAGAAATCTACCACTTACTGATAATTGGCCATGTCCTCTAATGTGATGATTCCGCCCAATGCTTGGACGTCATCGACAAATATTTGTGCGAGAGATCCGGTGTAGAGCGCATCTCCTCCTTCCTCAGCAATCACACGCAAGGTTTCCGCCAGACCAGGACGTTTGATGCGGTCACCAGTCACGTACACCGAGCCGGTGGTGGAATTTATAAGGATCGCACTGTGTAACACGAGTTTAGATCAGCAACCAATATTACTATGAACTGCCTGCGGGTCAATAAAATTTCTTATTTCTTATAACAATATGTATTCATTTTCAGATCTATAGTCAAAGCTAAGTGAATTATATTTTTACCTCATAGTTTCACTAGCTAAAATTCGATCTTCTCTTGATTTTAACAAATCAGCAAGGTAGCTGGTGACGATGGACCCCTCCTCGCACACTGTGATAGTTGGCTCCACCAACCTTTGCCACGGTAGCTTGCCAAACCTCTGATGAGCTTCCCAATAACCTCTCAACTCTCCAGGCACCGCAACAGCCAGACCACCTAAGGAGACAATACATAAATAAATAAATCAATCAATACGAAAATCAATCAATCAATAAATACAAAAATAAATTTCATTATTCCAGTACTTCACCTGCAAAGGAGAGTTCAGAATCTCCATCATACATGTCCTCAAATGCGGCCCCAGGCGCGGTTTCTCGTGCATTCAGTGTGGTCACCTCACCCGTTGTCCTATTGTAGATAGTCATAAAGAAACCGCCACCCAGACCCATGCTTTGCAAACACGAGACACCCTCGCAAAAAAGCACGGCGATCGCAGCGTCAACAGCTGAGCCTCCTTCCATTAGAACATCCCTATTGAAATATAGTAAATCAAATTAGCATCAACGTAAGGACAATTCACTCCAATGTAATTCATTGTTACTATGCATCATAAAAATATTGGCGCAGTCTTTTAGTTTGGTAAATATATATAAATAAATATATATTTTACATTTATTATTATAGATCTTTTTATTTTACTTATTATGATTTTTCAAAATAATTATGACTATAATAATAATATTTTTAACAACGTAAATACATTTTTCAATGAAATGATTTTTAGTTATTGCTGAACATAAGTTTTATGGCAAATCAAATGAATAGTATATCATGGTTAATAATAATACTACAACAGTTACTTTCGTACGGTGAGAAAAAGAAACAAAACATAAATAATGCAAAAAAAAAAAAAAAAATCTAACTTTTAATCAATATATTTTATATCAAGTGTATTTTACCTGCCGATGACCGCACAAGGTGCGCAATTTGATGCAACGCCTGCATCGTGGTAGAATCCAAGGGGTGAGCTAGAGGGTGGAGGTGGCTCGTTAGGGTTTGGTGGGTCAAGCTGCGGCCCTGATGACTCGGGCTTGAGTCCGACGTAAAGCCCGACTCCGAGACTCACACACAAACTAAGCAGAACTAAAATACCTGCAATACCCAGGGGTCGCCACATACTGCCTCTGTATAAAACAACAAACTGAGAATAAGTTAAGACAGACAAAAATAAGTGTATGCAAAACATAATTTTAGTCTCTTGTCTTTGGATTGCATACTGTGGCACCTGCTATCACTCTATAATAATTACTGTATACTCAATATAGCAAAGGCGTCTGTGTTTATTGAAATGGTAATTTTTAATATAAATTAATTAATTGATTTAATATAAATGATGTGTCATTATTTTAGCACTCTCTGACACTAAATTCTCGTCTATTCTGTTTAAAAAAAATTGCTAAAATTATGTAAATTACAGTTATAAATACATTGTTATAAAAATAAATATTCATTAATTTTTTTGAAAATGTATGATTTTAGTTATAAAATGAAAATAATAGTTTTTGATATTAACCATAAAAACGAAACAATTATTATTATTATATTTATCTTTTTTTTTTTAGTTTAATTGAGGTTTCTTCTATTGCTATATATATATATATATATATATATATATATATATATATATATATATATATATATATATATATATATATATATATATAGATATATATATATAGATATAGATATATATATATATATATAGATATATATATATATATATATATATATATATATATATATATATATATATATATATATATATATATATTATGAAACAAAAAGTATTACATGTAAAATAGGAACAAAAGCTTTTTAATACGATCCCTTTTGATATACAAAGTAATATTAACCATCCCATCTGCTTTGCCTTTCTAAAGCTTTTTGCATCATTGCATTACTAAATTGTACTATATGTAAAAGCTCTGTACGAGTTTTTTATATACATTATTATAATGCGAAAGCTTATAAAGTCAAAGACTAAAGACCTCAGAGTGTACTGTACTCTCTGCATAAAATAAAGTAGGTCTACGGTGAAGTTTCAGCTTTAAGATAAAATTGCTTTTTATATATAAATCAATCTTTATATACTCGGTGCGTATTATATAAGCTCCATTTAAAGCTTATAAAAAAAAAGGCATTAAAACCCTTTTTTTTTTTGTGTATATTTTAAAAATATAAGTAATAATCTGTAGCCAAAAACATTTTTGTTTGTCCATGAAGCACATCTAAAGAAAAACAGTGTGAATCTTATAAATGTTAAAGACAGTGATTTAATATTCCCAAAACTCTATAAATATATTTAAAATATTTTTATTTTTTTTGGCAAATATTTGAGTTTTGCATACTTTGGCTCTCTAACAGTGAAAATTTGGGAGCGTTTAAAACAGCCCGATTATACACAATTAATATAGCTTGAAAAACATTTAATCTATATAACAAAATCAAGAAGATATTGCTTTACGAAATATTTAAACAAAAATTTCATTACATATTTTCTTAATGTTTTGAAATAATTATGTTTATTCAAAGTCGCATGTTAATATATTATATTTATTTTAAATTTGATGCAATTTTATATACTTTGTTAATTATTATTTTCAAACCTCTGATACCATGAAAGATATTGCATATATATTATACAGATTACAGATAGATACCTGTATAGCATGCATTTCAAATCGTAATCTCCTCTCTCGATTGTCATTGTTCTTGCAAGAAGAGCACACTTTACACGTATAAACTGTACTGACGATATTTGATACTGAGAATGGAACTCAAATGGTAAATTATACCTAAGATGACTAAGTACTGCATGTTGTTGACTTAAATGATTATTTGCATGGGCTTTTCCCATCAACACAATTGTTTACTTTATTCATATAATATAACGAGAAGAAAAGGAACATAAATAATAAATGAGCGGATAGTTATAAAAGAATAACAACAGACGGTGTGTAAGGTGTGTGACTTCAATTGTCTGCTTATTTTATGCTACAGTGTCTACTTCTGTTGATTTAATGTAATCACCAATAAATATATTAAATTATATAATAGAAACTATTCCACACGTTACATTTACTAAAAATAATAATAATAAAAATAAAAATAATAACAAAACGAAAAAAAAGGCTGATAAAGATTCACGCATGCAAAAAATAAAAAAAAGAGGGAAAAAAATAAAGAAGAAGAGGAGTAGATTACATAATATTATACAAGAAAAGTAGAAAAGCATTATTATGAAAGTCTATACACTATAAAAAATGTTCTTTGCATGAGAACATAAAAGTGTATTATTTATAATAAGTAGATGATCTCATGAAAGTGAATAAATATTAAATTATATTAATGTGGTCTTTGTTTTTTCACACTTACTCTTACCTTTGTTGTGAAATTTTGTTCGAATAAGGCTCGGAAGGCTGCTTCTATCTCCACAGATACGAGTTACGATGTGAGCCGCAATTTTCTCTCACTCTTTCATGAACCTCGACAAAAAGTTGAGTTGTCCCCACTTTTGCTTATCTCGTCACGCACATATGACACAATTAATCTGCAGGTTTAATTTACCGATAAAACTTACTCGTCTGTCTTAGTGATGAAAAACAATTTACATCAATGATGGTATTAAAAAATATTCAAGGTTATTTTATATTGTTATTAGTATACACCGTATATATTATTATATTATGTAAATAATATTTTTAAATTATTTAAATATCGGTGTTCCCCATACAACGCTGACGTTATAACCCTTACGTTCTTTGATGTAATTGAAATTACAAAGAAATAATTAACTTAAAAAACATGTTGTTTAAGTATGAATTACATTGCTTTGAAAAAAATGTGACAACTGTGGTAAATACAGTTTCTTTAATACGTAAATTTCTTGTTGATGCGCTTTTATTACAATTATAGTTATTGTAAGAATTTAAAAAAAAAAAAAAAAAAGTTAAAAAAATATGCTCTTTTTTTTGTATATAATATTAATTTTTATTAATATACAGTACGTTTATTATTTCTTATACTGTAACAATAACAATAAATGTTATATGAAAAAAAATTTCAATTGACTATAATAACTATAATAAGTACTTTTTTTTTTCTTTTTTTTTTTAAATAAGTGTATAGGTACTATTTTTATTTCTAGAGAAAGACTCCGAAATGCTTATTTATATTATATAAAAGATTATAAAATACATGCTGGGCTTTTTAATTTTTTTTTTTTTTTTTTTTTTTTTTTTGCTACAGTCAATCTAGCATTGAAAAAAAGTGTAGCCCGAGACATAAAAGCAAATTAATTATTGTAACGTAGGCAGCTTACTATAGCAAAATAATTGTCTGTGGATATAAAAATTACACATTTAATCCCAAGGTTTACAGCATATATGTTTACGTCATATATATAGTTCAGTGGTTTACAGTTGAATAAATCTTGACGTTCTCCAATATAATATCAATAATATCAAATATCAACTCTTGAAGACGTGTTTTTTTTCTTCCTCAATATCAATATATTACATAAAAATATACGTGTTTTTTTGTAAAAATATAGTATATAATTTATATATATATATATATATATATATATATATATATATATATATATATATATATATATATATATATATATATATATATGCACATATATATTTATAATTTTATTATAATACAAACTATTGGGTTTAATTATTCACATTTTACATAATATACCGTAGGAATATATATATAGTGTTATACATTAATTGCTCTGTAAAATTTTTAAAAAAATACGTATAGTTGGATAGAAATACATACTCCGTATTATATTTATTTAACGTCATGCAAGGCTAGAGTATGAAATCAAAATAAAATTATATAATATACTGCGGGATATTATTCATAGATATGAAGATTGGTTGCTCGATTTTTTTTAATTAAAATACAATTTTAGCTATTTTTTTTTATTTGTGTAACTTATCTGTGTATAATTTTACATGACAAGAAAGAATATTATTGTGTGATATATAGTATTATGTACAGGTCTGGTGAACTATTAAATAGTTCATAAAATATATTTTATTATATGAAAAAATAAAATGTTTATTTTACACTCACCGCTGGTATATTTTCAACGTGGAGAATTTTTAATATATTTTTATCGTGTTTGATAAAACTCCCTGGGTCATTTGCACGTGTCGTGTCACATACAGTAATCACGCACGCGCGTGACGTCTGCTCGGTCACTTCAACTTATAATTGTAATACTTTTCTCTCTTTCTCTCTTTTATTCTTTCTGTTAAGCTAGCAGATCCTGGTCCTCGTATCCCGCAGATGGGATACCAAATTGACCAGGTACAGGGATAGATGCTACAAAGAAAAGAATAGATATGCTCGGCTAGCTAATTAGCATATCATATACTTAATTACATTTATGTGTAATTAATATATTTAATAAACTAAATGATTGAATATTAGCAATATGAGACTGATTGTAAATAAATATAAGTTTTTACTTATTACTATTGCTTAATATTATATTGGGTTATAGGGTTGCTTATATGGTAAAATAAGAACAACAAAATTACGGATCCGGCCACCTTAAGATTATATACCACATCAAGTTATGAATTAACCCTTTACATGATTGACATGTATTATAATAAAACATACATAATATTACCAAATATTATGGTGCACATGGTAATTATAGACCATATATGCGCGTAATCCAATATGGAAATACACAATAAGCATTATATATGAATTTATCATATCAGTATCACTGATCAGTCTGATCACTTCACTAATTATATGCATTTATGCATATAATATATTTAGATCACTTTTTAAAGACTTTATTATATTAACACATAATATAATATATAAGAACACGGAATTTTGCGCGTACAAGAGAAACATACTCTTAAGGTTCGGAAGCCATAATCAAAACTGACTTATACTGAACTCAAGCTAAAACTGAACTTAAGAGGGGTGGGAACCCTGGTTTTTATACCAGGTCCTTAGCTGGTGACGCTTAGGGGTCGTTCAACCATCAGTTGCTAAGGGAAGATGCGATTGCAGCCACCCAAGAAAACAGAAACATTGTTCTTGTTCTACATTTCTATAAAGTGATATAAAATTATCATTATCTTTTTTTTTATATGATATAATAATACTACGTATATATAGCAAGAAAAAAAAAATATATATATATATATATATATATATATATATATATATATATATATATATATATATATATATATACATATAATATATATATATATATATATATATATATATATATATTTTTCTTGCTATATACGTAGTATTATTATTTCCCTCTTTTTATTATAATTTATTGTATGTAATCAAATAATTTCATGAATGTTTTCTGTTGGGGTTAGGTGTAAGAGTGGGCCAGACATATTGTCAGGCTTAAACCTCGCCCTTTCAAAAATGTGTATTTTTTTTTCTCTATGCATTTTTTTTTTAATAAAGACGATTTTTTACTTATTTATTTATTACTTATTTATTTGTCTTTATTTATTTTAACTACTTTGCCAAACTGCTTTTCAAATATTTCTTACATTTCGTATATTAGAGTTGAAAAAGAATCCAATATATTTTCCTTTGAGTTTTATGTTATTTTAATTCTAACGCACGTGCCTCGATCGATACACAGCTCAAACGTTCTGCAACCAATTTGATATAAAAACCATACGACGACGCTTCCCAATTATTATGAATAGGAGTATTAAATTTTAATATTTGATATTTTTTTTTTATAAAAAAGATGAAAGATGTATTGTTAGAAAGTTCGCTGTAAGAAATAAACTAGAAAGAAAATTTTGTGATCTTTTTATTAAAAAATAAGGAGAATTTAAGAAAATGTCTCAAGCACATAATATAATATTAATCGTAATGGTGGATTTTAACAACCGCAGAAAAGCTTCTTAAATTATAATGGTATATCGATTTGATTTCACTTTATCTAAATTTTATAAGAAAACATGCGATATTTCAGATTGTTATAAATAACCAATAAGGCAATCAAAAACCTACAGTATACGAATCTCGGATGCTGCGACACGATATTGATTTTCCATGTATTCAGATGGCTTATATTTTATCTAAAAAATCTAAAAAGAAAACTCTTGGAAACTTTATGATGTCATTTGAAAATTAATAGTAACAGTTATCTATGATAACAATTTTAGAACTCATTACCATCAGATAAGAAAGAAAATAATTAATGAAATTAACACATGCTCGCTTATGAAACTAAAATTTAAAACAATCACAGTTAAAAATCTAGCATGGTGACTCCCCATGCTAGTTACATTTTTAAAGATAACCTCTATCCTAATGTATCACTGTGCAACATTTCAGATTTTTCTTTCTTTACATTTTTTAGTCAAATCCCGTAGTACCTGATTTCCCACCTTAAAAAAAACACAAAAAAAAAAACTTTATTATAATATTATCCTATTTGTAATAAAATAATCTTCATTATATAGCCAAAATCTTTAAAAAAAAATTTATATATATATATATATATATATATATATATATATATATATATATATATATATATATATATATATATATATATATCAAGAATAATATTATAATTTAAAAGAGTAGATGGAAGTGTGATTTATTACCACATACAAATATATTCTATAACTTTTTATTTCACTGATACCCCAGAATATAAAACTTTTTTTTCTCCCTATCATTCTACGCATATCCTAATTTGATACTTGTACAATTGACCATCAAATCAAATGTATAGGAGGCAAATTTTTATTTCCTGTTACTTTAAAGCGTTATGGACTATAATTAAGACCAATACAGACCAGCTTTTTAGTATTATAAAAAAAAAAACGTAATTCCACCCCCCCCTCCCCTTTTTTTTAATTTGTCAAAATTAGCAAAAACAGTTCACTTTCAGTTTGTTATAATAAAAACAGTAATATTTAGTCTTCATAAAGGGTTTATAAAAATTATATTGCTTTTCTACAAGAGTAAAATACATTTATATGAGACATATTTTATTTTGAATAAAATATTATGCATAATAATGAATAATAATAATAATGAAGTATATTATTTACATTTCTTCATCAATACCTGAAGTTGAAGTGATAATACTGTAGCAATTAACAATAAGAATCATCTCTAAATTACAACTTTTGAAACTGTAGCCTTCGTATAACAGTTTTTGGCCAAGAAAGATACCTTTCAACTTTCATTGATGTGAGGGTAGCATACTTTGAAAGCAAGAAGCTTATAGGCTTCCAGCTCCTCAGCTATCAAGCTTGTTCTACTTTACTTAGTTGACTTAAATGTTTTGGTCAGACTTCTTTTTTCTTTCTTTCTTTTTTTCCAGCCAGAACAAGTAGTTTTTTTTTAATTTAAGAATAAATATTTTAAAAAGATCAATATAAAGGATGAAAGAAATTGAACAAGTTAACAAAAATTAAAAAAAAATGTGAACCTGGAGGAGTATGCAAGAAAGGCATGACAGGGTTAAAAGGTGATAGGCTAGTAGTATTATTTGCTATTGGCTTTCTCATATACTGGTCCTTATTATTATCATTGACAAGTACCAAGGTATAGGCCTAATAAATATTATTAAGAAAAACTCAGCAACATTCAGAGACATATAACAATTTATTAAACATATCAACTTGGGGTTTACAAAAATTATGTTCCTGATATCTGCTCTAGTTCTGCCACCTGCAATCAGAGTAAAACATAAGAAATTATATCCATTAACACTATAATGTACAGTTTTGATCAAATGAATAGTTACCATTTAAACTCGATGTTTTTTACCGCGTTAAATTTTGTTCAATTTTGCAACCTTGTTTATGATTATTCATTGAACTCTATATTCTCAATCACATCTATATTCAAATTCATTGAGTCTATATATTGTAATAGTTGACAAATACACCACAAGAAGTCACCTGTGATGCACTCAGGTAGACAATCCGGCGGGTAAATATTTTGCTTGCTTGCTCATTCTCTCTCTCTCTCTCTCTCTCTCTCTCTCTCTCTCTCTCTCTCTCTCTCTCTCTCTCTCTCTTCTAAGGAATGCATTTAATGTTTTTTTTTTATGTTTCAAAATAACTGCTGACTTACCGATTTGCCCGATTAAGAGATTAAAATTAAAATTTTTTTTTTTTATCATTTCTATCAATATGATTTGTAATGCCAGCAATTTGGTAAGAAAATAGTTCGAAACTTGTTATCAAACAAATACTTGAAAGCATTTCTCACAAGAGAGAGAGAGAGAGAGAGAATGAGCGAGCAAGCAAGCAAAATATTTACCAGCCAGATTGTCTACCTGAGTGCATCACAGGTGACTTCTTGTGGTGTCTTTGTCAACTATTACAATATATAGACTCAATGAATTTGAATATAGATGTGATTGAGAATATAGAGTTCAATGAATAATCATAAACAAGGTTGCAAAATTGAACGAAATTTAACGCGGTAAAAAACATCGAGTTTAAATGGTAACTATTCATTTGATCGAAACTGTACATAGTAAAACGTAACAAATTAGAACCATATTTAACACTATAATGCAGTTTACCATTATTGCAACACATTAAAAAAAATGGTGCAGTTACAAAAAATAAATAATTATGTGAATCCACCTTTATAAATTTCCTGTAACTATTTATTTTCTTACAAATGATAAATTTGAAGAAAAGAAAAAGAAGAAGACGAGCAAAGCCCTTACCATAGTGAAGAGAGTCTCATAGTTTGGTAAAAATCTTGCTAGCACAGAGACCAAAAAAAAAAAAAAAAAAAAAAAAAAAAAATCTTGAAGAGAACAACAAGTGTGGTAAGTGGTAAGCCTTCATCAGTCCTTTGTCAGACTCAAGTCTGTAAGGACTGATGAAGGCATAACTTACAGTTTTCATTTTGGAGTTTAGTGCCGAAAGCTATCCAATATGTGGTAGTTATTTATTTCTGAGCTAGCAATATTTTCACTGACCTAATTGTTGCCTTTTCATCAATAGCATTTAAACTTAAAAAATGGTAACCAGTCACAGGAACTTTTACTTTTGTAGAAGTTGCATTAAAAAAAAGTATTTTGATTTTGAGTTGACAATAAAAATTAAAAAATAAGTATTAATATTTGCTTTAGCATAATCATAATAATAATTTACATTTAACTCAATTTAAACCTCCTGTCGCAGCACAGAATGGAAATTTCCATGCCTGATGCATGTAATTAAATTATTATTACTAGAAACTACATATGGTTACATTTAAGTATGTATTTAATTTACAATGGTTGCTCTTTACACTAAAGGGAAAAATTACATCTCCTGACACTTACATTTTGAGCACCTTATCTTTGCCTCCACTGCCAACTCTGAGACCATCAGGTGACCAGTCCACTGCGTACACTTCATCTGCATGACCTGGCAGATCCAGCTCCAGCTTCTTGTTCCTCACACTCCACACTGAAATATACAATCAGCAATAAACATGACATTTCAAGACATCAATTGGCAGTTAACTTAATGATTACAGTATATTTCAAGAATAATTACGCATATGATGAGAAAAGGAGAGGAAGATTATAAATTAAAGTTCTAATTTTACAAAAATCCATTATTACATTTCACTGAAAATGATAATTACATATTAATTATATATATATATGCGTATTAGGAAAAAACCATCGCGGTTAGTATTAATAAGTTTAAAAAAATATTTAGAAAATAGTTGGTAGAGATTAGAGCACGTTGAATTGAAAATTAATAAAACGCGAGAATTCTCTAATTTAAATAGTAAATTGGGACTAGGGATCAAATATTCTAGCTTGAGCTAGTTAAAAGTTCCTACCCCAGTGTCAACATATAAAGCGATGTAACTAGCGTGAATCACGATACTGTGCAGTCGGTAGGCGTAGTGTTCTCGCGATCTTTCTAGAGTTGGGGAACTCTGGGAAGTGAGGGAGGACACTATTGCTTGCTGGCTGCCTGTCTTACACCCCTCTTAGACACGATTTTATATTACAGTGTGAGGATGAGAGGTTTTAAACAGCAAGCCGAGTTTGAGCGCGCGATTTTAACCAATCAGCGCGTGCAGCTGCGGGGGCATCGCGTATGCCACTTGCTTCCTCAGCTCAGTCAGTTAGCAGATGTGGTGTGAGCCATCTCTAGCTGTACAGAGCTCTCTGCCGAGCCTTACTGATGAGTCCTAGGTAAAGGACGAAACCGGTCTAAGGCAAAGAGTAAGTCTGATGCTGTTTTATAATGTTGTGTCTTTGACGTAGTGTGAGAACGTGAGATGCTAGGCACATCGTATTTTATTTTGACACTATACCTCCATCCCTTTAACGTCTACTTTTTAACTAGCTCAAGCTAGAATATTTGATCCCTAGTCCCAATTTACTATTTAAATTAGAGAATTTTCGCGTTTTATTAATTTTCAATTCAACGTGCTCTAATCTCTACCAACTATTTTCTAAATATTTATATATATATATATATATATATATATATATAGACACTGTAATTACAAACAACTTATTGGTTGATTACTGCATTTAAAGCCCTTGTCAACTTACTTTTTCATAATTTAGAATACTAAATTGATAATTACCACACCTTACTATCCATGAATTAGCCACTAACACGTGGATTTTGTATTTATTTTCATTTATTTTCCTTTTTGCGGTTATATCACGTATCTGACGTCACAATGTACCGATGGGGCCATGATAGGGGTTGAGAGAGGGGCTTAAATTTATCACGTAACCAGAGCGGTGACTGTGATTGGCGGTGGTACATTGTGATATAACCGCAAAAAGGAAAATAAACGAAAATAAATACAAAATCAATGTGATGGTGTCCAATTCATGGATATTAAGGTATGGTAATTATCAATCTAGTATTCTAAATGATAAAAAAAAGTAAGTTGACAAGGGCTTTAAGTGTTTATATGCTTTAGAATGAAGTAATGTACTTGAAAGAGCAGTCAATTTTGTTTGTGGAAATAAATTTCAAATTTATTACCTTTGAGTGTAGAATCAGCACTGCCGCTGACGAGTAGTCTGGAGTCTGCTGACCACGCTACCATGTAGACAGCTTGTACATGGCCTCGTAGTGTGGTGATAAACCTAAAAATACATAAATCACACCATTTTATTACATTGTCTCTTTTCCGTGACAGGATGATTGAATGATTGTTGGCAAGTACTATTTACAGTTTATAATGTTCCTTAATGAAATCGTAACAATTCTAGAGCCAGAAAAAAAAAAGTTGATTGTTGGTCCCTCAATTGAATAGCAATTTAATTTTATAAACATAATTGTTTAAAGTGTTTTATTAAAGCACTGTGAACCTCAGAAAACAGGTCAGAACTACAAGCCCACATCTTGTTTGGAGAGAGGTGAGAAGAGGAATGATTACTAAGCATGCGCAGTCATGGGGTGTAACATTGAACATGGGGATGGCCTACAACTTTAAACATACTTAAACGACATGCTTTAATACCTGTGTACAGTATATAAAAGTTTAAAATATATAGGCCTATATATAAAAAAAAGAAAAAGTAATGGTGTTTGTGTTTGTTTGTTCAACGTAAGGTAACGTAAAAGTACCAGTATATATAAACAATTATTTTAAATCAATAATATTATGATGACCTGTACTTACTTGCCAGTTTTTCCATCCCATAGTCTGATTGACTTGTCAAAAGAAGCTGATGCCAAAGTTCGTGTGTCAGGGGAGAACTTGACATCATTGACCAGCTGCTGATGACCCGTTAGTCGTGCTACACATACAAACATTGTCACTACTCTCACACAATTTCTTTTAACACTATAACAGACTTACCTAGAGGCTTCTTCTCTTTTTCAGGCAGCCACATAATGAGTGTGAAGTCATCTGAGGCAGAAACTAGTCGCTCCTCACCTGCACTGCAGACTGCAGAGAATCTAGCCAGAGCCAGTGCCTGAGCATTCTCATCTGCAAAATATAAACAAAGTTAAAAGCTAGCTTTTTTAAATATTCTACATGTGTATTATTTGTTAAATATTATTCTACACGTTTTGTAAGTGTACTTCTTCCCTCACTTTTTATATACTGATTCATGCAGTTACCTGTTAATTGTACAGCTTTTCCTCTGTGTGCTGCAGTGGGGTCCACTGCCCCAGTTCTAATTACATAGTCTGTGTTGAGAGCTATGGAGTTAACCCAATGTGCATGGCCTTCTAGTGACCTACACAATACACCCTAAAACAATCATACACACACA
Organism: Ecdyonurus torrentis; assembly: GCA_949318235.1. Taxonomy (NCBI): domain Eukaryota; kingdom Metazoa; phylum Arthropoda; class Insecta; order Ephemeroptera; family Heptageniidae; genus Ecdyonurus; species Ecdyonurus torrentis. Next base: position 15,551,502 of record OX439128.1, on the reverse strand, counting down.
TTGTTAAAACATTTTCTGCTATTTTTCTAGCTTGTTTTAGTAATGTCTTTTTCTGTATTCCTGCTACTTTTTTTTAGAACAGTAATAAAAATAAATGAAAAATCAACTGTGTGATAGATATGTACAGTATGATAACAAAAAGATTTGATAGTAAAACATATAGATAGATTTGGAAAAATTGGGGAATGGGAGGTAGTATGTATGAGCTTACAAATAATTACAATAACAGGGACACCATGGTAGAAAAATAAATCTTATTGGCCTGGGTTAGAATATTTTCTCTACCACAGCGTCCCTGTTAATGTAAGCTCAAACTGTCTCCCATTCCCCAATTTTTTCTAATCTATCAATGTGTTTTACTATCAAATCATTTTATTACCAGTTTTGTTATTTTTACTATTACTTGTTATTTATATTACTTCATACTGAATTCTATTACTGTATAGATATTACCCATAGAAACATGGTATGCACACATAATTTAATTTTTGAAAAAAATATTATTATGAAGAATACTGAATATATGATTCACTGTACTTAACATGATAAAATTTCCACCTGTAATCCCCCCCCCCCCCCCCTCCCCCTCCCTCTTTAATCTAGTCTTTCCTTGGCTTGCAATTTGGTTTAGAGGTTTGTATGCTCACGCCAATCTGAAAATTTCTCATGACTCACTGGCTGTCAATTAATGAGTCCGATCTATTCATGACACACTTGGCTGCTGGCATAAAAGCACGTTGTGTGACCCCTGACCACCAGAGCATCGAGTTAGTGAGGGCTTCTCTCTTCATGTCATGCTGAAGAGGATGAAAACCCTGTCAATGGCTAGAAATGAGGTACTGAAAATGACTGATGTGTATTGTATTCATGCCATCTAGATCAAATGCAAGCCAAACACCCACTAACAATATGAGCATGATGTAATGAGTGGCTAGTACACACTCTTGTTTTACCCTCTTTGCTTTATACACTCTATGGGTTTAAATCCCACTTGAGTTAGAAGTTGTTTTTTTCTCTAAGAAGGTTGTTGGCAAAAGCTCACTTCCCTTTCCCAAAACTTTTTACCATCTATCTGTGTTTCTTCTATCATATCTTTTAATTTATTAACATCTTATGGGACTAGAAAATAGAAAGAACTTACATCATCAGGCCTCCACACTTTGATTGTTCTATCTTGAGAGGAAGAATACAGAAGTCCACAGCCTCCCCACTTGACGCACGTTACACTCATTGTGTGACCACTCAGAATTCTTTCTGTTTGACCCATCACAGTGTCCCAGATACGAATATCACCATCTTTAGAAGCACTGGCTAACCTTCGACATCTTGCATCTCTGAAAAATACATACATACATACATATCATGACTCTATAATCCCTTCCGGGATAAGCCAACGACACAGATGTTTTATCCTGACCCAGTGATAGACCTCCACAACTTCCTGTCCTGACATACTTCACTCGCTTCCTCCAGTCTCATGTATGATATATTTAAGTTATAGGCCCAGACATGAGTCATCAGTAAAGAGGAAAGTTTATTTTACAAGAGAGATGTAAACATGTTATTTAATGTTTATTATTATGATGCATTTTGCTAGAACTTTCAAATCTATAAAGCAGTTAGGTACTTTACACAGGACCATGATAAGATATTTTACCATTTAAATCCAGTGTGTGTTTTTCTCATAAGAATAACATTGCAAATTTAGCGCGAGTTTTTGAATGATAAAAACTCTTATTGTGGTCGTGTGTACTGGTAACTAATACAAGAGAGAGTGATTGTAGTACATAACATCAATGCACTATTTACAGCATGCATCATTTACGGTACCAATTTGTAATTCTTCATTACAATGATTTTTTGGCTTCTTTTTATTTTAGGTATACTGTATACCGGTTCATATTTAAAGTACTTCAGGGATTAAACTCACTTGTGAAGAGGTTCCCAGGAGAGAGACGTGACCCATTGTTTATGTCCATTCAAAGGCTTGCCAATTTGTTTCCCTGTGCTGGGATCCCAAAGTAAAACTACACCATTTTTACATGCAGAAGCAAGTTTCTTTGAGTTGGGTGACCACGCAATACACAGTACCCAATTTTTGTGACCTGAATAACAAGGAAAAATAAATTAAATTTAAAATTTTACAATATATCAAAGTGTGCTGCCAATTTTTTTACCTCTGGAAAAGAATAGAACAATAGGAATAGGAAAAGGCATAGAACACTTTGAACAAAAAACATGTTTAGTATCCTAACCTACCTAAATATCAACGTTGATTTGGCTGGAGTCATTGATTTCTAATTTATTTTAAATTCACAAAATGTCAGCTGCAGGTTTATGACGTCACAGCTTGCCTGTTTCCGCGCGCAAGGACTAGTTAACTGTGACGTCATAAACATGCATCTGACATTTTGTAAATGGAAAATAAATTAGAAATTAATGACTCCGGTCAAATTAACGTTGATATTTTTGTATGTTAGGATACTAGACATGTTTTTTTTTTTTTTTCAATGTGTTCTATTCCTTTAAGCATGGATAAACATGTTTAAAAATTTTAGTTACAGAAATTTTACAGTGACATACTTTACAGTACATACAAATAGCTGTATTGACTATGTAATAAAGGAACAACTGTTTTGAGGCCGACTATGAGCGGATGTGCTCGAAATCGCTTATAGTCGGCCTCAAAACAGTTGTTCTTTTATTAGTCAATTGATTTTATGGACTTTTCAAATCAGTAAATTAGTAGTACAATCATATTCATTTACAAAGGTTTACAACATAAGTCAAAGCAGAGTAAGCTCTAAATTGTCCATACAAAATAATACCTAATAATAAATAAAAAAATAAAAAAGGGATTTAAGTTTTTACATAGCAAAATATTAATTCATAAGCTTAGTACAACACTGATAAATTACGGAACAACTTGTAACATTTATTCATGGTACAGCTCTGGCCAAAAGTTTAAGAACGGGGCAGCGGCGGCCGCAGCGTTTTCCCATAAAGATAACATAGTGTGGTTGTGAGTTGCCTATACAAATCGTTCTCAAACCTTTGGCCAGAGCTGTACATAACAACGTGTAATATTATATGATACATACCTTCGCAGACTCTGTGTGGAGTTTGAGTTTGGACATCCCAGAACCTAACTGTAGTATCGCCAGATCCACTGGCCAGATGTAAGCCATCAGGACTGAAACTAACTGAGATGACAGCTTCGGCATGACCGGGCATAGAACTACAAACACAAAAACAATCTTGTAAATATTATGTACGGTACAGTACACAATAATATAAATGTGATATACTTAAATGAAAAAACACTGACCTTGTGCATCGTGTAACTGCTCTGACTTTAAAGACTGCTTGTTGCTGATACACAATTTCGAGTACTTGCTCAGTGCTCAATGCATCCTTTTCCAAAACATCTTCAAGTGACGACGTGATTTCCTTGTCATTAACGAAAAATAAATACGGGGCCGGCTCCTCCTACGCATAAAAATTACATACATACATAAAAGTTGTAATACATATGCAATTACAGACATAAAATTCATATTTAATCATAAAACATTGTTCAACTGCAGTATTCAAATACATATGTATATACATATTGCACTAATAGCGCTAAATAAAAGAGTAAAAGGTTACTGATTAACGCATAAAACATGTGTCACGTGGACCATGATCACCCATGTGATGCAGGTGGTATCGTTACAGACTTATTTTTAGCAATGACTTACATTTTTCAAGAGATGGTTGCACAGAAGTTGAAGTTTATCAGGTGTTACATCTAAAGGTAAATCAAATAATCTTTCAAATGCCTCTCCTGTGTCTGATTTTAGTCGAGTTAAAACTCTTCTTGCTTCTGTTGCTTCATCAATCTCCATGTTTGTTTACAAACTTTTTGGATTCACTACCAACATAACAGTTTTTTTTTTTTTTTTTCTCCTTTTGATGGAAATTAATATGATATTAGTATGAAAATTATTAAGTATAAATAACTTGAATATTTCATCTGATAATTTTAAAAGTATTCAAATAAAATTTTTAATGACATTTTTATATTAGGTTGCAAACTTGGCGCGCAAAATTGTTCAAAAGTTTTTATCAGACTCGTACATATTGCTCCAATCCGTTTCATGCTCAATGTAGTCTTTTTCGTGAGTAAATTTAGCTAATTTAGAGTAAATACATTTGGAACAACGACAAACAATACCTACATTATGAATCTAACTATTACCAATGACATAATGAGCAAGTTTATCATTTGCATTCTCATGCCCTGCAATTTGCCATGCAGTGCAGCTGCGCAAGTTGCATAATTTATCAAGCACTCTTTTTTTTCCTAGAGAGAGCTCTCTCGCTTTTTTTTTTTTTTTTTTTTTTTTTTTACTAAATATAAAAATTCAAAGAATAAATCATGTTACCGTGCATGTTACGTAGTCGTAGTATTATATAAGTATAATTTTAGTCTACATTTTAAATATGATGTCTGAAAACAATTTACTGAATTTAAAATAAAAAATATACATACGTGAGATTACTAATGTTAATAATATATATAATATATATATATATAATATATATAATATATATATATATATATATAATATATATAATATATATATATATATATATATAATATATATAATATATATATATATATATATACATAATGTATGTGTGTGTGCTCAACGTAATTATAGTGTACCTGTGTTAAACAGGTTAAAATACAAATTATTTAAGATATTAGGATATAGGAAATAAATATAAAACAAGAACATTTAAAATATTTTATTTTATTCTAAGTTCTACAAAATTAAAAACAGTTGGATTTTTCATTCAGTAGGTTTTTATCTAAATCTTGCAAAAAAAATTGTATTTCTATAATATTCTTATTTTTTCTTATTATTTAAATGGTATTGAGTATAAATTGTTTTAAATCAGTTGTACGCAGTGGCCATTGGAAGCAAATTGCTTCAAAAAATTCCAATTAAAAAAATACAAAAAATAATAATAATATTAACTTTAGGATTGTTTCAACACATAGGAAAACAAAAAGCAGAGCAGCTTGTTTGTCTGAGAAAAGTATATAGTTTTATATTGGATGAAGCTATGTTTTTAGCTTGTAATAAATTCCTCATAAAACAAATAATTTACTCGACAATAAACTTGCCTACGTGTTGCCATCACAAGCAAATTAAAAATAATAAGTTACTAAACACTATAATCACTTTCCTTGTGATTATACACTCTTAATATTCTTCACTAACAAAAAATATAGTTGATAATGATTTCTAATCCTGAATGCCCTGATTTCATATCAAGAATATACCAAAGCACAGGAGAAGAAAACAAAGGGATAGAATATTCAGAACATCCAAATCTTTGTATAGCCCGCATTCGCCAACATACAATTTTAATTAATTTAAATTTTAAATGTGTAATGCAAAATTGTTTGTAAAGCTTCCTATATTCAGGTATTTTTATGCCTCCTTATAGTTACAATATAAAGTGGTATCAACAGTTTACGTAAAGGCTATATGCTGTCATAGAGTCTAATTTTTGCATAATACAGTTTGCATGATGAAATTCAGCCTATTTAAATGCAAAAGAGCTCAAATTTGTTATGGAAATTTCAAAAATATTAGGAGGGGGGAGGGGAATATAAAGCGCAATTTTTCAAATTGAGCAAAGAAATTATGGCACTTCAAAGCAATATCAAACAATAAAAACGTGACAATTAATGCCACAGCTATACAGAAAACACGTAATTTTTCAATTTCAGTACACCGTTGTATTGTTTTTAAATATATCATAGAACTGTCAAAGTCAATTCCAGGGCAAGTGAATCGAGTGCAGTGAGTGGTGTGTTGGTGAAGTCGGGCTGGTCGTGGGTATAGCAAGGGTCATTAGAAGCAGCGGCACCGGGACGCAGGACATTCTGGCTCGTCCACCAAACATTTGTCCAAACAGTATACATCTGCACCCTCTCTGCCTGCCAACTCGCCAGTAGCCTCACAGTCAGTCCTGTTAAACAAATTCAATGAATCAAAACCCAATGATTTTATTTGTATATGCTATAGATTCGTGAGTTTTATATTAATATACTTACGGGCAGTAACAAATAGAAGGAGGACAGTTAGGAGGATATCGTAGGCAGTTGGTCTTACACCATTGATCCATACCAGGTATTCTGCTATACAGCGGCGTAGCAATACATAGCTGAGATCTAGAAAAAAAATCAGCACAATTACAGCTAGTCACTGCTAAAACACACACACATACACACACATATATATGTTAGCTCCCAGAAGCGAATTCGCTCCGGAAGCGGAAAATATGGTCAGAACGCGTTGGGACCACGCATGATGCTTCGTAACGCGAAATTCATGTTGGGAGCATGGTAAATTTAATCTCAACGCGTTGAGATCAAGTTGAAAATTTTCAACGTGACGGGATCAAATTTGAAATCTTATGACGCGTTAGGAACATGCAAAATTGTTCTCAATGCGTTGGGACCAAAATTGAAATTTCACAACGCGTTTCGGTACAATAATATAATTATAATTATATGTGTATAAAATATCACCAAATAAATAAAAATAAAAAACAAACGATAATTAGAGCTATAAATATTTATAGCAAAAACTTTTAAATAAAAATAAAACTATAATTTTATTTAGTAAAATAATCAAAAGCCGAAATGGAACTTTTCTCAATTCAAAATTTTATGTGATATGATTTAAGACTTTGCTATTATTACTTATATGTATTAATATTTTGCATGTTTCTTAATAGGTATTGTTTGTTTTTCATCTTAAACTTATACATTTATAATTACTTTAGTTGAAATGCAAGAATACAGTATACTGTATGTGTTTTGAGCAAGGTGTTGTTAAATCACATACGGACGGAAAATATTGAGACATGAAAATTAAACTTACCAAACGATCTATCTGATTATTAATTATATATGACCGAAATTTTTTTATTTTTAAGTAAATACTTACGATTAAATATGTAAGAGCCACTGTAAAACCGTTATTCACTCACTTAATTATTTGCGCACCAACAATACACGTCAATTATTTAAATTCAAATATTTTCTTAACATATTCTATTTCCAACGACTATGGTGAAATTATAAAACATGTTTTCCGCACAGAGACGAACATTCAACTGACTGAATGTGTATGAGAAAAAAATATATCGGTATATTGTTATCACTGGATAAAATAAGGTAGACTTGAACTTTGAACCAATGTATGAGGAAAGTAGTCATAGGTCATAATAGATTAATTTTGTTGGTATATATGAAATAAATACTTTTATTTTTCATTATATTTAAAATCAGTTTTAAAAAAGGTGTTCTCTCTCTCTCTCTCTGTCCTTTTCTTCGAGAGAAGATACCTTAGCAAATATTTGAGTTAAGAAAAATTGTTAATATATTCGACTTTTGATTATTTTATTAAATAAAATGATAGCTTTTTTTTTTTTTAATTTTGCTATAAAAGTAAAGAAATTTTATATTGCTCTAATTATCGTTTGTTTTTTATTTTTATTTATTGTGTGATGTTTTATTCAAATAGTTATATTATTTTACCGAAACGCGTTGTGAAATTTCAATTTTGGTCCCAACGCATTGAGAACAATTTTGCATGTTCCTAACGCGTCATAAGATTTCAAATTTGATCCCGTCACGTTGAAAATTTTCAACTTGATCTCAACGCGTTGGGATTAAATTTACCATGCTCCCAACATGAATTTCGCGTTACGAAGCCTCATACGTGGTCCCAACGCGTTCTGACCATATTTTCCGCTTCCGGAGCGATTTCGCTTCTGGAAGCTAACATATATACTGTGTACTATACTAATTATGTTGCTATCAAATTTCAATTTTTTTTTTTTTTTTTTTACATAATAATATCTACACATATTTAATAAATGCATATACATGTGACTTACATCCACTCTCCATTAATATTATTTTTATTTATTATTATTATTTTCTCAGGTGTGATAAACAACTCGATAAAAATAATAATAATAATAAATAAAACGTTTGTCAAAGTATTCAAATTGATTTACGTACCTGATGACGAGTGGGCTGAGGGAGGAGGGTTTACGACTGTCCCTGTAGTACAAAAGGAAGGGGTTGTCCTGCTCGATGAATGCCGGAGGAAAACCTGCAGTACTTGTAGTGATTGTAACATCGGCGCAGTTACGGAATGTCTCAGGAAGACCACAGCCCACGGCTTCAGTGCCATTTGGACATGTACCCCACATATTACCTACAATAAAAAAGAATAAAAATAAAATAAAACTTATTTTATAACGAGGAGAAAGTAAGAGTATATAGGATGAATTATTATAATTAAGTTAGATTAAGTTTAAAAAAAATAATGATATTTAACTGCATAGTTAACACTCACCAGTGTAGTAAGTCCATTGAAGAACACATTGAGTACACGTAACATACGGTGGAAGTCGAACTCGGTACCGAAAAATGTCTTTTTTCTGGGAGTCTGGGGGAATCTGGAATGCCGCACTTCGAGAACCCGAGATTAACAGCGGATACCTGTAAATAACAAAATAAATTGCATTACGAGTGTATATATTTTCAAATTATTTCGATATGCGTAATATTTTCATTTATCTTTTATTTAATTATTAGTTGCTGGTTACCTGTCGAAGCATTCTTGAGTTGCCTCCTGACGGGCGTTATTTACAGGACATAACTTCAGTTCAAAGCGGCCCCAATGGTTGGCAGTCAAGTCAATTTCAACGTCTACGTCCTGCAAAATTCTACATGTTAAAATAACTCTATGCATCAGCATTAGTAAATCAATGATATTTTGAAACTGGAGCTACGTACTTTTGCATCTCATAGGTTTGAAATAAAGTATAAATTATAAGCTATATTTGTTTATAGCTAATTGGATATTCCAAAGCGCTTTTTTTTTATTATTTTTTCTTTACAGGTAATAAATAAAATGTCCAATTTATACCATAATCTAAAAGCAGTACATTTTATAAATTCAATTTACAATTATTTAAAATAGTGTTTTATAACATTAAATTTACTCTTTATTGAAACTTTATTTTACACTGCTTATAATTTATGCAACAGTTATTTTATACATAAATGTAACATTATGTAAATTTCAGCAATATTTTTGCAATGTATAAAAAATTTAAATCTTTTTTTTTTTTTTTTGCAAAGAATAACAAAATAAAAAGCTACTTTTATCTCTGCGTCAAATGTCAAATTCTAATTTATGACTTTTAAATTCGTTTAACAGATAATCTTGTGTCGCCAATGCCGAAGGTATTAAATTCTTTATTATATATGAAGTGAATATATAAAATAGACGTTAATGTGGGTAAAATGATGTATAATTATAGAAAATTAGCAGAAAAAAAACTGGAGTAATTTTGTATCATAAAAAAAAGAAATAAAACAAAATGGAACGGCAAAATATATTATTTCCAAACACTTTTTACATACGTTTTAAATAAGGAATAAACATTTTTAAAAAAACTCTTGGTCTGCATGTCTGTATACAAAACCTTCTTAAGTCCCTATTTGATGCCTGCGTTTGTGTAGATAAATTAAAAGATATCAATAAATCGCATTAAATGTATGACTTTCTTTGGCGTTTTACGTAGGGCCCCAAAAGAAAGAGATACATAAAACTATAGATTTTCTTTTAAAATTTTATTTCGGGTCTTCATCATTGGACATAGGATGTATTTAATATGTATACCTCTATCCGTTGTGAGGGTTTGATTCAGGTTTGGTGTGTTGAGAGAGAGAAAGAGAGAAAGAGGCCTTGACGAAGATCTTTTCAATGCCATCGACTCCCATCCTCTCCCTCTTTTTCTCTTTACTTTTCACGTAACTATCTGAACGTCGCATGAAATAATGAGACTAATCACTCAATTCTCGCACATTTGAATAACACAAACAATCCGTATACAATGCATAACAGTGGGTGTGAAGTATATTTTAATCTTATAAATGATATATTATTTGCGAATTAATTTTTATAAGTAAATTATATGGTTTATAAAAGATATAATTAATCTTTAAACAGATAAAATTAAAATGTTGTAATTTTTATTCATAAATTTAAATTACATGCTGCTTATGCATGGCAAAGTTCAGCAAAAGGTGTTACACCCATGAATACTTATTTGATACATTAAAATATTTTATTTCAAAACCTGCAGAATAAATTTACTAATTTTGATATGTTTTAAAGGTCTCTTATAATATGAAAAAATTAAAAAAAAAATTTAATTACAATTTTATTTATGAATCTACTTCATACTCAAATAAATAGCCTATTCAAACACTATAGTAAAAAAAAATAATAATAATAAAAAAATAAAAAATAAAAAAAAGTTAGCTACGATGTAATTTAACAGTATTTACTTCAAATTTTGGCATAGCTACGTTTTTCAGCAGCATAATGTGTTATGAATCCTGTCCGATTATGAACCTGTCCAGCGTTTACAATATTTGCATTTTGCAATCAAATTAATTCCACATTGAAAGTATTGCACCGTATGGAAATATCTTAAGTTAATTACCTGTCCCACACTGTAGTGACGACCGATGATTCCCTTAGCATATTGACCTCCTGCCTCATGAGGACGTGGTTCATTGAAGTGCCAAGGGTCCCCGCAGATTCCACACCGACCCTGGTTCTGCATATGCTGTACTGCGCAAAACACACATTTCACGTTATAGTGATACCGTTTTATTTTGTTTCAAATTTCAATTTAATTAAAAAAAAGAAAAAGAAAATGGTTGACGCGCCTGCAAAATTTGTAACTATGCAACCTGTACAACATTTCATTACATTTTTAAGTTAAGTAAAAAGTAATTGCTTGCTTATTAATCATAATCAAACGTAGTTCAAATTGATTTTTGGTACCTATATAATATACTGTATAGCAATGTTTAGGTTATAATTATTATAAATATTATGTCAAATAGTAGTATTATCACAGAATAAGTACATAATTGTTTGTGCTTTGTATAAACTTTGTATGAACAGAGTTGTTTCTTTGTATAACCCATTGCCAGTTATGGCTAGAACCCCTCTTCCATTGTAATCTATAACCTCTTGTCTATTTGTTAATATATGTTTTCTTTTATGTTATTTATTGACGAAGCAGTTTTTCTGATAAAGGTGTGAGATCACTTGCCTTTTTCTCAACACCCGTTGGGTTACTTACTTGTTGTTTTTGTTGTTTTTTTTCTTTCTTTTTCTATACGTACCACTCACAATTTAAACCCAATAAAGAACTGTTATTATTATTATAATATAAGTATTTTTAATTTATGATACATTATGGTTGTATTTTACATTATAATACAATAAAAACAGCAGTTCATTTATTGTTTCAGTCATTTCTAATCGCTTGAATTTGTTAAGATTTTTAGCAAGGGGAAAATAACTATAATTGTAATATAGGAGTTGGACAGCAATAAATATTTTCTAAAATTGATTTACGTGCTTCATTATATTCCGTAATAATTTAACATACAAATTCCAATTATTTTAAACTTTTAAAAATCTTCTTGTGAGTGTGTGTGTATATATATAAATATAACATTAACAAAATTTATAAGCAGTATGAATATATAAATATAAATAAAATATAATCCAGACTTCAAATAATTTCGAGACATAGCGTATATGTAGACAGAAATAAGTAATAAAATTTAAAATAAACCACGTGGCTTGAAGAGGATTATACGTACAAAGTTAGTTAGAATTTGAAATTACCACCTGACTTCAGTTCATCATCTCGAGGGACGATTTATTCATGATATAAATTTAAATATAAGTTTATGGTGGTTATTAACCAGTTTTATATCATTTTATATGTTACATCGTTATGCGTTAAAGTAATTAAAAACCTAATTCACATGTCATTTAGTAAGTTATAATCATTTGAAAAGTTTTTATAAATACCTATAATAACAAGTTTATATAAATAACTTAAAGTAAATTATAATGTCATTCAAAAAAAAAAAAAAAAAAAAGAGATAACATTTGGTTCATTGTGATGCTTTGATTTTCAAAATTTAAAACCTTTGAATGTGAGAGGTAATTTTTTAGTAACGTTGTGAGCTTTATGTTGAGACATAAAATTTATAAACAATCATCGTCACGTCTTAAAAAAAAAAAAAAAAAAAGAAGTAAAAAGTGTAAAATAATCTAAGGTAAAAAATGAACTAAGAATGAGAATGGACCACTTGCAATAAAATGTTTTTAATTGTTGCAGCAAGTAAGTGACAATGATTTTTACATAAGAAATGCATTAAGAATTATTCAAATTATTTTTAAAAGTTCGTTCATTGCAAGTGGTCAAATATTAGCATTTCTGTATTTTTATTCTTATTGTGGATTTGTTGATTTGGTTTGTTGTGGATTTAATTTGATTTTAAAATTAAATGTGCATAATATTATATCACTAAACTTTGGTAAAATTTTAATTGTTTTATTTGTTGTGTCATCCTTGTGTGTTTTGATTAATATTTACCAGCATAACCTCCGCAGAAGAGTTCATTATCATTGTAGTTGACCGGGTTTGGGAAGCCAAATCTCCACATGCTGTTTCTGGCGGGAGGGTCCATCATTCGTCCATGGCCTCCCGCAGGCCTCGGTACCTGGAGCATGGAAAAAATCAAGTGAGTCCAACGTGCCAGTAGAAGGGTGTGGTCACTTTGTACATGTTTATATTCTGTTCAAGGTTAGTGGGACCACCTCCCGCACCTCACTCGCATTAAATACTTATAGTTAGCTGACGCTCTGCATTGGTTCAATGGAGTGCGTGCGCGAAATACACCTTTGTCCTAAAATTTAAGCAATATATAGGTATCAAATTTCCCAAAGTTCAATTTGTAGTAAACTCTAATTTTACTTGTTTGACAAACAACTCTGCAAAGGTGGTGTTCCAAAAGTCGCTATTTACATATTAGATTAATATCATTTTGTTTATTTATAGTTTGAACATAGAATCAACACTGATATAGTTTTAAAAACGGACCCCAAACTTACGAAAGCAAATAAAAATTAATATAGTCAAGGGATGAAATAACATTAAACAAGGTGTATGAGCATGGAGATTATAATTATATAGCAATTATAAATAGAAAAGCCTCTCTCTTTCTCTTCCCCTTACGAAGGTAAAACAAGTCTACAGTTTATAAAAAAAAAAACGTTGTATTTTGAATATAAAACTATATTAAAGCAGATTATACTCTTGTCTTTTTTACCATTGAAATTTCAATTTGACTTAATTGGCGTAAAAATATTTTACCAAAGAATTCATAAGAGTCATGAAATTTGCTTTTAGTTTATTATCCTGTTTGTTACCGATATTTTCAGTTAAACCTGTTTTTAATTATTTGCGAAGCGAAACTGAGAATAATAATCTGTACGTCTGTCTAAACTCCTTTGGGCTGTATAGGTTTACCAAAAATGGAATAAATATCTTTATTGTCTTTATTTTGATCTACTGTACATTAAAAACACCTCCTATATACTTTGAATCGCGTTAGTAATTTTGAACTATCAAATTTAGTTACATCAGATAGAATAAACAGAATGAATTTTGTGGATTATCTTTTACAAAGCTACCTGTAAGGCTTTTTTTTTTTTTTTTTTTTTTTTTTTGCCATATTATGTTATTGTACTACACCAATCCCAGTCAAGACATTGTCTTAACGAAAGACAAGGACTTTCCAATCAATGGAAATGCACACACGGGCCGGCCTGTGTGGAAATATTTGGAAACAGTAATGCGAGTCTGTTTTTGAGGGAAAATATATGATTTTTCATAAAGCATAGTTATGTCAAGTTCTTTGGTATTTACAGGATGAATTATTCATATATTTATTAATTTATTATTATTACATTATGCTTTACCTGTGTAAAATACTGTGTAAATAAGATTACGGTGATAATTAAGCTTAAAATGTTACTCGAAAACATCAAAGTAGTTTTGTTTAAAATAAATGACAATGTTACCATTGTTATTGATGCTTTCCATCGTCTGTCTGTCTGTTTGTTTGTTTTTTTTGGCAGTAAAATGTAACGAAAAAATTTTAACTCATTTTTTTACTGTCGTCATATAGAAATAAAAATATTAACGAAAACACGCAATAACAATGAACTTCGTTATTTATTTTATTGATTATATAATAAAACAACTTTGAAATTTGCAGAGTTAATTACATAACGTTGTCTATTTTTATTCAATATTACTTATTTTCCATCTGCCCTTTGATGTTTTAATTATTATTTTATTCTAACACTTTTTTAACTTTCTTCCGGAAAATAATAAAATTTGGTAATTAATATATTGAATGTCAATTATTTTCATTAACATTTTAACAAAATTTGTTGATAAAAATACATGGGTACGTAATTTTGATTGTATATCATTCTCTATCAGCGAGATAGTTTAATTAAGTTTGTTGGAAGTGAAAAAGCTGCAAACAGCGGTATATAAAACAATGTGCCAAAACTGACAGCTCTGGGCAGTATAATACTAAAGCAGAGGTAAAAGCAATAATGTTGCACAGTAGCTGCAAAACATTGTTGACCTTGTCTGTATATAACGAGAATCTTTTATATTATGTATTTGTAATTTTACTATATAAAAAAAAAACGTCATAAATATTTATAAACTATACTTTATCTCGTCGCAGATTAAATTTAAAGGAAAAGCAGTTACGATAAATACATTTTTGGTTCTATACACTTATTATATAATTTATTAGCCGTATTTTACATTTCATTTATATAATAAACTGATTTATTCAGGGTATATTTTTTAAAGAATTTCTTACAGATTACTGAACTATGATTCTCTTATTAAAAAAAATCTTAGCAATGATGCATAATAAAAATTATTGGTATATATATTTTACAATAATAATAATAATAAATATATATGGCACCTTATTTCATTCGTTTGGTATAATATTACTTCTATTACGCATGTTTGTCTCACTAATATAGTACAATTTAATTGGATTAATTTTCTTTTAAACTGTTAGCATGACCCATGCACAGTATTCGCTTAATAATACGTTTAGTAATTAGTTGAGGTTCAATTAACTGAATTTTCAAAATTCATAGTGGAACTTACCTGTGAGATGGAGAAGAGGATTATCCAGCAATAAGAGCCCAAAGCAGCAGAGCTCCAGCCCCGTGACGTCATTTTACTCGTGGTGAAGACCTGCAACAAAAACAAAAATCTTTAAAACTATATTCTGTTAATATATTAAGTAAAATAAGGCTAATGAGTATAAATAGTTTTTATTAGGTATGTTTTATTTAAATATCTTGCATTTTTGTTATTATTTATTAAAATAATATTAAAATAATTAAATAAGTATATTATGAAAACAATATGAAAGAAGAAAAAATACGACTTCGGTTACATTTATGCATTTTAGATTTAATTTATTAATTATACCGGTATATTTTTTTATATATATTTTGCTGTGTTCATGTAACGCAAGACAAATTCTTGTTCATTAATTAAATTAAAAAAAGAAAAAAAAAATGAGAACTTGAACTTGAACTGAGAGCGAGTAAAAAGTTGTATTCGTGGAGAATACAAGCAAAACAAGCCAAAGTGAGCGAACATTGCATGCAGGCCGCAGCTGCTGGGTGCATTGGCCTCCTTCAGATGGAAATAAAAATATAAACTGTGACTGCTCATTACTCTCACTGAAGAATGTAAATTGTGTACGTACATCAAATAACTTAATGTTTATGTATTCATATAATCATGATGGATAACTGAAAGCAGATTTTTAATTTAAATTTAATAATGCAACTATCATAAAATAATAATAATAATAATATGTTTTAATCATAAAATTGTATAATTTTAAAATATAAATTATATTTACTCTCTAAAAAAACATTTTAATATATACTAAATTATTTTATTTTTATATACATTTTTTTTTATCATTATCTCTTATTTCTCAATGTACTATTCTTTTTTAACATCTCTATAAAATCTTGACCGTAATTTACATTTTAATTTAATTCAAGCGTAAGAGAGTAGGTATATGTATTTTTTTTTTGTGCATTTATCTTATTATCTAATTTACATATATCAATTACTTTTTTTTTTCACTTGAACTATTACCCAGCAATGTTTTTATTACCTGAAGCGAGGAGATGGTGTCGTGTACGTAACTTGAGATCGCAATTAATACAAGTGTCCGCGCTCTCCGCGTGTAGTCTGTAATGTCAAACTCATCTCCTGCAGAGATTTATATACCACTCTTAAGTTGATTACGTCAACTCAACCTGATTTACAGACCTAAAAAATAATCATTTTTCTCTCAAATATGATAATATTT
The DNA here is from genome assembly GCA_949318235.1 of Ecdyonurus torrentis. NCBI lineage: Eukaryota > Metazoa > Arthropoda > Insecta > Ephemeroptera > Heptageniidae > Ecdyonurus > Ecdyonurus torrentis. The sequence goes on along the minus strand of OX439128.1, from coordinate 15,535,085 downwards.
TTGTTTTAAATGACGCTCGTGTCTTATCATACAAAATAATGACAAATTTGACTGCTTTTAGTTTCTTATAAATTATTATTTTTCTGTAGTTTTCAAAATTTATGAACTTTATTAAATTAGAAAAGTTTCAGGAATAATGGGGTTTAATTTTATATTTGTATTATTTACAATTATAACTTCAAAAACACAATGAGCTAAAATTTGACATTTAAGACACATGGAAACAGAATAAAATCATCTCTCTCTCTCTCTCTCTCTCTCTCTCTCTCTCTCTCTCTCTCTCTCTCTCTCTCTCTCAAAATTTTCACTTTCATTTAATAATTAAAACGTTTCGCTTTTGCTCGATTGATGTTAAAAAAAATGCCTCGGAGTTTGCACAAGGTCATGGTCATGCACATTTATTCACGAACTGCAGCAATGTGGTCTCATTATTGACTTGCTTGCTTGCCTGCATAAATATACGACGTATTACATTATTATGTAATACCGTGCTCTTTACCTTGTATTGGTCATTAACTCATTCAAATCCAGCTTAATTGTTGCACCGTGTACACTTAATTGTTATCGTATATCGTTATTATGTAATATCAAAATCATTATATAATTTAGTTAAAGTAGGCCAAGTGCTGCTCTTGTATTGGGTTAATTGTATTGATATAATGATAACAAATCCAGAAAGAAATTAGAAATTTTAATTTAAAACTTTTGTTTACAAGCAATACTTAAATATTAAATAGCTTTTATATTTATTTTTACATGAAATAAAAATTTATGTATATATTTAAAAATGTCAAACTTTTTATTAACGTGTTTAATAATAAATTAGCACATAGTTTCTATTTAATTAATAGTTAATTATACACTGTGTATGTCTAAAGGGCGTATCCACAATTTACTACATATAATTACAATGATATAACATGTTTTAATATTTTACTCCTAAATATGATGCAGCCCTTGCTACATGACTGTACGTTAAATTGCATTTCAATCTCCCGCTGGGAAAACACAATTTTAATTTAATATTTTACACATTTCATTTATCATAGTATCATGCAGAAATCTGTAATGTATATGTTGTAATTTTTGCACTTTTAATATTCATTTTCTTGCCTTGGTAACGTAGATACATATTTTATTTTTTTATTATTATTATTAAATGTTGTTGTCTAACAGAATGCATAATAAATCATTATGTACATATAATGCAAGTTCGTATCTTCTTTATATCCTCTTGTTTTAAATTAAAATCTATTAAATTTATCCGCTGGTAATAAGTTTTGAAAATAATTAGCATTTAAAATTAAATTCTCCATGATTTTTTGATGCAGCTGCTAATTTATTTTGAATAAAAAATTAATGAACTAAATTTTTAAATAGCTTGAGGTAACTTATACTCCAAAATGTAATCAATATAATGGGCTGTACACAATGACGCGTAATTTTACATAAGTCTTAAGAAATGTTATTTGAATTTACGTGAATTTACGCGCATCATTGTGAACAGCCCAATTTAAAGTATAAAATGTTGCGTAACGTCATCAATTAAAAAAAAAAGAAATTTAATTTGCAATTAAAAATATTCTTAAAACTGTATGAGTTGTACATTTTTAGATTTTTATATCAAGCAATAATTGCAGAAGATTCCAGCATTATGTTCATGTGATCAAATTTGCAACAAAATATTTACAATATGTCAAAGAGATATTGAGTTATAGACTCGTTACTTCTGTCTGGAAAATTAAACGGTGAATACATTGCTTGAAGCGCGAGCCAATTCTTTTCCCTTTTGAATTGATCAATTTGGCAAGTAAATGAGATGCAAATGTTTTTTGAATGGTGCTCATAAATAAACACTTGTGCTCTAAATCCAGTTTTCAATATTATCTTCACTTATAAAGTAAATATTAGGTCTTTAATAATATTATGAACGCTTATTTTGTTAGCTTATCTTTTATTTCTGTATAAGTAAATAAATGATGCAGTTAAAATTTAAACAAACATTTTTAAATATATATTGGAAATATTATTTATGAATCACTAAATATATATATATATATATATATATATATATATATATATATATATATATATATATATATATATATATATTACATAATTACGCGTTACGTAATTAGTAATAATTACGTAAGAAAGAATATGACAGTTTTTGATATAGAATTTGAAATTTGTTTTTATAATTATAAATAAATGTTCAAGCTTCAAATATTAATAATGATAATTGCAGAATTTTTTTTAATAAATAATGAATTTAATGAATTTTTAGCAATAGAAATCATGTATTTTGATTCAATCAGTGGTTTTCATTTACAACTTTTCTTGGGTGAGAAATTTACATTAAAATAAAAATTACATAAAAATCAGAAGTTAATTGGCTATAATATAAACATAATTATTTTATAAAAATACTTTTTTGTTCAGCAAAACTTATGCCAGAGTGATTAAAGTTTGAAAGGTATAAAAATTGCTGTCATTAATATACACTAATTTGCATAATACTTTTTATAAATGTATATTATTAATTTCTTATAATACTTTTCAAAATATTTACATCCTATATTAATATAAAATTAATTTGCCCTAAGAAACAAGAAAATGTCAGATCTGCTTCGTTAAGTTTATGTTTTTATTTTTTTCTAATAATAAAATATGCGCACTTTAAGTTTAAAGTTCAAATTATACGTAATCCTGGTGTAAAGAAAAAAATCTCAATACTTCAATGTCAATAGGTTGTTTGCCAACTTGTAATTTCATTCATAGCGCTTTTTATATTTAAATTTAAATGTTAGTATTATTAAGATGTTATAAGTGGACGCGGTCCCAGAATTACTCTTCGTATTTTGGGTCATTGATCTCTTGGGTCCCAATCCTGGAATATATATTGTTAAGATATGTCGGTTCACTTGATCGAATGCCTCAAGAAAGAGAAAAAGACATACACAAAACAACTTTGTTCTTTCTTGAGAGCAGAAGCCAAGGCCGCCGGTAACGGGTACAGAAAAAAAAATCATCTTCTCCTCCCATCTACCTGTTTTAATATTATAACCAGCCGGGCAAGCAAGCGGGCAGCCCACACAAAAGCGACCCCGCCCTTTGCAAAAATCACATCTCATAATACTATTTAGACTTTTGCAAGATTGAAATTTGAAGTCCTGCTCTGATTAAGTAGAAACACTTATTAAAATCAGCACTAAAAATAAGTAGCATACCCAGTTTACTGATCCTGAGTAGCACCCACATTTATATAATGCTTTGATTTGTCTTCTCTCTCTCTCTCTCTCTCTCTTTTTTTTTTTTTTTTTTTTGACATTGGCTATGCTATTGACATGCTTTTAGAGTGTAGATATACAAACCATTTGCATATTGTAGCCATGATATTTTCTTATAGTGAAATCCATTAGGTGTAAAGAGTTTTACAAATTATAAGAGAACTATTCTATAGATAAATGATAAATGTAAATTACTTTATAAAATTAAAAAAAAATAATAATAATAAATAAAATTCTTTTGTAACATATATCATACAAAATTAAAGAAAAATAAAAGATAAAGGTATAATTTAAAAGTAATTTCTCGGATTTGCAAAGCGTGGAGAAATACATTTATTGTAAGTTAATTTCAGATATTTTAGCCTAACATAAAGTTTAAAAATGATACGTCCCAATCTTCTATAAAATCATTTATATGACCAACTAATTATTACTGCAGTGTAACTTTCCTAACTGTTTCTACGTTTCAAGATGCATTTAATGTTCTTGTCAATATACGATTATCAATTATTTAGGCAAGAAAGTCCTTCTATTTACAATAATATTCTGTGCGTTTAACTGATCAATTTGAAGGCAAAGGTTTTGAATTTTAAGTCATGACATATTTCTTAACTAACATAACTTTCAACTTACAAATTCGTTTATGAAAGACGATTGAATATATAAAAAGATACGATTGATTTATATAATAAATCAATGGATCTAAAAATTTACTCCTAATACAGTTTTTATTGGAATCGATAAATAACATAGGGCAGTGGTGACCCAGCACTTTTGGGACACGCTCTAGATCATTACTTGTTAGATCACGTCACTCTAGGGCTTGACACAACGCTAAGGACACTATAGAGCGTGACTTATAGGTGGTAGATTATCAGTTATAATATAATACTACCAAGCAGTATGTCCTTTTGCAATATTTTACACTAATTAAGTATACTTAAAAATATATTTTACAAAAAGAAAATGCATTCTTTCAAATTGCTAAGAATATTTACAGACAATTAGTTGACTTCATCTTTGATAGTTTAATACAAACCTAAGATAGGGTGGTATATACTTAATTTTTAGATATAAATAACTTTAATGTTTTATTTATTTATTTAACTTCAATGCATATCAAATAAGAAAAGAATATAAAACAATAAATTAAAATAATAATTTTATAGTATAATATAGATTAAAGGTTTCATCACTTTGTATGTGAGACTATTATGATTTCTAGATATAAATGCAATTGTAACTTGTATTTGCGTGAGTGTACATACGAGGGTCCACATATAATTACTATAATGCATTACTCCTGAACCTCTTGGAGAGCATGTGACCAAGTGACCGCGAGAGTCGACCATGCGTGCATATTCTAGTTGTCGCAATATTAAACCCAATGAAATGTTACACGTGCACCAACTTTATCACTTAAACTTGTAAAATATGTGTAAGGTTGTTCAGTATTGTTCACTTTTATACTAAAGAAAGTTGTGCAGTGTATGTATATACACTTAAAAATATTACTTTAATAATAATTTACTAGAGTGCATAATAAATAACATTTTAATATATTACTCGTACTTTTTTTTTTATCTCATTATAATACAACGTTTTTCCATTTTGATTTATATAATATATTGAAAAAAGAGAAAAGTTTTAATATATTGAGTAAGATCATGGTATAGGTTAATGAAGATTTTTATTCTTTCTTTTCTTACTTTACTTTTCACGATGGTTTCAAGTTGCATTATGATATTGAGAGTGGCAGCTTAAGTAATGCACTTTCTCTGTCATTTGTGGCAGGCGCACGCGAGAGAGAGAGAGAGAGCATTAACTGTGAAATGTATGCATTCTATGAACGAGGTTGTGACCTCTCTCTTGCTCAGGTTGACTGATGAGAGTCGTCTGTACTTAAAGAGTAAAACGAGATATAATCTCTTTTGCTCCTACGTTTTATATAATCACACACAAGTATAAATAATAAAGCTACTATATAATATTGCCATCAGTAATAATACTACTTGTAAAATCAATACCGCCCATAGAGTATAATATTATGTTTTATAATAATAATAACATAGATATTTTATGATATCATTACGAGATAAAATGTGACACAAGATTAATTTTATATAATATTAAGTAAAGATTTTGTTCTTTGAACCATGAAAGTTTTAGTATTATAACTAAAATGACTGAAATGACTGAATGATATCACACTTATTGTACTGTTTTGTAAATATGCATATACGAGTATGTTGGTCATGTTTTGAATTTGATTTAATTTTAAGATAATTCATGAGTGCAGTATAATAGTTAAATGTACCTACAAGTAGGTTAGACTCTTGCATTGATTAAATAAAAACTACTTAAAAACAACAGAAGTATAACTCAAGCCTATAACTAAATTTTGGTTATTCACTCTCACTGTCAGCTCACTTTTAGCGTAATAAAAATTTATTTAGTGGAAGGAACATGGCTAATGCATTATTTTATTGCTGATTTATCTTATAGAAGAAAAAAAGTTGTTGTGATATTATTATATAAAAAAAAAGAAGTTGAAAGAACAAGAATAATAAAATGAAAGTGCATTGAATGAAAGTTGTGAGAGGTTATGGTTTTTTTCTGCTCTATTGATCAAATAATACATTCTATTGTTTAAAATAAATATATATGATTAATACTTAAACATGTAATTATTATGAATTACATCAGCATTAAACTCTCACGTGTGAGATTGTCAGATTATTAAGTTGTAATTTTGAATCCTTCTACAAGTTGAAATGATAATACACTAGGAAATGACCATTACACAACAACTAATTAAATAAAGAGCAGAAATATAAATGCAAGTTTGTAACCATGTTCCTTGTATAGAGAAAAACAAGCTTTCTAGAATATTTATTTTACTTCAAGTTAATTGTAACTTATCTTATAAGCATATAATCTTGAAAATAAATGTATGAATAAAAAATATACACTATAGAATGCTTACTGTTCTTTACTTGGTGCATAGCGAGTCAGATAATTGATTATTTTACTATTTGTTTAACTCAACCATATATTATATATTATATATTATATTTATCATTCAAAAAATTGCCATAAATTGCTATTGGTATTAAGAGAAAAAACACTTATTTAGCGTAGAACGTGACCAACTTGGACCGGAAATCGCTAAAAGAAGAACTATATTTTCACAATAATTTTTTGTACATTATTTACTTCCAACAAAACAAACACTATAATTTTCAAATAAAGTTGAGTAAATTTATAAAAAAACAAAAATCCAGAAAAAAAAGTTTCTAATTTAATTAAAATTTGCCACTCAATTTTGAATTTGCACATTTACATGCTATCTTAAAAGTGGAATAACTTAAATTTTTGATCGTGTTTTGACATGTTTGACGTAACTAAACTTTTAAGTATCGTTTCTTTTTTATTTTGTGTTTATAAACATAAATATATATATATTATAATTCGCGACCGTCTAGTTTGCGAGATATCAATCGGTCACCTACCCCCTTAATTCAAATAGTATAAAAGATATTATCACAATTATGTTCACACTACTCTCACAGTCAGTGTAAGGCAGCTTATATTTATGTGATTTGTGAGCAATTAGGCTATAAACAATGAGCCTAAAAATAAAATGGGTTACTAATACCATAGTATATGCTATAATACTTTTATAAATACAAAAATGTTATTTTAATTTAAAGTCAACTAAATTATTAATTTTTCCTTGTCAATTGAAATATTCATAAAAAAAAAAAAAATACAGTAAAATTTGCGTTTATATTGCTTGAAATATTACAAATTTTGAACGATGTATTGGAGCACTGAAAATGAAGATATAAATTCTGAGGTTTCACGCAACGAATTCAAAAAGTGAGAAAGTTCATTTTGTAACGTCTCACGTTCTTCCGTGATTGGAATTTTAACTAGAGCAAAATTTATGTAACACAATAATTTCTCTATTGAAGAATTACGTATAGCTTAATTAAACTATGTTATTTATTTTGTCAGTCCATATGCATTATAATGAAACAAAATTATAGCTTTGCAATCCATGAACACCACATTTTTGAAGAGAAAGAATAAATTCTGTTTCTAAAGCATTTTAGCCTATACTTCAACAAATAAATTTTATACGATGCTTAATTAATCGATATCTACAATTTGCAACCTGAAAGTTGACCAGAAATATAATTGATGTGCTTTTAAGGTGGACGGGTATAAGAAAATTTAGTTTAAAATTTAAGTTGACAGCTCTTAACGGAGAAAGACTGATGTAATCGAAATGTTCATAAAGCTGTCATCCAACGCTTATTGTTGTGCACTATAGTTTGTGCACTTGCAGAACGTCTTTCGAGTATGCTCAAATTAAAAAAAAAAAAATAAGTCAGACATGATTGTGAATTGTGACAGAGATGGAGCAAAAATATTATCCTGTAGGGTAGGGGAAAACGACACTGTTATAATCAGTTGATCTCAAATTATTAATATAATAATAGGGAATACAATGTTTTCTACCTTTTTTTTATTTTCATTGTTATTATATATTTTAAAAAATACTTTATATAGTATTACAATTTCAACTTTATAAAGTATTCTTTTTAATTTTTTTATTATTATTCTTATTATTTGTTTTTAAATTGCTTTGATTGTATTATAAAAGTTTTGAAATGCACAATTATGGAAGAAAAAAAAGCTTAACACAAAATTGATCACAAACTTTATCAAATTAAGTTTCATTCTACTTTTTCAATGCTTTTTTTTTTTTTTTTTTTTTTTTTTTGCAATAAAAATTGCTAGAACTTTCCATGTTGTTCTTACAAAGTCATTTTAGACCATTTAAAAAAGGCAAATTCAAATTTAGTGTTACTCTTTCTATAAGCTATATATAGGTATATTTTCAAATTTTTGCTTGGAGCTTATAATAATGTAAAAAGATTGGCAAGTATAGCACCTACATATACAATTATATTTAAACCATACTTATTTTCACTTAAAGATTCTTATATTGCGTGAAGTATACGACAAGGTGGAGTCGTGCCCGCTCCAGTTGGATCAACTCCAAGTGCAAGTGCAGTGCATAACAAACCTACACAGTTTTATCACAATAATGTTATCTATCACCGATCAACGTCAATTTAAAATTCATGAATTCATTCTGTCTATAAAACATATTTTTTTTATTAAAAATCGATCAATTTATATGATATATTTAAGATAATGATCTTATATTAATATTTTCAAATTAAAGAAAATTAGCAATAAATTTCAAAGTTCTTGTTATAAATTAATTTAAAGTTATTTATTAATATATTGAATAATTTTATGGGAAAAGTGAATGAATATGAAATGTATATTAGAGTAAAAATAAACTTATAATATAAATATATATATATATATATATATATATAATATATATATATATATTATGATGCTGGAAATATGATACTGCATATTACTCATAAAACTGAAATTTAAGAAGTGGCTTTTTATGTGTATATCTGTATGACGTTAAATTGTTTTAATGCAAAGTAAATAGATTCATTATAAAAATAAAAATAACAACAAGGTGTTTTGGTTATGATTATTGTTATTATTCAATTTAAAACTACAACCTTGAAAGAGAGAAAGGAAAACAAAATGTATAATATTGGTAACAACTCTGCTACAAGATAGGCAATATCTTTAAAACAAGACAAAAATGTCGTGCGTTGCTTAACTGAAACAAGAAAAAAAAAAGAGTATAAGGTACTGAATAATAAGTTGACACGTTATAAAATTGTTGCAATTTGCTTGAAAAATACTTAACTCAAAGTCAAATTGTTTACTCATAAAAAATGTACTTGAAATGTCCTTATTATCAGTGATAAAAAAAAAATTATAAGGATTTTTATTGCTCGCATATCAATTGTCACATCTTTTGTAATTATGTTTCTTGATTCTTGATCCTCTCTTTTTTTTATTATTATTATTTTTTTCATAAGTACAAAAAAAATATATATATATTTACATTGTTTATATTTTTAATCCAATGCAAACTTTTTTGTGTTAGTTCATTAAAATCTCATTAGAAAATATGCCAATGAAGCTTAAGCTTAAAAATAAAGCAAAACTTGGAGATAATAACAATGCAGCATACAAATAAATATAATTAGATTTTTTTTAAGACAAATATTAGATTTAAATAATACACAAGTTATTATTATTTATATAGTGTAATTTCCACGTTTGTCTCTCTCTTACTTTGAGCATCACGATACTGTAAGACTTTCATCATCATGCACTCGTGAGCGTCAGGGCACAAACAATGGCGTGGATGACACTGACTCACCAAATAATTTACATTTAACACTCACCATTGTCTCAACAATCAAGATACATAAATAAGTATAATAATATAATCTCGTCTCATCATATATATATATATATATATATATATATATATATATATATATATATATATATATATATATATATATATAAATGACATTTCACATCTCAAGTTCATCATATTCTAATAATTATCTGAAAAAATAAATAAATATGATTCAAATAAATCACATTCTTTACTAATCGTATATGAGTGCCTTATAAGGGTTATAGGTTTATAAAGGTTTGTAACATATTTTTTTATGATGGACATTAAAGAGACAGTGTAATAAAGTACTGTGAGTATTATGCGAGGTACAAATTACAGTCCTTGACTCAACACACGTGGAGTTTAAGCTCCAGTTGACACGTATGTAAATCGAGAGAAAGAGTCCGGCACGCCCTCAATCACATCACACACTGCTAAGTCAAGTCACGCTCACCCGGGCTGAATACCAGGGTGTCGAATTAATTGAATTTCGAAGGATTTGTTTCGAGTCATTACATTATATTTATGGCCTGTTCTCCTGTTCACAAAGTTCAGTAAATATAATTATATGTCAATGTGATTTTTTTTAATGCAGATACGTAAAATGCAATCAAATTTATTACAAATCTATTTTTAAGCACAAGTGGCAAAATTGCAACGTGTGACAAAGATCAATATATCCCAAACATAAAATACCTTATTATAGTTATTATTATTTTTTATCCCATTTATTTTGACTTCAAATTAACGTATCCCCACGATTAAAATTATAGTTTGTTTTTACTTGGCCTCAATTATTGCAATAAAAGGCAACATTACTGCATTACATTATAAGGGTCTAAAAAGAATGGCTAGATTATTATTATTATTTTTTAACTTACACGAACAAATATATATCTGAAATTTTGAATTATGGACAACAAACATATAACACCTGTAATTGGCTCTTACTATCTTACATTTTTACTTTACATCTGTGCACTAAATCACCAAGATAAAAACTTCTATACGTGTATTCTGAGTTATAGTGATTACTAGGCTGAAAGCCGAATCACAAATCTTCACGGTTATTACTTTATAACGTTACAACTTGTTTGTTGTGTGGGAGATACTAAACGACCTTTTAACAAACTACAAAAGGGGGGAAAAAAATAAAGTGTTTGTATAATTATAGAACGTTAACAACATTGCCTTATTATTACATTGAATATATAAATTTAAAACAAAGTGTCATTGCAGTTTATATTGCCATAGTTACTATTGTGCAAATTATTGTGTCATATTGATTGATAAAATAAAATGTGTAAACAGTTGTGTGATATTATGTTAGCTGATTAACATAGCTGATTACTTATATGTCAATTGAATTATTATGTTGAGACCTTTTATTTATTGAAAGATATTATTTTCAAACTTAATAAATAAAATATTAGCTTTTTAAAACACTATAGCACTTGGGTGAGAAATAATAAGTTAGTATTGCAAAGTGTCAATGAAAAAAAACAAAAAAAAAACGAAAAAACGAAAAAACAGAAAGACAGAGAGAGAGAGAGAGAGAGAGAGAGAGAGAGAGAGAGAGAGAGAGAGAGAGAGAGATAGAGAGAGAGATTTGCGTTCTGCGGGCTATGTTTTTTGACTGTTTTCTGGTAGGTTTTAAAGACGTCAGCTTAATCATAAAATAAAACATTAAAATTATAACCGTATGGTGTAATTTCTTATGATAAGAGAGAGAGAGAAGTTGCTAAAAGGCACTTAAAAGTGCATTATAAACAAGCTATAAATTAAATGTCAACTTTGGTAATGTTATTCTTATATATAGTTCAATAACAAAGTATCCCACATCATTTAATGATATATGTTTGTCAGTTAAACATTCAACATAATAATCATACGCACAAAAACTATGCATTTTTATTTATTATTACTGTTTTACGTAAGTCATATTCTTAATTCTTCTTATCCTTCAATTTGTTGTACGTATATACTTTCGCACCTTATTTTGGCAGATCCTACTAAACCGCGAGCCCGGTTGTCATATACGAACATAATTTTATATCCAATACCTAAGGCAAGTTTAGTTGCCAAAGGTTGGTCTTCCAACCAAACATAAACATCTCATTAAATTGGCATTTAGAGGTTCGGTTTATATGTATATTGTGTGACTTTTAGAAACAAACAGGATTCTTTCCATATAACATAATACACTATAGAATACAATCAGAAGGTTAAAACACTTGAAAGTTGAATTTGTTTATGTAAATTAGACTTCGTGCAATAAAACGGCATGAAATAAAATTTTATATGCCATTCATTAATTATATTTACAAAAATACTTTATATTATACCTGTGTTATAAATCATATCATTAAACTTAACATTCCCATTGTAGGAATGTTTTTTAATTTGTGTGCTTATTATTTATTTGAGAGTGAGAGAGAGCGAGAGAGGAAGTGAGAGAGAGAGAGAGAGAGAGAGAGAGAGAGAGAGAGAGAGAGAGAGAGAGAGAGAGAGAGAAAATAAATTTGATAAAGTCATATGCCGAGTGTGATTAAGCACGTACAATAAATTAAAACTTAAGAATAAATTCTATCTTATCTGTCGGGAAGCTTTTTTTTTTTTTTTTTTTTTTTTTTTTTTTACTATTTATTTATTCTTTGCTATTTTTTTTTGTCTGCATTCGGTGAAGGAAGCAGCATAGCAACTACACGTCGACCCTGACTCAGAGTACAAACACGTGCTACTGCAAAATTGTCACTCAACAATAATTTGCAAGACATATTATGCTACTCTTAAAAAAAAATCCATTAATTATAATTCAGTTCCATGTTTTGCGAGCGTAAAAAAAAAAAAAAAAAAAACTCTTGCCTTGATTTTTTTGTTTCTTGATACAAATCAGTAATGCGGCATAATATCAGAGCAGAATTGTTGTCCCTCTTTACATCTATACGTAATATATGTTCAATTTTAAAGATCGAAGAGCATATTTTCATGGAACATTCTTATAATTCTATCTTTTTTAATACATTGATCTTATTGTGCTTGATCAGATCAGCATGGAAGAAAATTATCTCATTGAATTCTTGGCAAGAAAAGTTTTATAAACTTTGTGTCTTGAAGGAGAACTCGCCGGCTTATCCTATAACCAGCTAACCTCGAACTGGCACCCAAAGTTTTTGGCAATCGGAGACGATACTTCTTATGTCAGTATACATACATTTCGCAACTTTCATTCCTCTTATACTTCAGTGATAATGTAGTAGAATTTTTTTATAAATTAAAATTTTGCATGTATAGATAGCTTTCTATTGTATCACTTGATATAACAAAAAAAGCCATGTCGTTATTTTTTGTTAATTTTGGAATATTGTCAATTTTACTACTTGAAATGACAATATCGCGTTTTGTGCAGCTTCTATAGATTATATTGACTTGTTGCCGGTGGTGACGACGACCGATCAAATGAGCGCGAGAACGGGAGGAAAAAAATACAGTACCATCCATGAAGCAATTTTTGAGAAAACCACTAAAGCGCAGAAATTTAAAATTATGCATACTTATCTTTTTTATGCATACACATTTATAGATAAAAAAAAAAAACAAGAAAAAGAAGGCGAAGAAAAGCAAGAAAAAGAACTTTATCAACAAATTTTAGGAAATTTTAAAACTAAACAATACTAATTGCAAATGTGATAATGAACATGTAGATCATATTCATATTTAAAATAATAATATTTAATGGCTTTTATTGGGCAAAATCAGGTTACAAACCTCTCAATTTAATCCAACTGTTTTACAGTATAGTCATTAACAATTTTTAAGTTGAAACAATAAGTTCATTATGTTATAATAATCTATACATTATATTTTTAAAGAAATGCATATATTGATAATTTTTAATTTTCATAATAATAGTCTAATGCTTTAAATTTAATGAAATATTTTTATACGAGTTATATCAAAGGTGTATAAATTAGCACCTATAGAGAAAATTAGGTATACCATTCTTTTCATTGAAAAAAATATAAGCTTCTCTGTAATTTTTAAAATTAACATATATTGATGCTTATCGTTGATTTAAATAATTATATATTTGAAACAGTGTTCCAGACAAAAAAAAAAGAAGCCCTCTTGTTTTGTAATACTTATAACTTTGAATAATCAGTAGTAGGTTTTGATACATATCTAATTCAATCACGATTTCTTTTATTTTTAGATTTAAAAGTATAGCACGTGAGATGAAACTAAGCCGCAATGGCAGTACTGACTTGATTTTGATGTCGTCAAACAGGTATGAAGTATTGAGATGCTCCATAAGATATCAATGCTTGCAATCACCATATTGCTTATGCACCGTATAGGAAAAAACGTCATGATTTTTCTTATAAACATCGAGGAGGTCGATTAGGTATTCCGTTTGCAACAAGACAAGAAAAAAGAAGCTAATAAGTAAAAATATATGGTACAGTTTTAAAATATTAAGTAATGTTTATTTTGAAGTTAGTGGCTAATAAAGTAACAACTTTAGTCAATTTGTTGTAAATTTTATTGAAATACCTTAATAATAAATTTATAATTGTGGAATTTGTAGCAATATAAATATTCTTGGCATTTTTCCTTATTTTCATGATAAGAACAGGATCTGATTAACCAGATCTGATCTCTCTATCTCTCTCTCTCTCTCTCTCTCTTAATTCAAAAACATATTTGCTGTGATACTTTGAATATTTTTTACGATTTTGAGAAGTAAAAAAAAGTTAAAGTTGCAGAAATATTTCAATAAAAGCATTAAAATACTTGATACCTAATAAATTCTACAAATAACAAATTTATTTCAATTTATTGTTCAATCATATTGATATTTTAAATTGGTAAAATTAAACATAAATTTAGCTATTTTATTTCATGTATTTTGACTGTACAGATGAAACTTGATACATAAATCAATTAAAAATGTATAAAATTTACATAGTCTAGATTCCAACATATTTTACTTTACATAAAAATGTCAAAGTCATATTTTAGTTTACATGCAGGTGAAGCAGCGTTAAGTGACACTTCTTGCTCAGACGTTGGGCGTCTCATTTGCATATCTGACAAAACCCAACCAACATGATGAGAAGCTGAACTCTCTTGTAACATCACGAGGTGCAACTTGCTTTTTCTCAACTCTGATTACAAATAGTATTATGTATGCATGATGCTGTTTGACAATGATCTTTCAGCGCACCTTAAAGCCACTGGTTTAAAAAAAATAAATCATAAATTAATAAAATGATTAGAGCGCAAGTTGTCAAGAGTATTTCAAGACTTGTTATTAAATTTCAATACGTTTATTAATATAATTAACTAATTATTCCATATTTCATGACAATAAAGGAATATAAAAATTACAATATTTACAATTATTTATTGTTAGACCAAATATTTAAAATTACAGTCGATTTGGGACGTAAGAAATTGTAGTTAAAAATACAATTTATTTGTTACGTTCTGTTATCAATTAATGCTTAAAATTTAAAGAACTATTTATTTTATTTAATGAGTTGTGATTCATAAATACTTTACATAAAGATTCTTTAAATTATAATTTATATTTGTTTTATTATACTTGATGCAAAAAGTTTAACTTAAAACATTTCTAGTATAAAAGAGATGTTTATTATTTTTATTTAACTTTTTTTTATCGCACATAATTACTACTCATTAACACATTAGTGCAAAACAAATGAAGACGAAGCAAAAACAAGTGTGAACTTTGCAGAAAAATGTTGTATATATATATATAGTTTTTATTTATAATTATATAAAAATAACACAAGTATTACTAAACGATTTTTTTCGTTACTTTGCAAAAAAATGTACAGTTCTAAAACTAGTTTGCATGTATACTATAAAGATTAAAATTTTGTCATAAACATTTAGGTATCATAAATTATTGTTGCCTAGTATATCTGACACATTATGAGAACAAGTTGTTAAGACGGGGCTAGTCAAATTTATGCTATTAGAAGGGTCGAGTACTTTCAGTACGTCTTGTGGCTGCCACTTTCAGCAAGTGCGTCAACAAGATTATTTTTCTTTGCTCTTTTGTAATTTAACAAAGTAAATATACTAATAAAATGTTTAAATTTATTTCTATTTTTCTCATTCTTTAAGTGACTTTTACATAATAATTGTAGTTAATGTACTATCTTATTTAAATATTTTTTTTAATGAAACTAAGTTTGATTTTATTTTTAATTTGGCAAAAAAAAAGTAAAAATTATTGTTTGCCTTTTAAATTATTTGATTTTGTTTCGTAACATAATTTAGTTTCTGAATTTTACCATATATGATTGAAACCATTATTTTAGTTTTTTCTTGGGATTATTATTTTGAAGGTTTTTTTTCTGTTAGTATTTAATGTTGTTCGTAAAATATACCTGATGCTTTAAAATATCAATAAACGATTTGAATGTGTTTATAATTTTAATTTTGAAAGTAAAAATGCATTATTTAAGTCAATTTTTCGTCCATTTTAAAACCCCTACTTTACACAGCAAACTATATGAACAATAAAACTGTACGTCACATAATTATGTATTCTAAGCTGCTTTTACAATAGACGTAACGTAAGATTTTACGTAAAATATAATTCCATCATTGTGAATACAATGTGAACATTGTACAAATACATTGTGAATTGTGAAGCTACGTTACAAATACTTTGAGAACAACATCGGTAACACCCCAAACAAACAAAGCACAAAAATGAATACATCTCAATTTTATCTTTCCACTAGTATACCCGCAATTCAAAACTTCATTGCTTAATTTAATCTTGAATTACTCATTAATAATCATCAGAATTTTCTGAATGAAACAACAAGAAGCTTAACTTGTAAGTAAATTCATTTTAAATTTAATACATTTTGAAAATAAAAATGTTATTTTCTTCGTTAATTTTAAAATTCAATTTACTACTACAATTTTAATTTAATTCAAAATTATTCAATAAAATTAGAGTTCAACTTAAATATAAAACAAAATATACAAAAATAATAAAAAAATAAAAAGAAGGAAATCCATAAATACTACACTATGTATTGTATACTGTACACTTTATTAGTTATATTTACAACGTAAATAACTAATACTTTAATTATTAATACTATAATAATACTATTACTAATACATATAATTTGTATCGATAAAAAAAAAAACGAAAAAAATGTATTACTCTCTGATGAAGTTAAGTTAATGCTGCACAGAAATTTAAATTAAATTATAGTAAAATAATAATAATAAAAACTTGTAAATTGACTGCAATAAAAATTCAAGTTGTAAGATTGGTATGTACTCCGTATATATATTTTATATATATATATATATATATATATATATATATATATATATATATATATATATATATATATATATATTGTATAAATATTACACACATGAAACATAAGAGCATAAAACAGAAACAGCAGTCTTATATTTATTGACCAAACGCAGCTTATTGCTTTAGCACAATACTATCTTATGTGTTCAAATTTAATTTATTAATGTCTTTATTAAATTTATGAAATTATTCATCGAATAAATAAAATTTATTGTTATTTTTAATCTTAAAATTACATTTAAAATACAATAGAACATAATAAGTTTTTAAAATTTGACTGGATATTTATTTGATATCCTATATATGAGTTGTATAATAAGATTTCTATCTGGTTACCATAGATATGATTTATGTTGGGAGCTAGCAAAATTTATGTCAAAGTTCAAAAACATTTTGCAAAACTACAGTTGGCTTGGGTAGACACGGATGTATTTTTAACTAACAATCTTTTTTTTTGTCATAAATTATATGTGAATGAATGGATTTTTTTGTATAAAAATCTTGGAAATATGATATTTTTAAAATTATAAATATTTATGCCACATTTATGTCACTTTGTTATAAATGGCTATCATTATTTCAACTTTTAGGCCTGCAACAAACATCTAAGATTAAATAAAATTGTTATTAATTGTTAACTAACAAGTAAAGGCAAAATATTTTTATTTATAATTAAACGATATTGTATACTAAAAATATAAACTGTAAAAGGGTGAAACTATGAACAAGTTCTTTTTATGACTTCATGAAGCATTGAATTAAATAATTAAAATAGTCGACAATAATGGTAGGATGTATACAGAAGTAAAGGGTTGGGTACAAATAAACTATTTACTTACTATACAATTTTATAACAAGTCAATCATTAAGGCTAAATAATTACAAAGATACCGCACTTTATAGTAATGAATCTTATAAAGTAAATTTAATTAAATCAAGTAGTATTCATTTACTTCTATTTACGTCAAGTACCGCCCAAATATGACAATCTAGCAGTCGTCTTGTAAGGGAGAAAGAGAGAGAGAGAGAGAAAGAGGGAGGACTCGCCAATCAAGGTCCCCAAGGTCGGGGTCAATCACCTGAAAAAGTTAAGTACCCACCTCACACCTGCCCATACATACTCGACAACTACTGGAAACTGCGTCTTATTTATTTTCTACATCAATTGCAACAGAATCACAATTAGCACAAAAGTTGACATTATCAGGTTAATTGACGTGTTTTTCTCAACTCTCGAGATGAGCCACTAACTTCTTAGTTGAGTTACTTGGTTGTTTTAACAAAAGAGACGAATATTTAACACTGAGATTTCCTTGCATTTTGCTACTCTTTGTACTTAGCTTTTTTTTTTTTTTAATAAAAAAATAAAATTGCATACTATTTTAATTAAATGGTTTTCCAAGAGACAATTAATACTCAAAAGTAATGAAATCAATTTGTTTTAATTTTGCTATTTAAAAAAAAAAAAATCTTGATTGTTAATTAAAAATAAAAATAATAATATTAAAAATATTCTGCTGTAAATATATTATAGTTATATATTTTCTTTCAGCCTGAAAAAGCTTCAATAATTTGCAATAAAAATATGTAGACGTTATATAATTTCAAAGAAAAAAATAATTAAAGATAAATTAAATCGAAGAAAAAATGATCATGATATTTTGGCAATAACCTTGAAGAAATACTGTGGATTAAAGTAATAAAGAAAAGTAGTTTGACAGTACAGTAAAAAATATTTATATATATATATATATATATATCGCGAATTATAAGTTTTTATTATTATTATACCTTTTCAACATCTACAACAGAGCATTTTTTTTTATTGTGAACACATGTTATTAAAAAATAATCAAAATAGTTGCAGATTGGTAGGTAGATCCTTTTTAAAATATTTTTAAATATTTTACTCACCTTAAAAAACTTTATATCCGTCAAGTAAGGTATGCAATGAATAAATATAAACATTAGAAATGACATCACAAGTTCAAATGAGTAACGTGTATATAATATTATACATTCAATTACATATTTATAGTCCTTCTCCCTCCTCATCTCTATGTTTTTAAAGTCGCAAAAAAATTGCAAACAATAAGAGATTAAAACAATGTGGTGTAACTTGAAATGCTTTGGAATGCCAATTAATAAAAATTGTTTACTTTGACCATTGCATATTATTCTAAGAAGTCAATGATAAAATTGCGCTTTACTTAATTACTTAGATTACAATTAGCTTTTAAATTATGTAATATATTATACAGGTAATGTATATATTATGCTCTATAATTTCTAAAAAAAAAAATTCTTTGAAAAATAAATCTTACATTAATATGTTAATAAAATTCTAATGACAAAATTAGTC
This sequence comes from Ecdyonurus torrentis, assembly GCA_949318235.1. NCBI lineage: Eukaryota > Metazoa > Arthropoda > Insecta > Ephemeroptera > Heptageniidae > Ecdyonurus > Ecdyonurus torrentis. Next base: position 15,515,682 of record OX439128.1, on the reverse strand, counting down.
TGGTTTTATTGATTTGCTATAAATATTCAATATTGTGATAAAACCATATAAGTTAAACTTAATTGGTAAATATAATGTTAAAAAATGATTCTTCATTTCATTAGTTACAGCTAAAAGCCGCAGTTTAATTAAAAACAATACTGACAACTTTGATTGTTTCTTGCTCAAAGAACATGCAACTTGATTAAAAATCATTCATTGTCTTCATGAAAGCAGCACATACTATACAGTACACACGTACTGTACACCACTGCGTCATTCAGATCAGATCGAGTTGCAATTTCCCCACTTGACTATAATACGTCACTCCTAGACATGCAGAAACATAAATCAAAGCAGTTCGCCGCGAGAGCCTCTGCATAGTCCTGTATGGAGTTAATCCACAACACACCTTTCCTTTACTTGAAGATGAGCTTGATGTATGAGATAATTACGGCATCTTAGCAGGTCGTGACCTCTCGCAAATCCTCCCACTGCTCGTCAATCACTATGCGGAAAATTATTTTTTGCATATTAAGTCATTAGTAACGCTTATTCTAAAGAAATTGTTTTAAACATCTTTTCAATTTGGCATTTTAGTTCTGCATTAAAAATAATTTTAAAAAGTTCTTGGATTCTCTCTCTCTCTCTCTCTCTCTTAAAAACTTTATCTAAAAATTAGCACCGTTATTGTAAAATAAACAATTGATAATCTTGCAAAATAAATATTGATCTTATCCTAATCCAACAACTTTAAATTTTAAACACAGCTAGTAAGAAAGTTTTTTGTAAAAATAATGTATATTATGCAAATTCACGTATTTATGAAAAAATGTATGCTTCGTGTATGATGAAGATAAAGATGTGTATAAGTTTTATAATGTTTTACAATAAAAAAACAGCACGCAAAACAAACATAAATAAACAAAAAATGAGTATAAAAATGATGTAATATTTTCGATCAACAACAAACTTGTTTATAAATGCGTTACTTGACATTTTACGTTGTTACTTTTGCATGCGATGGTAATTCTCTTTTGCATATTTCACGTCTGCTGTCGTTAATAATTCCGTTAAAAATGTTTGAATTATTTAACCTAAAATTTCTAAAGGTTTTCGTGGGTCAAAGTACTCAATACATATTATAATCGTGTTTTAAATTTAGCCTTTAGGATTTTTTTTATTTATTTATAGAATTTTATCTTAAATTTCAAAATGATTAACAAATATAATTTGGATTACTGTATTTTCAAACGAAAATTTTGTTCATAAATTATGCATGAAATTTATACTCTAAGAATTTAAATTAAATAATGATCGTATAATATTTGTTTAATTTTACGTTCCATATATCTTATCTACAGTAGTAAAAAACATTAACAAAGGAAAATAACATAAAACAAATGTTAATAACTAAAAATAATAATTTTAATAAAAAAATTCTTTACATTATTTGCAGTTTACACAATAAACATATTGATATCATGAATGGTTATATTGTATAATATTTGTTTTAAACTTCAAAGCAGAGTTAAAAGTAACAAATCGCTTATTCATTGCAATTAATGTGTTATAGTATACTAAAAGTTTGTTTTTGAACCTTAAAAAAAGGCACTTATTACAAACGAATTTAATGCTAACTAAAACAAAATATTGAAGCAAGTCATTTTTCTCTTCATATTTTTCAAGTGTCGTTACGCGTACGTTAACCTTAATTAAATTAAAACGAATAAATCCTACAATATTGCATAAAGATATTGTTGAGGTCATTTAACCTTTCTTTATATTTTTACATTAAATGCATTCACAAATTTCAAAATAACTGAATTAAAAATAGTTGATTTACAATTTTCGTAACTAAAATAGAATAAACATGGATTCCAAAGCAAAACATTCTCTAATTTTTCTATATAAAGGATATTAAATTATATCGTATAATTAATCAATTTAATAAAACTGTTTGATAAAATAATAAGCATTTTTATGTAATATAATAAAAATGTTTAGTTTAATAAAAGTGGTATACGTAATAAATGTTTCACAGTGCAATTAGGTTTATATTTTGATAGTAAAACATGTAATTATGGCACAATGAAATATACTGATTTACTTTTTTATTTTACAATACACAATATAGATAAAATCTGCGACAGAAGCAGCTATAAAGAGATGCTTTTTTCCCTGAAGCGGATTCGATTTTTTTTTTCTTTTTCTTCCAATCACTTCACATAATATTCACAAGCATTTCTCTCTCGATCGTGTTTCATTTTATAATACCTCTTGTTTTATAAATGACGCACTCCATTAAGATTTATTTGACAGATTAGACAAAAATTGCATTTTTATGTTTTGTTTTTAATACCTCTGTGCCATTGAAGAGGATCATTATGGTAAAGGTCAAAAACATTTTTATGGCAAACTTGTTACATGTTTTCTTCTTTAGATATTTTTAAGGCATAAAGTGGTATTTTAAATTCCATTAACGTATAATATAAAATTTTGTGATAAAATTTATTAAAAAAATTATGAATATTTAATATTTAAATAATACACACGGCAGATATACGTTGTATTTTTTTTTTTTTTTTTTTTTTTTTTTTGTTGATTAAATATTTATAAATTGATGAACTCAAAAGGTTTGTTTTACTGTATACGTATGAGAGTGCGTTGACTGAATATTTTTTCATGCAATATAATTTTCGTTGTTTAGATCCTACAAGCCGTAAGCTTTTACGATTAACTTCATGATCACCTTATTATATAATATACGCAAGTAAATAAATAAAATTAAATATCCATGAGTTTTTGAAAGTGACTGATTTAATACTTTGTAATATGAATTATTCATGAATTTAAAAATTTTAGCACCTCCGCCCACAAATAATCATGTGTATATATTTTTTACTGTCATAATCAAAATAAAATTATTAAATTAAAAACCACAAATTATTACTGATACAGTAGTTGAAAATATATATATAAAAAAATCTATATTCGCTGATGATAATAAATTTTAAAATAAACACTTTAGATAGTAACGTGGTTGTTATAGTATTTCGGTATTGAACAAAAAATAATCGAATAATGTTACATATAAATATGCATTTGAGAATTTATTCCAAATTTAATTTCGAAATACCAAATTACCAGAGTGATTTTATTATTACTATTTTAATGATACTTTTGATATTTTAAATATCTATTACAATTAATAAATTCAGTGTATATCTTCTAGATAATAATATAAAAGTGAATTTCAACTGCTTATTTAAAAGTATTTATTTTTAATGATTACTTATTATGTATAAGAATATATATTTACTTGTATAGGCAACTTCTCAAAAGTAAAAGGCTTATTTTTATTAAAGTAATTTTTTTACATACATCGTCTTAAGAAAAAAACAAAATGTATAAATAACACCTTCAGGTTGTTTAGCTTTACATTTTTAATTTTTTTTTTTTTTTTTTTTTTAAGTAAGTGGTTCAACGTTTGGATGAAATACTTTGATATGAAGCGCAGTAGCCGCAGGTGAGAACGGTGAACGGAGGCAGGTCCACATGGAGGGAGGTGCAAACTGAACACCAAGCTGTCTCGTCCTCACAAACTTCACTCTTCCTTGTCCCATCAGTCTGTCTACACCTCACACTAATTTACAATTTCCTTCGCATAAGTATTTGTTTGTGTGTCTGTCTTTTCAATAAATGCATAAGATCCATTCTTTACATATCAATCAATAACGAAAGAAATCAAATATATATAACTTATTAAATTTATACTACTTTGTGTACAGACTTCGGGATATAATTTTTTTTTTAAATGTGCATATTCTTTTCTGATTGCATTCTATACTTTAAGAACTATCATGATATGATGCTTTAAATAAATATAATGGAAAAAATGTCATTATATCCGTAGAAATAACAATTTTTACTTTAATTTGGGATCTAAAAGAAACTCCTCCTGAATTAAAGAAAAAGTTATATGAATATTTAAAAATTGCATTTCTTTTTGTTTCCTTCATTTATCGTATAACAAAATGTCATAATCTCACTGTTCACGTTTACTTTTTTATTTGCAAAACTTACCACTAATTGTAGAATTTTTTTTCAAGTAATTTTATTTAATAAGCATAATAAAATACCACATAACACGTAACAATTTATAGTCATTAATTTAAGTATCATATCCATTTCAACAGATATCTGAAGTATAATAAAACATATAATTTCAAAAAATAATGATATTTTTTTAGCTGTGTTCAAAAATAAAAAAAAATTTATGCCAAAATGTCAGTTGGTAAACAATAAAAACAAAAGACAAACTATAATAATTGTGGTTTGACATGTTGAGATCACCTGATTTGATTGGCTAAGAACGGCACACGTGGTGTAAGATTAGATAAATGTGAATGACCGGCCGCTTGCTTGCTTGCTTGTATTGCTATTTAGATTCGCAACGCAAACTTGACCACGTGGTCATTCTCACCTCACACGCAGAATACACGATGTAAAACTAAAATGCTATACATATATATCTGCACTCTGCAGGGCGAAATCAAAATAAACAACACACACGCAATGCCAGCAAACAATATAGTTTATACCTGATACAAATCAACCACGATTTTATCATTTAATTTTGATATTATCATAATGCTTATCTCTATTGAATAATTTTACTTTTAATTTTTATATTATTGTTTAACTATTATTTGCATGATTTTTAATTCATTTTGATAGTATAATTAATTTCTAATTAAAGCTAAATGTAAAATTAATGAAGCCTTCTCTTTGTAAAAATATAAATTGAAAATATAATTAAAATTTTAAGATGATTAATTTTTTCTTAAATAAATTTTAATGAGCTTAACAAGTAAATTAGAGAAAATGATAAATTAAAATTACTATACTAGAAACAGAAACTCCGTATTGCAATTTTGTTTAGTATAATTTTTTTTTCCTTCCAATTGAGAGGTCAATGTTTTAACATAATGTTAACATAACGAGGAAATTTAATAAAATTATTACGATGATATTTGAAATGCCAAGTTCAAGTTATTTTAAAACACTTGTTTTATAAGTTGATCCAATCAAGATTTAAATTAACCACGTGACATGTTTTTTTTTCTTTGCAAGGCTAACAAGGTGCACGCAATGTGAGAGAGCTGTATAATCGTAATAAAGTGTGATTTTGGAATCAAAGGCGTAGAATACAACATTTATTTGCCTCAAGACAAACTCCTGTAATTGTATTAAAAAAAATAAACCACCCACACTTTATAAACACGAGTGGGTAACACAGAAGCTTCAGTATTTCACCTTTGGGATATTGAAATTTTTTTTTTTATATCTATACCGTTACTAGGTATTCAAATATTATTTATGTTGCTCATCCTTTAATCTAGAGCATACTTAACACAAGTTTTGCCTACGTGTGTAATCTGCTTTATTTTTATATGTTGATAATACGAAAGTTATTAAAAAATTTACACGTTTTTTTAATTATATAAACACACCTTTGTATATCAGTCTGTCAGAGTCGAAGAAAATCAAAAATCAAAAATAATTTAGTAAGGCATTATTTTCTGTCAGTTTCCGCGTGGTTGATATGTGTTTTTTATTCACATTTTTGACAGCAAAATTATCTTCATAATATTTTTACAAATCGTAAAATGCTATGTTTCAGAACCCGTTAAACTATGATTAATTTTATTTTTGGCAAATGCAGTTTTACAAGGTCAAATATGCACACGTGATTGAATAAACAAAATAATGTTAATAATTTTTAAATTCAAAATAACCTTTCTACAATAACGTAAGTTATATTATTGGAAATAATTATTTTGATGTCAGAAACGACGAGGAAATTATACAAAAATACATATTCAAATTGAATATTATGCATTTTTGGGTGGAGTACAACAGCAGAATTCAGTTACGATTTAAAGTATACGTGCAAGAAGAATTACTGAAGCATAAATACATATTGACCAGAAAATAATTTTGATCACAGATTATAACAATCCATAACATAAGTTTTGACTCAAGGTTATAAGCAGTGTTCATTTTATATTTAATGAAACATAATTTTATTCATTTAATTTTCATATCACTATAATATAAGCTTTTATCGTTCCTATTGATTTATATGCAATTTATTAAAATAAAAAAACTAACAGACTGCTTTTACATTATTTGACAGTTTTAAATTGTTTGTAATTATTTTTATAATCCGTGAAATTGCATGTCATATAAAAATGTTCTCACAACAACACAATTAATATCGAAATATTTTGTTACCCAGTTACTTGAACATTTTTATAGTTTTTCAACCCAGATCAACGATTTAAAATGTTCTACATTTTTAAGCTATAGTATTAGTTACATATCTATCGTTTTTATATTGTAAAGCTTCTACGGTACAAAATATATTAACGTATGGTTTCTTTCTTTTTTTTTTTTTTTTTTAATTTAAGAAATTTCAAATTTTTGTTCAATCAACTAATAATAATAAGAAGAAAAAATTGCAATAATAGTCCAACGTATTTTTATAGATCATGCTTTCTTACTTTGCAGTATAATATACAAAGAAATCTTACTTTTAACATAACTATATGTAATAAAATATAAAGGTATGTAAAATATTATTATTATTATACAATAAAGTGTTAATGTCCTTGAAAAGACAAGTTGTCATTAATTTCCCGTGGGGCGTGGTGTTTGTTTGGTCAAATGCATCAGGATCACTGGGGAAGCAGGTAACTCGACTGACTTCTCTCTCTCTCTCGAGAGTGCAGCTGATCTAGATCATGACTGCAGAACGTAAACATCAAGTTAGCAAAGGTATATACGCCAAGTAATTATCTATAGCAGTACTGTGTATATAAACATTATTAGAGAGTATTATATTAATGCATTTTAATATTAATATATACCACACGTATAGCTTTTATACAAAATTGTAATATTAATAAAGATAAATCAAAATTTTATTACATAAATTATATTACAAATGACTTTATTACTGTATGAAAATATATTATGTTGCTACTTTTTATTTACTTACAGTAATTATGAAATACTTGAATAGTTAAAGGAATTTTTACACGTGAGAGAAAATGGATTTAAATTATTAACTGCAGGATGGGGCTTTTGCGCCTGCCTGTAGATTGAAATATTTAATCAAGAAAATTGTAAAATAAATATGCTTGAAACAATTTAAGAATGATTTTTAGGTAGGCTGGGCGTCTAAATTTTCTGAGCAGCCATTATTATTATTTTTTTTCTTTCCCTTCAAAGTTTCATTTATTTAGGATCATATCATCAAATTGTTATTTAAAATATTTGTGTTGTTGCAATTTTTTTAAGGACAGTTAAAAAGAAACCAATATTTTACACTGTTGAAAAACACAAAACAATACTGTAAACTTATACAGAATAATGAAAACGTGAATAAAATAAGAAATAATATAAATTTTGATGTTGATACTTGATATTCATAATAATTGTGTGAATGCAAAGTCAATAATTGACCTTACATTATTGCGGCCCTGTGTTTACATATTGTCCCGTGGTATTGCGACAATCGCATCATTGACAAGAAGTGCTTGCTTGCTTGCCTGCTTGCTTCATGGGCTTCTGTCGTGCCAGGACAGCAAGGTCGAGAGATGATGAGGCGTGACATATAATCCTCACACGCATTCACACGCACAAGCGTGTGTATAGTGACCGTGGATAACTTAGATATTACGGTCTGGTATCATCGATACAAGTAAATTACTATAATCATCATTTTAAAATATCTTCTGGAAATTTCAACGCTCAATTAAAAAAAAAAAGGTTATAAATTTATAATATTATAACAACAAAATTATAACATAGTATTTTTTTATATAAACAAAGCGATTAAGTTTTTTAATTACAAAAGGTTATTTTTTATGGAGATTTTAACGCACGGTTTAAGTAATAAAATAGAGAAATATAAACCTATAATATTCATTGAACATAATAAAACAAATTTATAAATTCTTACAAGTTATTTTTATGATTTAATTCTAATATAAAAACCTACACACACATTAACTATTTGAATGTTCATCTGAAATGTGTTAGTTAATAATTTGTGAGTTCAAGAGCGTACGTTCGCCAAGTGAGCTCCATATTATGTGGTTCCCTCTTGGTGACCTTGAGACCGTCGTGTTACGGTTGACAATACTAACTTAACAGTTCTCCACCAAACCAACACGTATGTATCAGGCCTATAAATATTGAAACCGCACAATCATTCTTATTGTATTTTATTTATTTAGTGTCACTTATACAATTTCAAGCCATATATTTTTTTTTTCTTAATGCTCACGAAGTGGGAAAGTAATGAATTATTTTTTTATGTTCTTTAATATAATTAAACACTATGATACATTTTTTATCTACACATTAAGAAAATTCTTTTGAAATTAGTAACGTTTTTTGATAAAGTAATATAACATTATTTAGTATTTTAATAAAATAAAATTTAATACATTTTTTTTACGCGTACATGTAGAATACGGTAACCAATCACTTTAAAAAAAAATTCTATAACATATTATTATTTCAATAAAAAAAATATATACTTTTAACACGTCTTACGTATCTCATAAAATTGTAAATATATTTGATTAAAAAAAAAATGCTCGGAATTAATTAAAGCTCTATTCAAAATAAGTGATGTAATGCATAACAGTGTATAAACTTCTTATAGAAATGTCAGTGTAAAGGGGTTGAGTTACATTTTTGATTAATTAGACCAGGAAACGTAACTCAAATCCCTAAAAAAGTGGAAAAAAAATAGGACAAGCCTGAATTTTTCAGGGTTCGTAGAGACCAGTGCCCCAAGCTTTCTACCAAAAGTTACCAAAAATTGTCCTTGAGCTTTTCCGGAAAAGCGGAAAAATCTGCTAAATCGTAACTAATGAAGATACCTTAAAAATTCAAACAGATTCTTGTTCCTCGGATCAAAATACATTGGGAACACATGTTTTCCAAAAAATTATGCCAATAGTAATGGCGGTAGAATTTTCCAAAGTCATCAATTTACCACTTCAGCTATTTTCTCCACATTTTCACAATTTGTATAAAAACTTGAAACTATAGACCATAATGATTAACACAGTTTATTGTAAAAAATGTAACAAACAAAATGAGATATAATTTATTAAAATATCTCAATTTATAACAGAGTTGTGCCCGGAAAAGCACAAGCGCCTATGGGTTGCGCAGCATGCTTTACCCATAGATTCTCCTGCTTTTCCGGGCATAGCTCTGTAATAAATTGAGATATTTTAATAAATCATATCTCATTTTGTTTGTTACATTTTTTACAATAAACTGTGTTAATCATTATGGTCTATAGTTTCAAGTTTTTATACAAATTGTGAAAATGTGGAGAAAATAGCTGAAGTGGTAAAATGATGACTTTGGAAAATTCTACCGCCATTACTATTGGCATAATTTTTTGGAAAACATGTGTTTCCAATGTATTTTGATCCGAGGAACAAGAATCCGTTTGAATTTTTAAGGTATCTTCATTAGTTACGATTTAGCAGATTTTTCCGCTTTTCCGGAAAAGCTCAAGGACAATTTTTGGTAACTTTTGGTAGAAAGCTTGGGGCACTGGTCTCTACGAACCCTGAAAAATTCAGACTTGTCCTAATTTTTTTCCACTTTTTTTTATTTTTCTTGGCCTAAATAGCCACGTCAAAAATATGTCATTATTATTATTAACATTGATCGTTTATAAAAGTTTAAAAATGACTGACGACTTCAGTAAAAATATAAGTTGCTTTACAACTGAAATATGAACCAGTGGGTCTCGTAAATAAGGCTGCTTTGTATTGTTCAAGTAAAAAAACAGATAAAAATAATGAGCTTACTAAAAAAAATTAACACACTACTGCTGAATAATTAAGTAGTATGTACTTTAAAAATGTATGTAAGAATGTAATATTGTAAATTAAAAAGTACATACTTGTAATGTAGCAATGTTTCTGTACGTCACAAATCTTTCAGATTTTGATCTGATTTAAAGACAACCAATGCTTTGACAATACTAAATATGGAGCTGTTTTTTATTCTTATTTAACGTTAATGAAAATAATACTTATTATTGCTGCACGTAATTTATAACAATAAAATTTAAAATTAATTTTATTAATTATAACAAGTAACATTTGTAGTTTTTTTTTTTTATTATTATTATTATTATTTTTTAATTTAGTTAATTTGAAATAAGTTTTGCATTCTGGAGAACTTATCAGTTCAATCAATATACAATAATGATTTTTGGTTCCACAAAAATGAGTAAATCTGAAATAATTGTTTACTTATTTTTATCTTTTGTTATCATTTTATACGCTATACAATATAAAATGTGTGTTAACCCCTCGCTCAAATTAACAAATGCACTTCAATTTGGAATGCAGCGTGTTACATAACGTATCCGGTGCATCCAAGTTTAATTTAAGAAAAATTAAATTTCTTTCTGGAAAATATTAATTCATGAAATTAGCAAGTACATATTACAAGTGTTATTTTTCACTGTTTTTACTCACCTGGAGATGCAGACGTGAGGGTGAGTTATAGACGGACGGACTTAGGGTTGTGGCGGCACAAGAGTTGCCGCACAAACTGCACGCATGGACACAGGGCGAGATCGCGGGCTGGACTACCGCAGGGATCTCAGGTAGGCAAGCAGGCAGGCAGCACGGCCACAACTCGCTACCAGTTGAGGAGTCACCTCGGTGCGCAGGCGCGACTCACTTGATGTGGAGGATCGCCACACCCAACAATCCCGCCTCTAGCCAGCGTGGTTCCTCTCACACCCCTGCCTGCTTGGGTCACCAGAGCGCCGTTAAATCGGGCACCGGGATGTAGGGCACACCCTCACGTGTCAGTTTAACTTGCTCAACTTAGGATCATCATATCCCATCATGTCCAAGTGACAGGACGAGCTTTCAGTTTGGTCTTCCCTGGAGTGCACCCTGTATTGAGACGGAAAATAAAAGAAGCAGAGACAATGGGGAGGAACATAATAACATCTAAAAATTGTTCTGTTTGGATAATCTACAAAACAGTGTTTTGGATGCATTAGCTGGATAGAAAAAAATTAAAATTACAAATGAAAAAAAAATGCATGGTATTGTTATCATTTGCTGTGCAATATTTAAACTCTCTCCATGGATTAATAATGGCTTCTATAGTCCTCTCAAAGAAAGTCCCTTGAATCAGTGACAAGTCCCACACACCAATTTCCGTGAGCAGGTGCAGCGCTGGAAAATCTGCACTCATCACCTGCTACAATGCCTACTTCCTCGAAGTTAACGCAATTAATGATTTTTCTTACAATTACCGCCATTTCCATAATGAATGACAAGTTCCATGAAAAAAAACAAAGCAAAATCGGTATAAAAAATCAGCAAAATTTCCGTCTGTGTATATAGTACGCAATACTGCAGAACAATCTTTAAAATGACACATACATATCATAGGTCCTGTAACTCAACAATATTTAAAATAGGCTTAAAATATAGTTATACATATTTGAGTTTTTTTATGGATAACACATACCGAGTATTGTGTGAATTTCATACGTATACGTGAGTGGCATTAAAACAAACAGAGAAATCACTTTCGCTCAATCAAGCCACATTACATAAGTCAAGGAACTATTGTAAAATTTATTGGAAAACACATGTTATGTTTTTCTTGTATCAGTTCGTTTTAGAGTTTTATTGATTTAAACTTAGTGTATTTAACTTGAAAATCATGTGATGTGTCATTTCCAAAGTTATCCTGTATTATTTATTTATACTTTAATTTTATAGAAAATACGGGAAACACCCATTTTATCACACAAATGTGATTTCTAATTGAGAAGAAGAAATTTTCCGCAAATTATTTTCCTTGAAAAAAAAAATACCCAATACTTCTTAAAAATAAAAATAAATAACAATTATAATAGACTAATAAGTTTATTTTCTCATTGAATAAACATTTCAAATATTTTACATACGATCTAAAAAATATGGTTATTCAGCTATTAATTTGATCCTTTGGAGATATATTTTCTTTAATTATGTTCACTATTTAAATTATAGGCCTACTTATTAGTTAAATAGTAAAATATTTTAATATTTTAAGAAGCTTTTAAAAATAGCTTTTTGCTTGAAATGCCACCTATACCAATTAGCTTTCAAGTTTGAATTTTGTATTCCGTAAATTTGATTTTTATTGGAAGCTTATATGTATGATTTGCAATTCAAATAATTGATAACTGTAGTTAAAATTATTACACTCATTACTTTTGATGTAGACCTAGTGGTTATATTGAAGTATAATAAATTTCATATTTATTTTGTTTATAAAATTATAAATCAATGTTTAGTTATATTATTAAATTTAGCAAACAGCTAATGAACAAACCACGCAAATATGAGATAAGTAATTGCATGCTATTGAAATACATTACCGCATCAAATTTAAGATTTGGTTATACTGATGGGTATTCTTTTTTTAAGTCTTAACCAGTTTTAGAAGTAATTATGATTTATGAAGCAATAATTAGTGAGCAAATAATACAAATATTGCTAAAGGCAGATGTGAGCTTCAAATATTTAACAGGAACTTGACCGAATAAAACAAGGTATTTTATCATTCATTCTTTTGCAAAATAATAATAATAATTGCAAAAATAGTATATGAAATGGCACGAAACATGGACAAAAAGTGTGTACGTGTATAATAAAAATTATAATAAACTAAAAATAATAACGATAATAATAAAATTATATATATATATATATATATATATATATATATATATATATATATATATATATATATATATATAATTTTGTGTTGAAATAAATAGATAAATAGGGAAACGCTTAATTTCTATTACTTTTGTAAATAAACAATTCCATTGCCATTAATTATTTCTACTGTATTTGCACACACTTCTTTTTTAATTATAAAAATTCATTTCTATCATTTTTACAAGTTTCTGGCAGTAACAATACTGACTAGAGAAAGTATAATTATTAATTTTTGTTAGATGCCAACAATTAAGTCATAGCACCAAGAACAATTAAAATGTGTGCTTACTTTGATAGGTGATAGAAATGCTTTCCTCCAACTTTTTTTTTTACATATCATATTATTATATACAGAAATAAACTCCTTAAACAATTATGAAATAAATTTTTAATTGTATAGTAAATTTTTTTTTTTTTTTTTTTTTACATTATCCTTATCTCTTTTATGAAGGTTTATGATTTTCAGATTAATCTAAAAGTTTTTTTTTTCTTATTTATTCACGCAAAGCAAGCAATATTTTCCGTATATATAATTGTAAGCAATACACCACAACATGTCAAACTATAAATAAAGGCGTTACGATCAATCTTTGGATCAAATTTGTATAATATAAACACACACAAACACACGTAAGTATATACGAGTGTATTGTACTGTATATACGTTCAAATAATAATGTTATATTTTCTTGTTTGTTGCATTATGGGCGTCCTAGAGCTCGTAAACCTTTGCGACCTGTAACTTTCTCACTTTAATTCTTTTGTAACTTTAAATTCAACAATTTTTCCATTCAAATAATCTCTATTAGGTAACACTCAATATACTAATAAAATAACTTCTTTTTTTATCTTTATATTTACGTGTTATATTAAATCGTTATTAAAATAAAATTACTTTCACCATAATGAAAAGCTTTATAGATATAGAATAGTTATATACTAAAATTTATCGTCAATTTGTATCACTAAAATATGATATGTATATTTTATAACCAAATTATATACCATGTGAGATTTTTTTATCTATATATATATTTTTATTATTATTATTTTGGTCTCTACTAAAGACCAATTATTTTGCATGTTATTACAGACAATGTATTAAATCACGTTACGGTTATTTGTTGAAAGACTCTAAAGGGAAAAAAATTAAATATATTTCGGCCTACATGCAATATAAGACTTGAAATATTAATAGACATTAGCTAGCAATTTGAAAGGAGAGTGTAACGAATTTTAATATGTGTGTTGTACAGTATGATTGATGAAGGCGTTGGATACAGTACTGAATACTCTCTCATTACATACGTACCTGCGTTATTTTTGATTTTATAATCTGCTGCCGCTCAAGCAACTAAAATATAAATACTTGAATATTCAGTTATATGGACTTCTTCCTTCATACCCTGCTTTCAAAAAAATAGCAATATACCAGAGATCTGAAATATTAATTTAGCAATTTTTCATGCTTTTTATTATTATTATTTTCCTATTTGAAGGTTATGAGCTCATTTTATAAAACGTTTTCAACCTTATATTTATTTCCGAAGTATAGTGAGTTATTATTTTTATTTTAAAAATAACTTGAAAAATGTTATATAATACGACGAAATAAACAAAAAGGCCAATATAAAAAAAGTATATAAATAATTCTATATTTCTATAATTATTTTTGTAAAATTGATTAATGTTTCTTTGTATATTATCTTCTATCATGTCTCTATCAGCAATCTGTTTCCTCCATATGCTACAAAATTTCTTTGTAAAATTTGTTTTATTGAAATTCAATTTCCTTGCTATTTTGATTTACTTTAACTTTATAACGATTAATTGCAAGTTTAGACAAAAAGAAAAAGTAATCAGTTTTTCAATAAGATTTTTTTATTGAAATTTGAAGTAATTAATAACTTTTGAAGAAAGTGCGTAAATATTGACAGAATGATTCACGATAAATTTCTTCTTTTAATCTGGTTGCTGCAGGTGGCACGAGGTCAGACGGAAATTGCTCTGTGATGACTTGTATTGGGCATTACCTACCTAAGATTAACAATAAGCTGATTGCTGCGCACCAAAAAGGTTAAGTGTTGATGAGTCACCTGTCAGCTCCGCCTCATGTGTTTCTTTGACCCGACTTAAGCTCGCGCCTGCAACGTGACTGTATAAACAAAACCTCGCTAATTTCACGATCCCCGCAGATGTCTTGGAAAACTATAAAACTTTATTTTGTTTGTTTGTTTATGTATAAGATTAAAAAATTTAAAGATTTTTAATAACGTATTTTTTATGCTAATGGCAATAATTTAAGTTCTTTGATGTAATAATATTATTTTAATATACTTATAATGTTAATCGTAAATGATTTAAAATTTTGCTGAAAGGAAAAAAAATAATAAAAAATAAAATAAAAAAACTATACTTAATAATACAACCTATAGTTCAGAATTTGTATAGAATTTGTTAAAATTACATCAAATTAAATGGTTATCAAAGTTATTTAACCTTCACAGGTAAAGAGATGACAGAGAGAGATATAGAGATGCTGTATTTGTCTGAAGCTATTATTTGAAAAATTTGCTTCATTTTTTTTTTATTTAATTCCCTACAATGTGGTTGAAAAGCAAAGGTGTTTTTCAACCACCTCAATTGAGAAAATTGACGCTCACAAGGTTACATTTTAAATTCTTAGCAATCAAAAGGACTTATTGTATTACCTTGCCTTATTTGTACTCAACTACTGAAACTTTTCTGTGTTACAATAACAATGCACTTTTATTATTATTATTATTGAAAAAAGTCATTGGAAATGTTATAAGATACTATTAAAATCTGAAGTTTGACTTATAAAATCAGTTTAAAAGATAATGTTATAGTAAACAAAACAATCTAAGAAAATATGATTGCAGATTGAGGCGGAAAAATGCTAAGAAATATAAAAGAGAGAACATCAGCAGGAGAAGAGAGAGAGAGAGAGAGAGAGAGAGAGAGAGAGAGAGAGAAGATGACTCGATCACCTGCGGTTCTCCCGCTGTGTCTAGTAATCTAACCCACGTGCACCACCCGCTGTAATTAGTCACGAGGTGAGGGTTATGGAATTAACACAAAAAACAGCGTCGATTTACGTATCATAGAGTAATATTATTATACCGCTGAGCTGCTATGCGCGATTAATGACAATGTTCATTAAAATCGATGTTATTACTACATGAAACAAGTTTATTTTACAAGTACATGTAATTTTAGCACTGTTCTATCATGTTTTAGATTGAACATGTTATTATCTGCCTTTTCTGATTTCAGATTTCTGAATAATAAAGTCATTAATTTTTCTTTTCTATTTCTACAAGGAAATAATAATAATAAAACATAAAAACAATCAGAAAAAAATATGTGTATTATATAATGGCAAAAAGTTTAGTTTATTTGTTACTTCAAAATTTTTTTTTATTAGAAAATATTCTTAAAACTTCAAAAAACTCGATTTTCATGCTTTGATATACATAAATTGTGTCAGAAAGACAATATTATGTATGAAGAACATAAAACAAAAATCGTGCAACTTACACCTTTCTCTCCACGACCATAATTTTATTGGTGACATTTTGAACTCTTAAGTATTATACAAAAGACTATTGTCTTACGTGTGTTATTTGATCTACACAGAAATATCTTTTAACTTTTCTTGTGTGACGAAACTGAGATTTCAAATAGTTTTGAACATGAGTTTTATCTTGTTACATGATTTTCTCATCTTAAGAAGGAAGCCTATAGAAGTGTGTAATGCATGTATATATTATGCAGGTACTCAATATATCATCGCTTGATGCTGTGCAAAGCTTTTTGTGCGGTACATATATATTGTTTATATATATATATATATATATATATATATATATATATATATATATATAAGAGGAGAGAGAGAGAGAGAGAGAGAGAGAGAGAGAGAGAGAGAGAGAGAGAGAGAGAGAGAGAGAGATTCAATGACCTCTCCAATCAAGATCAACATCAATCTCATTGAGTTAAATTATTCTTCACACCATAAAGTCTAATTTGCATTATGTCTAACATTCATTCACAAAAACATATAATTACATGGCTTTTAGGAAAATTTACATTTAAATGAGATGAAACTGCATTAGTTATAATTATGTATTAAAAAAACAAGAATATAACATTCTAACGGATTTTCTTTAAATTAATTTATATATAATTTATGTTTGCCACCCATAAACTCTAAAAAAAAAAAAAAAAAAAAAAAGACACGTATAAGGATATTTTTTTATATTTAATTTCTTGGGCAACGTGCAAAAATTATTCAGCAGTATCTATCTCAAAGTAATTATAAAGCTTATGTTGATCCCTGAAAGTTTCAGATGTACGCAGCCTGCACTACAGAATGGACAAACTATTTGCCTAACTTGCAGGATATACTATTAAGAATTCCACAGGATGCATTATGGTTATAAAATTGATTAACTACTACAACTATACATAAGTGACACAATAATATGTTAAAAATTACAAACGACATTCGGTAACATTAATTTTTCTTCGTCTCACTCGAGTTAACATGAATGATCGAGTTTCTCGCGATGCTTGTTGTAAAAAGCGGAGGAATCAAACTGTGCCAGATGATACACATATAGGTGGCAATTATGTAGCGTGCCAAAGTTATGGCGTAATCTATAGTTATATGTCAAAATGCCATAGATTATGTAACCATCTCTTTATAAGCAATATAAAAATTTAATTTCGATTATTTGCAAATTTTATTCTATAGCCTTGTAGATCTTATGAAATATCGTTAGGTTAGATGACACTCAACTTGCATTCAGTTTGATTGCTTGGAAGAGAGGGCTTGCAGCTATTTTTATTATATTTTCTAATATATTCGCTGCACTTGTGAGGAATATGAATTACTGACAATATATTCAATATTCTTTTCATTTTCCACAATGTGGTTAAAAATTACCACAACAATATATTTTGTTGTATAGTAAATTGTTTAATGGCTTCGTATTACTCATATTTATAAAAAAGTGTGTTAATATTTTTAAACTTGAAAAGCAAGGCCAAGATGTAAAATAAAGTTAAACTTATAATGTTTCAAATTAATTAATTTTAATTCATATATGGTGTAATTATTTACAAAAATGGACTTGCTCATAATATCTTATATAATTGAAAAAATTTATGAAAAGAAGTTCTTCAAAATATTTGCATTTTTATTGCTCACGTTAAAAAAAAACTAAGTTCCAACAACGTCCTCCTCTATCTTGTATTTTTCAACCACAATCATGGTTGAATGTTGCCGTTTCTAAAGTTTTTTTACACAGGAATTTTAAGATTCCAGACTTCGGATATAATGATGTAAATTTTTATTTTGTTTCTTCAAATACAAGATCTTGTCAAATAAAATAAGATAATTTACATAATTTTATCAGTATTATTTTATGAATGCTAAAAAAAAAAAAAAATGCAAAATAATATTCATAATAAAATTAAAAAATATATTATAATATATAAAATGAACTTTACAGTACGTTGATTTAAAAAGTATATATTATTTATTAAAAAAGTTTAAATTCTCTAAAAAAAATCAACGATTTTTGTTTCTTCTTCTTTTTAATATGAACAAATTATTGATGTTTAATCATGGCCAATTATTTAGCATAGCGTGAGGCAAGATTATAGAATATTGATTGATAATACTTATGAATACGGAGACGACTTTACAAGTCATACAGGTGACAGTGAGATATTAGGGCCAATGACATCGCCGCTCATGTAATTTCATTAAAAATATTATATATAAATCAACATTTAAAGGTTATTTACCTATCAATATAAGGCGGGTCCTATCAAAAAAAAAAATTTGTTTACCAATAACATTATGATTTATATAGCAAATATCAGTATCTTTCCTTGTTAAATCATCAGTAATTGTGTAGTAAATTATACATTTAAAGTTTGTTTTGGCTTTGAAGATTGATATTTACCCTCTCCATCTATCATAATAATATCCTTTTTGAATATTTGTTTGTACATGCGAGTTTAAATTAAAGTCCATCGAGATGTATCATAAATACAACAATGCGGACAGAACACGATTATAGCCGAAGGAGATTATCCGTACATCACAGAAAGACATTTTAGTACATAGCAAAAAGTCAAGTATATAATTAGTGTAATAAAATAACTATAAATCGTATTTTATTACTTAAAGAGAAGAAGATAAAAAAAAATATTAATTTAAAATTAAATTACGACTCGGGATTATCCATCCATGGTTAATTCAAACTGGTCCTTGGTAAAGTACGCCTATAGGGTGAATCATAAAACATGGAAACTCGGAAATTTTTTCGTGTATTTGTTCATGAACAAAAATAGTTTTATTCGTTTTTTTTAATAACATTGATAAAAATTGATATGAAACTTGATGCTTTACAGTAATTTTATTAGCAAGATTTTTAATAATAAAATTTATAATTTGTGTTGACAACTTCCAAAGCGTCAATTTAGTGTTTTTATCAAACAATAAAAAAGCTATTTTATTGGTAATGGATACTGGATGTATTCAACCCACACCATATTCATATAGGATGTTTCAACCACTGATTTGTATCAAATATTTGTGTGTGTTTTCCTATCAAATGATCTATGATTATTTTACAAAATACGCATACGCATCGCATATTTTTGTTAATATGTAATTTTTTTAATCAAATTTAAAATCCAAAAGTACCTTAATTTCGAATAGTGAAGTGCCATTTTGACAGTAATATTGACAGTACAAATTACGTTATTTTTGCAAGAAAAAATTATTAAAATTAAAAACAAACAAACAGAAATTAAAGCCAAAGTGGTATAAAGAATTCAGTCACGTAGCAAATAAATGTGTTTGTTTTTAAAACAGCGCAATATCAACAACGTTAATTTTACACAAAATATTAAGTACCACCATTTCTTCTTCCTTCATTACGATAATAATAGAACAAATAGCTGTTTTTCCCCACAATAAATTGTTCGTGCCTTTTGTAAGTGTAAAATAGTAAATTGAATAAAAATGCTAATAATTGCCATCAATTACAATAAGTCACTGGCAGAATTGTAATGTATTTGATTGCTGAAAGATGCAAAGAAAACTCACGTTTGAGTGATTGCTTGAACATAATGCAAATGTTGATCTTAATATCTTGTTTAGGACAAATTTGGCAGACTCTCCACCTGATTCAACTGTCAACTATGTCCGTCAATCTTAACTTTGACTGCTAAGTTGACGCATTCTATGACATTGCTGAACTTGTATTCTTTACGTCGTAAATTATTCTTATCTGACATTGAACTTATGAAAAAACTCAAGGCACCAGTCCTATTAATTATATTCTTTTAACGTTATCCCTATATAACACCATTTAGGTAGGTATAATAATATGTATGTACTCTTTATAGAACATGAAAATTTACTTAAATAAAATATACATAAAAAAATTCTTTATTTCTTTGTTGCGTTGTCCAACTAGATAAAAGTAGAAATGAAAGCGAGGGGATGAGGACCATGCAATATATTAATGTGTGGGGGGAACTTCACGATATTGGCCGAGGTCGACGGGCTCCACGGGCTCCAAATAAATTTAACACGTATTTTGTTTGCACAGTTATAAATTTGCAAAATATGTTTTTAAGACTGATCTGATCTGAGCAGTGACCGCATGGCTTGTATTTTTGTTATAAATTAACTTCAAGCTGTCATTCAAAGAAATCTTCTTATGCGTAGGAAGAGAAGAAACTATAACTGTGCTTTATAAAATATTTTAAAGCTCAATTCTCTTTATTAAATACATTTATAAAAAATGGTACAATATTACATCACACTGAATGTTTGCTCTATATTTAGGCATTTATTTTTTCAGTTATTTATTGTTTCAAATAAATAATTTGAATTTAATAATTTTGTTTTTTACTATAAAGTTAAAAATAACGTAACAAAGTTTGAGTTTACATATATGCATTTTGAAATAAACTGTCAAAAGTTGTATTTTTGTCCTCTCGTTAAATAATTTTTAACATTTTTCTTTTTCAGTCAGTGAAAAACATGAAATTATATCAGTAATTGCAATGGCTAAAGAAGAGTGAAGTATAGTCGAAATTCAATTGAAATCTGTAGATATAAAATTAAAAAATGTTACGTAAAAAAAAGGGTTTTACAGGTTTACAGAAATCTTATTATAAAAAAAAAAATGTTAAGATTTACGACATATACAAAAATTAACCTATAAAGATTTTAATTTTAGATAATAAATAAATAATAACAATAAAAAAATATATTTTTGATTCACATTCTTAGATTTAATATAAAAATAATTATGATGTAAAAAGAAATTAAATTAAAATATTATAAATCACATGCACACACATAGAAAGCACGAGTAAAATATTGAGACACCTGCATGGGTGTGGGTGTCCCGTATTGAATGACCATGCGAGTACATTCTAACACCCGACCCACCGACCTAATCTATAATAAATTAACTACGCCCGCTTACGTGTGCGGTGCCTATATTATATGCCTGTGTTTACAAAGATATGCAGAATCCCTCTCTGTATCTTATTTACTTCCCTCTTTCACAGCTTATATTTCACAATAAAATTATTATTATCTTCAAATGCAATCCAAATAATATTTTCGTAATCTTGGTAATCGATTTACTCTCCAGACAAAATAAAGGTCTCTCAGTGTGGAGAAATATCCCATTAAAAAGGGTATCCATAATATATCCATATATATTTCAACACTAGTGAGGCAATCATAAATCTGGGAAACATCTTTTAAAATTGAAATTTTGCTTTAGTTATACAGTTGCTGCTTTAATGTTTTATGATAGTTTTTCTTATATAAGAGGATAAGAGAAACCCAACCTCTTAAAAATCTATGTTTGCGCATAAGTTCATACTTCACGTATATAAACTCCTTTCTGTATGACGTACACATACATTATTCTTACTTGTATATATACATTGTAGTTAAATTATTAGAACAGTAGAAGAAACTTGTTTGTAACATTGGTTTCATATTATTCATACAGTAAACCACATGATAGATGTTATGTGTATACACATTAAAGTCATTATTTAAAAAGTATTTATATAGAAAAGTTGAAATATAATTTAATATTAAGTGGTATGAAGAAATAGAATTTTTGTTATTAGAATTATAATTCTCTCTAGAGAATTCATATAATAAGCCTTTTTTGATTGATTATTTTAAAATAGTCATAAAATATACCATTATTGTAAAACATAGGAGTTTTATAAATCAGTTTTAATTATAGAATTTAATATAAGCTTAAAGAATATTATCTAATTATTTTTAATTATAAAGTATCAATATGTATTTATGAATATATTATTTACACAGATGAAACTATATAAAGGTAATTAATTATAATGAAAGATGCTTGCATTTAATTAATAATCAATGTTGAAAGTGTTACATCTTGACCTTTTTCATGGCGTGAAATGTCAAAGGAACTGCCCCTCGTGTAAATTGGTATCGAGTTGATGTATGATTAAATTTATTTATAATTACTAAAAATGCTAACAACGATTAAGTATCATGATCAGATTGTTGATTATTATACAAAATGTTAAGCATAATATATTTCTTCTTTTTGTGCGATCTTCGCTGTCTATGCCTATGTCTATGTCTCTCTCTCTCTCTCTCTCTCTTTCTCTCTCTTCCAAAGAATATTTAACGTAATTAATTTTTTGTGCTTGTGTTACATTTCTTTTTATTTTAATTTAAACATTTCTACCTAACGTAATAAACAATAAAATATATGAATACCTTTAATACTATTATACAGCTAATTATAATTAATAAAACTAAACTGTTTTGTATAACAATGAAAACGCAATAATGGATAATAACGCAGGTTGGTATGTTTTTATCTTGGAATTACCCTAAATATCAAATAAGAGAGAGAATAGAGAGGGAGAGACAGAGAGACCGAAAGAGAGAGAGAGAGAGAGAGAGAGAGAGAGAGAGAGAGAGAGAGAGAGAGAGAGAAGACAAAAGAAAGCGATTCCCATAAATATTCTCAATTTGTATTTGACAAGCATCGTCATAATTTTGACCCGGTGCACCAGCAGAGCAGGTTCACTTAATTAAAGCACCGCTGCAGTTCACATATCACCTGGTGTAGTCGTGACTGCACCGCAAGCTCCCTCCGCTCACAGTTGGCAGTCCTGTGTAATGTGATACCTACATCAATATAACCACAATATGACATCAAATATTACATATTAATTATACGTTTAGATCTTTGTGGTGTACGCTTAAATATTTCAATATTATATAATATAATTATTATATTTATATTCCAATGCAACGTATCATATTATATTTTTAGATATTTAGACAGAAAAAAAATCTAACTTATACAGAAATTATAGTTTTGTGTGTTGTAGTAAAACTTTTAACAAAAATGAACCTTGCACTTTATTTAGTGTTGTTACGTGAGATACTCATTGTGGGGGGTTTATTTGCAAATTTTGAGCTTAAAAAAAAAAAAAAAACTTGAAATACACAGTTCCAAACCTTACATTACACAAAACAAAACACTTGTTACAGCTTACTGTTAGTTACAACAAGGTATATTGTACAACATTCATTAATTATAATAATATATGATAATATTTTAAAAAGAAAATGTTTATACAATTTTGACTTTTACATAACGACTTTTGTAAATATCAAATTAAGTAATTTTAAATGCAAAATTTTCATATTTTATAATTTATCTTTGTTCAAATGTCAGATATTTTTTTATGGCATGTTCATAGAATCTCTAGTGCTATAATGGTCAAGTCACTTCATGAATCATTTGTATGTATTAAGTTAAGAATTTTATTACATCATTGATCATTCATATACAAGTTCATGTAGTTTTTAGCAAAGAAGTTATTTTTTGTTTGTACCATTATAAAATTGATGTAATGTATGGCAATGATAATCGGGAACGATATACAGTCCACGCCACCTAAGGATGCGACCAATAAGAGAGCGCCTAAAAACTCTCCATTTAGTTGAAATTACCCCACCTTCTAGTAACCTTGATAACTTTAGCGTCTATTGGCTCGTGGCTCGATTTCGATTAATCGCAAACATCCTTAAGTGGCACGGACTGTATTTAGATAATAATTTCTGTGTCAATGTTTCTAAATATAACTGAAATTTAGAGTTTGAAGATATAATTATGCTTTACTTTATATACTTATTTATAAACATTAAAAATGAATAATATACAAACTAGGAAATTTTGTACACACACTGCTATAAAATTTAACTATGCTTTTTTAATGTTTATGTATGGAGACTACAACTAAAGACAAAAATGCTCGATATAAATACATGTTATTTCCATAAGTCAATTGAGTAAATTTTACATCACAGTATTTGTACAAAGTCTATATTTTTAAGGCTTTGTGTAAAGCTAGAATGATCAAAATTGCATTTTATAAATTTTTTTTTTTCTCTACTTTTTGATAGTATAATGAGTAATCTGAATCATTAATTTTCAAAACAAATGTTAACCTTCCGTTAATTATATTATAAAACGCATAACGTTATTCATGCAGCGAGGTTGAATACACGTTACTTTGTTTATGTTTTTATAGGATATATTTGTTGTCTTTTTTTTACCTATATTATTATTAATTTATTATTTATCTGATATAATCATTTTCTTTCTATAGTTTTTTTTTTTTTTTTTTCAGTTTGTTTATAAAGGAATTTTTATATTTTCATTATAAATATAATAATAAATTTGATGCATTGGATAACTAAATTATACATGTTTGAAAATAAAAAAGAATCTATGGAATGGAACGCCTTTAAAAATTATGAGATAAATTTACGAGTCGCGTCTTACTAATGTCTGTGATATTTACACTTGCAAATGCTTGCGACTCCCAAAATGTCTTAAAATAAAATAATACATAACACACGTAAAGCAATAAATAAAACCTTATATTATATTCACACGTTACTAAAACTTTAAAAATCTTACGTGAGACTTACTGTAGGCAAAGAAGTTTTTACACATTTTATTAACTCGTCATATACAGTATTTTCAAAGATGATTAATTATTAACTATTGTGTCAAAGTCGTTTTGCCTTTTATTATTTAGGTTTAATTTTTACCGCAAATAAATAATTATATAAAACCGATAAAGCTACGTATCATAATACAGTATAATATTCAGTTTAAAATTTATTATGGGATGTACTCTTATTCCTTGTTACAGCAAAAAGCTGATGTGTTAATTTATGCATGTCATTACTCTTACATTGAATTTACTCCGCAAAAATGTATAAAACCTTATGAACTCGAGGTCATATGAAGGATCAGGAAATATTAGTTTCGCGCCTTGCAACTCACATAAATCTTGCAGGATTAAAAAGTCGAGGAAGAAAAGGTTTATCATATATATATATTTTTT
Source organism: Ecdyonurus torrentis (assembly GCA_949318235.1). Classification (NCBI taxonomy): domain Eukaryota; kingdom Metazoa; phylum Arthropoda; class Insecta; order Ephemeroptera; family Heptageniidae; genus Ecdyonurus; species Ecdyonurus torrentis. The sequence goes on along the minus strand of OX439128.1, from coordinate 15,490,345 downwards.
TTATGCAGCCAAGACAATCCCTATGCATATTTCTCACATTTATTTCTCGCACTGGCAAGATCTGCACCATCTGCACGCCATAGACTGCAGTCTGTGTAGTGTACGGGTCATTTATCTTTCTTACTTATTTGACTCATTATAATATCATGACGTAAGGTGTCATTTTCTTTTATACTTTTCTATATTTTTGAATAATACAAAATTTTGCAAGTCTTTCAGGCATAAAAGTTACATATTCCTATAAATGATGCATTACAACTCTAAATTTCTATACGAGCATATACAGTATATACTATAAGTACTTCCCCACAAAGCAAACTACATATTATAGCATTATTTCTCATTCAAATCTTATAGTTTTAGTTCAGCATAAAAGTTAAGTTACATCATACATTATGCAGCAAAGCTATGACATGAAACCACTTTTACATTTGGTCCCCAACTCACTCCTAATTTACTATTCTACTTTTACGTTCTCAAACTGCAGTATAATAATGTTTAGTGTCTAAACTGAAGTAAAGTAAACATTTTTATTCTACACTGTCTTACGGAGCGACTTTCATTAATGCATGCAAGTTTTCACATGGTCAGTCCATAAGGCAATGTACTAAAGGACATTCATATATATATGTATATATATATATATATATATATATATATATATATATATATGTATGAAAACTTACATTAATGAAAGTCTCCGTAAGACAGTATATATATAGAAGCATCTATTACACGCATACGTAATTAAAACAAGACAAATGTAGAAAATTTATTATACTTTCCTTGCTCATTATTATTATTTTCCAATTATTAATTTAAATTATATGCATTTTTTTTTTTTTTTTTTTTTTTTAGATCAGTGTAATTACCAGTATATGAAACTTGTATGGTCATTTTATGCGATGAAACTACTTAATTTAAAATACTAATATAAGATATAATTTGTCCGCTACATGTTGAGCGATTTATCTGACCAACTTTTACATTTACCGAGCTTGTACTTGCAAGTGTAATTGTCAAGCACGTGTTTGGTATTTTATTTTTTGTACAATACAATAAACCACTTCGTCATTTTAACGTAAGAAAATAGATTTTCTTTGTAGAATTCCTTTATAGAATTAAATTAAGATTTTTTCCCCTACTAAACTACATTAACGTTATATATATATATATACACACACAGTCACACACACACACACACACACATTTTTAAGTTCTATAAGGACATTAATGCAAGTTCCTGTTTCCTTTAAAACAAGCAGTCCATTCCGTATATTACATTTTGCCAAGAATACCTTTGTATCTTAAACATAACAATCGTAAATCATTTTTAGCCACGCCCTATATCCAAATAACAATGCTACACATATTATACCATAGACAGAGTACAAAATAATATTCCGTGATAAATATTAATTTACCTAATAGTAAGGCCAACTGAATTGTCCCAACATAAATATTAATTATAATAGTCTGCATCTATATATTCAACGATTTTAAACGAACTAAATGTAGATTATAGTTGTTTTTGTTTTTAAATTCAAAACATAAATGTTATGTTATATAGTTATATGTTATATATTATATTACATGGTTTCCTTTACACACAAGAAGCAAATTAGTTAAAAAAAATTATAAGAACCACAAAAATGCAAGCAGGTGTGCTCTCAAATAAAAATTATACATATTAAATATGTAATCAAAGTATATGTTACACATTAATATAATATAACCTTCGGACAAATTGACTTAACATTGAGCGCGTTTGTTTGATATTTGATAAGAAGTAGGTAATTGCTAAAATTTAATGATCCACTTACATGGAGACTGGACTTTCATATATATGATTTATGTGAGTATAAGCTTAATCTTCATATTATTTTACTTTCTTAAGTGCAGACGTCTAAAACACGGAAATAATAAGAATTACAGAACTTCATTTCACTGCGTGTTTCCATGATTTTTTATGAAGAGCCTTGATACAGTATATCTTTTGAAATTTCATTGTGCAAAATTAGCTTTTATATTTGATTTCTATATGAGTTGACCTGTTCAATTTTGAAACCGCATATAGATTTATTTCATTTCTCACCAGCCAGTTTTGTATTAGAGCAAAGTATGGGCGTGCCGGAGATTTGAACGCATATACGACAAGGCCACCTCCATTAGAGAGCAAAATGTAACAATATAACAGACGTATGTACTTAATTAGGTGATAAGATATTTGAAATTCAAAACAAAAGCAATAGCACTATTATACAAAGAGAAATAAAATAATAATAATTAATTACTTTGAGCTGCCTTTTTGGAACTATACTAACAGTAAGAAGCAAATTAAATGAAAATGTAATCGTTGCAGCATAATTAAAAATATTGCTCGCGAGTACACACACACAAAAAATATAATATATTTATACATAATATAGCCTGCAAAAGTTAATATTTAGAACCTTTTTTTACGTAATTATTAATTCACCAAGCTCATATATGAGTTGTGTCCTCGTTGTAACATATATGTAATGTAAGATCAGATTAGTATAAAAAAAATATTTTTCTCGTTGTTCGAACTTATTAATATACAGCATTCACTCTTCAATGATATGCTTAATAAAATAAAAGTATTAATTTTGAATGACTGTGTTTTACTTTAGATATACAGTGTAAACTTTTAGCATTATGCGCTTTCTGAACAGTACGCATACAACGAAGCATAATATACATCTACATGATTTACGATAACAATAATGTGATTTTAAGCAAAGATTTGGACAGTAAATGATGTACTGTACAGTACATTAGACCCTATATCTAATTATTATTTGTATAACTTAGAAAAGAGTCGAAGAGGTTTAATAAAACAGAAATAAAACGTGACAGGTCATCCGGGTCAAAAATTCCGAGTTATAATTAACCTTTGAACGTAGCATCTTCGCTGACATTTTTTATTTATAAAATTTAATAAAAATTAGTAATATGTACTTATAGTTTTTTTTTAGCAGCGCAGATTGGAAAATCGGGTAATGTTCTTCATTTCCAGCAACATATTCAATTATTGATAAGTTTTTTAAAGTAATTATACAAAGATAAATCAAATATAAATTTATTTGATTTTTATTTTTTTAATTTCCACAAGTCATCAACAACGTGGCGCCAAATCTGCATACTGTTACTTTCCCTCACAACCAAGGCCAAGATCAAAGTCTGTAAGAGTGGACTGACGTGAGTTTATATTTCTAAAGCCATATGTCTTGGGATTCATAAGTCGCAAGTAAAGAATTTTATGTTTTAAAAAACACTTTCATAAAGTAATATAAAATGCAACAAAAATGCAATCGAGCAATAAAAACTTTTATTATTCATAAAATATATCGTAATGCTTTTTTATCTCCAATTTTTAAATAAAATGACTGAAATGAAGATATTATTTATAATAATATTGAAAATTTAGCAGTTAAAATTTAAATTTATTGAACTTTAATATTTTCTGGCTTAAAACGTAACACCTTCTTTCATCGTTACAGAAATAAACATCATATAACAGAGTTATTATAAAATTTACATATCATTTCTTTCGTGCAGAATCAAGTTTCCAAAAAATATAAAATGCACCTGAATCTTGAAAGAGGAAAAATTACAAAATTGTATAGATTAATCCTTTAAAAAGTAAACTTTTCCCCCCCTCAAATAAAGAAAAGAAGAGTATGGTAAAATTTTGTTTGTAAATTTGAAGCAAAGATAATATTTATTATTAAGAAAGAAAACAAAAACAAGCTTATAGCTAGGTCTCGCCAAGATGGCAACAAAAAGCTATCGTGATCAAGCCATGTAGGCACCGGCTCACCACACATCACGTCACCGTGATCGCCACTCAAGTATGAAGGACTTCCACTCTTAACAATTTACCTTCTTGCGGTGCGCTAATTCGGACAAATGGGACACGCAGTAATTAAAACACATTAGATATTTTGATGATTCGCATTCATTTGATGATTGAGTTATGATAAGTGTGATAAACTTTAATCTATTTTCTAGACTGCTGCTGATTTTTTTTTTCTAATAAGGACGATTTAATTTAAATGTTTTAAATTAAATATATATTTTTAAGACAATATTTATGAAGATTTTTTTGTTTTTTCTTATCCTATTATATTTATTATATAATTATCAAAACGGCATAAAAACCACTGCAAGTTATGCAATGTGCTTAACTTAAAAGCTGCAAAAGTTGCATATTTAACAGGGGCTAAAAAAAAAAAAAAGAAAAAAAAAAGAAAAAGAAAGAAAGAAAGAAAGAAAGAAAGAAAGAAAGAAAGAAAGAAAGAAAGAAAGAAAGAAAGAAAGAAAGAAAGAAAGAAAGAAAGAAAGAAAGACCGATTTTAACTCAATTATTCAGTATCTAATTCTGTGAATAACTCCATATAAAATTCTCCTACATTATTTTTAAATGCCCAGACTCCAGATGAAAATGCAAAAAGTATTATATTATATGATTGTATTATATAAATGGCACATATAAAATGTCATGTAAAAAGGGTTCCAGCAAAATAATAGCATTTTTTTTTATTTTTTTATTTTGGCAGTTTATATTAAATATTTTCATAACAAAACACATGACATGACATACACTACATACGTTGATGTAAAAATTTTGGTGATTTACATAAAAAATAAGAAAACCAAAATAATTCAAATATACATTTCAAAGATATATGTAAAATAATAATTAAGTATGCATAATTGCTACCAGTTTTTTTTATTTTTATACTGGCTATTTTAAATTATATTCCTAATGCAATGCTGAGGATCAAAAATATAAACAGCTTCATCAAAGCATAAATTTATCAACATTAAAATAAATTAACTTCATGAGCAATGTTGACAATCTTCAACAAAATATGGATTCCCATTTCCAGACCAAAATACAGTATAATACACTCTTCCACATTTAACTGTGATAATGAGGTATAGCAAAATGCAGTATAAGCCAAGGCTACAATACACTTGTAAATTAAACATAAAAAAATGCTACTTCTAGGTTAACTTAACATATAAATGACATCATAGATAAAAAATAATGTACAGCTTGTTGTTGGCTTTAAGGTGCCCTACGCTTGATGGAGAAGAAACCACGCATCAGTTGGTAGACATTAATTCTGAACTTTGCGCCATCTGAGGTCTTCTTCACAGAAATCTGGAAATAAATGAGGCAACAGTTAAACTACCATAACATGCACATAATGTATGTACAGACTCTATAATATAAAATGATACCACGTATTTAAATGAAGCATGGTGTTAAGTACAGTCTCCATGTAAATGAATGTAACTGTCATATGGCAATAGAGTTAATATTTGACATCACAGTATCTGTTGTACAAAAAAATTATTTTGCATTTATCTTACATCTTGCAGGATCTATTTAAATAAATTTAAAAGCTATTGCGTTAGATGGGAAGGTAAGTTTTACTATAACCTTGTCTTGAAAGCTAATACTGAAGACAGGTAATATAGTCACTGTATATATTTCTTTACACTTCCAGTCCCAGTATACAATATAGTGGACATCAGATAATTCAATAAAAAATCAAAGAAAAAAAAAATCGAAAAAATAAAACAAATTGAGATAAAAATACAAAAATTAGACCAGAAAACGTCCTTGAATTTACGCGTTTTTTAATGCTATTTTAAGCATTCTAGAGTGGCTAGAGGGTCCACAAAAGTTAGAAAACCTTTTTTGACAAAAGAGATATATTTTTGTCATTCTCAGAGCTACACAAAAACGTGGTTAAAATTTACAGGCTCAGTGCAGGTATGCAATATATTGCCAGCTCTGTGGTCATGACATGTCTAGACCATTAATTTCTTATTACTCATTATAATGTTGTTATGGTACTATTATCCAAGGACCAGAACCGCAGCCAATTTTGCATTTAATATAAGTCCTACGTAAAGAACAAAACTGCTCTAACTGTAAGTCCATGAGTAAGTCTGATGCTGTTTTATAATGTTATGTCTTTGATGTAGTGTGATAACGTGAGATGCTTGGCACATCGCATTTTATATTGACACTGTATCCTTATCCTTTAACGTATATTTTTAACCTAGCTCAGGCTAAAATATTTGGACCCCTCTGTTCCCAATTTATTATATAAATTAGAGAATCTTTGAGTTTTATTAATTTTCAATCCAATGTGATTTAATCTCTATAACTTTTTTTTTTTTTTAAATCAACAGCGATTTTATTTTTCTTATATACATGTATAATAATTAGTACCTATATATTGTATAAGAATGTATGTGGAATTGTGCATTAATAAATCACGTTCCATTGAATGATTAGGTACAAATACAAGCATGTGTAATATGAGCTGCTACATATCCTTTGCGCTTCATAATGCTATCCGCAATAAAATTAGAACTGGGTTGGAATATTTTAGTCCCTACCAATCAAGACTTACTATCTTCCATTCCTATATATTTATACATACATATATACATATATTTCAATCTATCTATATATCGTCCGCTTGGAATATTTTTTTTCGTATATGCAATAAAAAAATCACAAGAAATTAACCTTGTTTGTGTATTCCGGTTTACATGGAACAAAGGTCAAAATTCCTATGATTTTTTTGTTCATGTTTATATATGTATTTTTTTCTTCGTCAAATATTTTATCAATCAAATTAAGGGGGGAGGGGATGAAATATCCACATAAAACGTGTTATTAATTAACTTACAGCTTCTGTGCCAATAGCCGTGATAACAGCTGCATATGTGTTGATATCCTTGCCTTCCACATAAATAGGCTGGCCCCTGTGATACCTGTTTTGAAATAAAATATTGTTTTTATTCAAGTGTACATATATCTATTTTAGATAACTTTATATCAACAGAACAACTAACTGATTAGCTGTAGATTGAAAATATTTGTACATCATAAACACAATCAAGGCATAATTACCATCTGCGTTCATATAAGAGTTTCCCATCCTCAATTCTAGTGTCAGGAAGTGGAGCATCTCCAAAGTTAACTGCACCACCAGCTGTGAGAGCTGGAAGAAAAAAAAAATATACATTGCACAGGCAACAAAATAAAAGTAAACTGTATTACACAAATTTATTTATTTTAGTGAAAAATTCTCAAACTTTGTTAGAAACTTACAAGGTTTCCGTGTTGGAATAGAGCCTGTGACTGGCTTTGCCCTGAGAATCTGACGTAAATCTGCCTCTATATCCTTGTCATCAAGCACATAGTTCAGTTGTGCAGGTGGAGGCTTCCGTCTCTTCTCGGGAACTGGTACTGGATCATTTGGTCTTCGGCGTAATTTTCTCGTCATAACAGGTTTAACCTGTGAACAAAGTAAATATAATTATGATTCTATATTAAATAGCAACATTATCTATGGGAAACACAACCGCACATTTATGTATGACATTAGAATTACAAGTCAACACTACACCTATGTATAGTTCAATTAAAATCCTGTACTAAAGCAACCAATGAATTTTTAACTTACCTCCATAGAGTCTCCACTAAGTTCCATGCTCTGTCGTTCAGCCTCTACCATTTTACGTTTTTCTTCCAAGTCAGAAATTAGCATTTCTCTTAGATCAATTTTCTTTTCTTCAAATTCCTTAGCAGCTGCTTTTTTCTCTGAAATGTAGTCACGCTCCACACAATCCATCTCATAGTCCCGCCAAATATTGTTCAAACGCAACCTATTTGACAATTATTTATCATTACAGTATTTAAATGTAATTAAACACACACACAAATAAAACATACCCTACTATATATTGGTACAGTATGCAATATTTATTACACTGGTATGGTAATTGTACTAGTTATTGGCAGTAGTTGTACTTTTTATAAATACCTTGCACTCATTTAAGGGTTTTGAACTTTTAGCACACAAGAGTTATTATTATTATTTTGTAAAAATTCTAAAACTCTAAAATAAGTGCAATAAGTTATGAAGAAACAGCAAACACCTGCTGACAATTGCGGTACATATGCCAATAACTAGTACACTGAAGGCCATACTAAACCTAACATCAAAGACGATGCAGCTTTCTAAAGAATTCATTTATTATTTTCAGGTATTTGGCAACTCTGCTCTTACCTGACAATGTATTTTCTACCCGTTTCTTTAGAAAGCGGCATCGTATTTGATGTTGGGTTTACTGGGGCCGTCAGTGTACAATTACCATATAAATAATTATATTATTGGTAACTACAAAAGGTACAAAAATAACAATAAAAAATAAAAATAACATTATAGTTTACAAGTTTTCACCTTTCTTTGAGAGCATGATCAATCTTCTTTAATTTTGCATTATACTCTGGATGGGTACCATCTTTGAGCTGCTGGAGCTGTTTCTTTAATGATGCCAGCTTGTCCTGGTACATTCTAAAAATTGAATTGATTATAGTTACTAACATATTTAGTTCAGCTAGTTAAAGCTAGGGCTGGTAAGCCACAGCTCATAACCAGTTATTGTTGTAAAGGATTTATTCTAGTCTACCCTCCCAAGAAGATTATGGCATCAAAAGAGATATGTATGTATGTATACTACATATGTGTACATGTAGGTAGAATGTAAAGCTGTGTAATGGTGATTGCAACTTACTGCTCTTTGATTTCCGTGAACTCCTCGGACTTTCCCATGTCAGTTTCACTCGCTTCCTCTGTATCTGAAATCATGATGTGTACACATATAAAGCATTGGCCACAACACAAAATAAGGTATGCATACAAAAGTAAAAAGTAATTCATACATTTATATACACGAATCTAAGCCTTGACAAATACAAACCTTCATCGCTTTCTTCCTGGTCATCATTGAATCTATCCTCGGGTTCATCATTATTGTCAAAATCAAAGTCATATTCATCTTGTGCATAACCAGAGTGTGGAGATCCATGATGAGAGGAATCTTTTTTTCGTTGACCACTGTTAGAAATAGGTTTTTTAGGGAAGTTCTTAACTTTATTGGACATCCACTGCATGGTATTCATGGTTAAAACTAGCACTGAAAATCCAGGCCACCAAAAGACAATAATTTTACACTTTTATTACTTGTACTTTTATCTACAAAATGCGGTCTTTTGTAGAAAAAAAGTACCGAGAAAGCTTAAAAATTCAAGAGAAAACTTAATTTTCTGTTTCTGTTACCTAAATTAAATGTAATAAAGACAAATATAAATAACTATCACTTTTTCCACTTGTAAACAAAACAACGACAGCTGACAAAATTTTCGAAGCGTAGTTTTTGCGCATGCGCTAGAATTCCGTTGCCTAGCAACGCTAGCAACTAAAAAACAATTGAGCATCGCAATTCTAAACAATAGCAGAAATTGAAAAATAAAAACTTCCCTACTCGATACCGAGTCAGTTTTTAGTTCTAAAATTTTCAATAGTACAATTTTATGATGTCGGTGTTAAGTGCTAAGAATTTTTCTGATATGAACGAAGGAAGCTGCAAGACTTTAAACTTTGTCTCTAATTTGAACTTCAAAGATTGCTATTTAGAGCAGTGCAAAAATAGAAATATTGTTCCACCTACAAGATCAATAGCTGCACAAAGCGATCCTAGCAAGCTAAAAATCAATGCTGATAGCACTAAGATTTGTGATTGGGAAGCTTTATTTTCAGTGCTAAAGATTGAAAATTCTTTGAAGGAAATATACATATACAGTAAGAAAGCAAAGCGCGATTGGCCTGATCAATGTGGTAAGTATCAGCGGAAGTGTCAATCGAGTGAATATAATTCAACTCTATATGATCAGATTAGTTCATATAAAGTTAAATAATATCAATATATATATTTTTTAATTTTATAACTGATGTTTTCATGCATGTGTGATTTCTTCCTTATAGTTATGAAAGAGGCAGACACTTCTTTAGTTGCATCAGCGTGTAGTGGCCCTGCAATCTTCACAGGCTACATTCTTGAGAAGTTGATCCACACTCTTGAACAATCTTTGCGTAGATGCCAGAGCAAATGTGAAACTCTCAGAATTACTCTGCCCTTATCAGCAAGCTACATGCTTCTGCTAGGTCAAGTAAGCATGCAAGAAATATTATTGCTATAATAAAATAATATTATTTACTTGCCACCTTCATACATATTTACTCATATTTTCACGTATATTTTTTTATTATTATTATTACTATGTATAATTACTAATTAGTGTTGATTGTTGTATTGATTTATTTTGCAGGGGTTTGGACTATCTACAAAACTCAAACACCTATCGTTGTCAGGAAGTTGCATTGGAGATGAAGGTTGCCAATACGTTTGTGGCGCAGTAAAATGCATGCCAAACATTCAAACTCTGGACTTATCTGAATGTAAACTTGGATTGCCTGCAATAGAAAGTTTGATTACCTTAATCCATTCTCATGGTCTTATGAGATCCACATTATCATGGGAAAGCAGTTTTCGGTAATATAAAACTTTTCATCCATCATAACCAAATTTATTACTAATACTTATACCACAGTAGAAGTTATACGGAGAGGCCTCACGTGACACAGAGTTATATTTATAAATGCTTTTATAACTATAAGTCTGTGCCACTCTATAACATTTATAATTATAAATCTGTGCCAAGTGGGACCTCAACCTCTCCATAGAACTTCTACTGTGGCCAGGCCGTTGGTATCTCTGTCCTTTTCTTTATTACTTATTGTCATTTCAATAAATTTATTGGAAAGCATAGAGAAACAGACTGTTTGGGTCTTTGTTGAAAACTTGTATCTTCTATCTTTCATTTTATAAACATACATTTTTACCAACATTAAAATTAAAATTGCTTGCCAATGACCTGACCTAATAAATATATAGCATAACATTTGCATAATGAACTTTATATACAAATGGAACAATATATTTTACAATTAAAAAACTTTCGCCCAATTTGCAGTATTCTTCTCCAATGAAAAAAACTCAAACTGAATGTAAATGATAGAATATATTATTTTCACAATCATGTGGACAACTGATTTTTATTTATTTTTTTTCCTCACCAAAAGGTACAGATCTCCCGAAAAAAGAATTAACATTGGTTTGGTACGACTGACTTTAAATCGAAACCTTTTTGGTGACGAGGGTGCCAAAAAGTTGGCAGCAAAATTAAAAGAGGATTTGTGGATAAAAGGTGAGTATTGATTACTTAAAATATACTTCGTAATTTGACTTTTCATTAAAGACCATTTGAATTACATTTATAGTTACTTTAAAACCACTGCTTACTTGTCATATTTCACGCCTCAGCTATTGACCTGCAGCAGTGTCAAATCAAAAACAATGGAGCTATCAAGTTACTTGACATGCTGGCTACAAATGAGAGCCTCATAATTTTGGATATCCGAGGCAACCGTGGAGTGTGCAACTATATACAGAGAAATATCTGCAAGGCACTTGAGAATGGAAACAGAAGTTTAGAAAAAAAGGAGGATATAGACGTAAGTGCCAAAAACTAAAATGTATCACACAACATAAGTAAGACTATTGTGTAAAAGGCAAAAATATTCATAATTATAACATTTTCTATGGATTATATATATTGTACACTCCCCGTCCCCTTTTCTGTGAACATTGCTTACATATTGTGAATTTATGTAAACCAAATTTTTGATTACAGTTGCAATGGTTGCCTGCTCCTACTCTTAGTAAGCAAGTACTTCAGAAATTAAGAGGATGAAGTTTTGGACCATTCAAAATAATTACTATATTTATAAGTTTTCTTATGTAATTGATTTGATTAAGATACATTAAAAAGCTAATTACTCCTTTTGGTGTAAATATATATTTAATTGGAATATTAAGGATCAATAAAAACAAACTGAACTTGATAGCATCGCCTTGTTCAGAGTTGTTCACATATAACGTAAAAGTTATGTGCATTTTACATTATGTACATGGGAACAATTCTTTAGGAGCAAATTTTTTACAGAATAGCTTTCACAATGGACAGAAAATTTATGTATAAATTGATGTTCTTATATCCATTGTGAAATCTTAAGTAAGGCAATCATGAACTCTCAACAATTATTATTATTATTTTTACAGAGCTAGAATCACGGGTATAAGTGGGTACGATACAACTTGTCCCAACAAAAGAATTTTAATTAGCATTGGACTTATGTAATTTCCCCTTGTTTTTCCATTGAAACCCAGCATAGGGATAACATATTTTATGTTGGCAGCAAAATTAAAAGAGAATTTGTGGATTAAGGATGAGTTTTGATTACACTTAAAATATACTTCATAATTTGAATTTTCATTAACGACCACTATTGAATTACATTTATAGTTAATTTTAAAACACTGCTTACATGCCATATTTCACACCTCAGCTATTGACCTGCAGCAGTGTTTAATCAAAAATAATGGAGCTATCAAGTTACTCAACATGCTGGCTACAAATGAGAACCTCATAATTTTGGATATCCGAGGCAACCGTGGAGTGTGCAACTATATAGAGAAATATCTGAAAGGCACTTGAGATAACATAAAATCCAGCATAATAACTTAAAATGAGATTCATTCAACGGTTGCAATTTAATGGAACATTAAGGTGCATTCACCCGTATTCAATTTTTTACAGCAACAGTGTAGCGTCAAGATTCTACATACAAGATAAGGACACGCTCGACCAAATTGGGCCGCCACGAAATTCAAAATGAGCCTCTAAGCCAATCAGCGCCCGAGTTGAAGGTCACGTGATTAATATTGACCAATCACAATGCCGCTAAAATTAACATGGGACCAGTTGGTGTCGCTATCTTGTATGTAGTATCTTGGTAGCGTAGCATAGCATTTGTTCTTTCTTTTTGCTGTTCTAACAATAAGTTAAGAAAAACAGAAGAAAATGAATATGTGAATGCACCATTCTACAGAAACTTCTGAAAGTCCAATGTGGAAATGAATACGCATAACTAATTGTCTGATTTAACAAATACACTTATTACAACTAGGGTAGAGTTAAGTGGGTAAAATACAATGACAATTTACATGCGTGTGCACAAGTTTTAATTAAAAAAAAAAGTAATTACAGTATATAGTACCCAATCAATTTAATTATCTCAAGTTACAATTAAAAATACAAAACACAAAGTTTTGCATTTTTAATTGTAACTTCGAATAATTTTTTTTTTAACAACACTGTTCACAACTTTAAATTACAATACATATAAGAGAAGAAACAGAGCATGATAAAATGATAAATGGTATACATACACAGGGCCGGCTTGAGAGCATTTGGCCCGTGGAGCTAATGCCCGAGTTGGCCCACACCCAATGGGGGGTCTGGGGGGCGTGGCACGTGTATTTTAACGCTAATTCTGAACTAACTTTTTATTTTTTTTCTCTCTTTACAACTACGTGTAAAACTATTTATATGGAAAAGTATACAATTAAATCATAGCATTTGATATACTGTTAGTTACATAAGCTTTGGGCGCCGGAGCTGCTTAGGAGAAATTAAAAATTATTCTTTAGCAAGCCTAAAAAATTTAGTAGACAAAAATGGATGTACAGTCAACCGGGGTCAAATTGAAAGGTTTTAGACACATTTTGTGTTATAACTTTAAAAATAATTTTTTGACAGAAACAAAAAAAATATATTAGGACAAAGGTCTGTTAGTACTACATAAAAAAGCTGAAATTTGAAATTTAGGCCAAACTCCCTAATTAAAAAAAAATAAAAACAGACCTTTCAATTTCGCCCCGGCAACGGGGTCAAATTGAAAGGTTTCACGGTACAAATAGTTGTAGCCACCTAATTGTACATTTCAACTTTAAAACTTTTATATTATAAGCTAAAACTGTTTTTAAGTAATGTGTCTTCCTCCCTCCCCCCACCCATACCACCTATCCCACCCCCCTTCCACCCCCAATCCCCCCAGAAAAAGTTTTTTATTATTATTCAAATCTATATTTATTAAATTTCCAAATTTACATGATGATAACATTTAAATCAATAAAATTCATTACAAAATGAACAAAATGTATGTCTCATGTCAAACATATAAAATAATTTCAGATTTAATAATGACACATACTTACAATACTGTACCTTAAAGGCATAGCAAACATGAAACAACATGCTAAACACAAAATGGGATCTACAAAGCTGATGATAATTTTTACCAGAATGTAAATGTGGCCTCACAAAAAAAGCTTCAAAAAAATTTAAATTATGCAACATTCCTGAATATGACATCATAAACAGGCAAAAACTGGTATCAAAATGTTGTGCGGGTTGCATAAATCAAAATTTTCTGATTACTGCTACGGTGCTACAGTTGGGGGTTTTGAGACCAACTACCTTATTTATGCGAGCCCCATCAAGTTTTTTGTGATGTAAATGCATGTTTGCATGTGGCCTATGCCTTTAAATTGTAATATAATATTTAAAAAATAATAATAGGAGGCATTCATATATTTACAATTCCTTAATATTGTCTTCTAGAATTGGTAGTGCAATCTACTTTTTGTTTTCACAAGGGTAGGGTGAGGTAAAACAGCCACAATCTCACTATGGGTTATGACTTATGACTGATATATCCCTTGCTTTAGGTTCAAAAACAGTCTTGCTTCCATTAAGGGATTGAAATCCCATGACTTGGAGACCATCAGAGGTTCCAGTTTCTACCACACACACGTAACGGAACCAAACTGGGTGTCGGCCACTTCCACCTTGGAAGCGGGCCAAGAGGTAGCTACCAGGGGGGATCAGTCTAATTGGTGGGATGTCAGCAGCTTCTTCCTCCTCTTCTCCTGCTCCCTCATCATCATCGTTGTCATCATCATCACCTCCCTCAGAGTTACTGCTGTCGGAGCTGCTGACACCTATACAAGTTGAAACATTAATTCCAGTACATACATAAAAGAGCAAGTTATATCATACCTGTGACCCCATTGCTGCTCTCACTCTCAGGATCCTGTGTGGCAGCCACACTCTTGCCAGGCACAATGTTCAGGCGACTCCTGCGCTTCTTCTGGGGTGGTGGCTTGCCAAAACCTCTTTGCTCCTTGCAGAAACTGATGAGAGCTTGATTGGTCTCTGATTGAAATTGTTAGGATCATCTTGTTGACCAGGGAGATGCTCCAGTAGCTCACTTAAGTTGTATGGTACAATCTCCTGTAGCTCTAAATGCAATGCACTGAGGATATTGGCTTTGATCTTGTCGCCTGTGTTCATTTTTTTGTTCATTTTTCTTTCTTTTTTGTTTTTGTTTCTTTCTTTTCTTTTCTTTCTTTCTTTCTTTTTTTTTTTTTTTTTTTTTTTTTTTTTTTTTTTTTTTGCTTGCTTGCCATATTGTGTTATCGTGCCACACCAATCCCAGTCCCAGTCAAGACATTGTCTTATCGACAAGTAAGGACTTTCCAAATTAATGGAAAAGCACACACGGGCCAGCCACGGCCTAAGTACAAAGCCCCGCATTCGCCATGACAGCCTAGAGAAACCGTGGAAACATCTAGGCAGGCTGGTCGGTGCAATCACATCAATCATGCACCTCCCGAATGCTGTGCGTTGTCATGGAATGCATGTAAACATGCATCGTGCAATGCATTGTGCTCTCACACTTCAAGTACGGACCCAGCAGTGGCTCGAACCTATACTCGGTGAGGAGTACAGAGTTACAAGTCAGCTACCTTCAACACTTGGCCATACCAACTCGGTATGCATTCTAAAGTCAAGTAAATTCAATGGGTATCCCCAATCCGAAGCAATGAGGATACAGTCAAGTAAGACAGTTTCCTCCGTCTCCGTGAGAGCAGTCTGTCCTCCGTTCTTCTTGGTGTGCTTGCCAGTTAACTTATTGTGCAATATCCCTAAAGGTATTCTGTACAATTTGGATGCATTGGCAAGAGATAATTGACCAGACTGTACATTTTCCTTTGCCTGGTTGAGAAATAGTTCAGTGTAGTTTTTATAGGATCGCTTGCCTGGTTCTTTCTTACGTTGCCGGGGCATTTTGTATACCACATGGACCTGAAATATATGCAAATCAATATCTCATATCAATATCAAGTATCTTAAATAAATTATTTAACAGATTTTGTAAAATAAAAATGAATATTTTAAGATTTTCGAGAAAACGGCAATCTGTATGTTAACAATACAACCTTTCAATTTGACCCCGGAGAGCCTTTCAATTTGACCCCGGAGGAACTTAACACTCCTAAAATTTTAACTAATGAACCCATTAACAAAAAAATTGGTGTGAGTGTTCACAAGAACATTTGTGGCAAGTTACATACTGTAAGAATATTGAAAATAGTTTTACTTACCCTGTGGAGTCCTTATTTCTGGAGCTTCATTTTTTGCACAAAATTTCTTTATTCTCTAAAAAAATTATTTCTCACCAAAAACACATGCTATTGTGTCTAAAAATAAATTAAAATGAAAGATGAATACCTACATCATCTATTAATATAATTTTTTGTCACGAAAACCGCCAAGAAATTTTAAAATACAACTTTAAATGTTCACTTTGCTACCTTTCAATTTCGCCCCGGCCTTTCAATTTGACCCCGGTTGACTGTATAATAAAAGAAAAATATTTTTTCTTCATTGAAGGAATAATTAACTGTTAGAGAGTATTATAAAAAATGCAAATGAAATAGGAAAGAAAAAAAAAAGAAAAACCTAAGAACGCTATGTAAGTTTATAATTAGAGCAATAAAAAGTTTGATTTTTTTTAGACCGGATCTACTTTAAGCCCGTGTTCAGCTTAAAAATCAAGCTTACATCCGAGAAAAATGAGCTAAAACTTGGTAACCTTAACATTTGAGCCGATGTATAAAAACAAGCCCTCGAGCCTGTGAAGGAAAAAGCCCGCTTTTCATTGTATACAAATATAATGTTTGGTTAAGTCAAAAGTCGTAAATTAATAAAAAAAAATAAAAAAAACTTTGAAATACTACAAAGAAATTAGATTTATTTTTTCTCGAAACCCGGGTTCAACTTTTTTTTTTTAAAGGTACCCAAAAATTTTGGTTTGGGTGGGTGCTCGAACTGGTTTAAATTGCAGCTCTATACATATTTATAATTCACAAATATTATTTAAAAAAAGGTGTAATGCTGATGTGAGCCACAGAATTCAGCGTGCGTGGGGCTAATTAAGAAATTAATATATTTTAGTAATAATATAACAATAAATGGTTTTTATTCCTTAAATTTTGGAAATAATATCAGTAGTGTAATAAAATTAACACATAATATTATTTTCTAAAAGTAAAAGTTTATGGTAGAGGTGTTTATTTGTTTCAAAAGCAATTTCAGCTTATAGCGTTTTTTTTTCTTATTTATTTCTTTGTTCTTTTTGGCCCGGATTGACAGGGTCAAGCTGGCCCTGTACCATCCCTGTACATACATATAGCCAGGAGGAAAATAATAATATATATATAAAAAAGTGAAGTTACTATTTATGAAAAGATGTAAATCAGTGCTTCATTTAAATTTCTGACCATACAGCTTGCTCAATATTTTTGTCTCACCAATACACCATACATACAAGAAGCACTATACAATTATTCACCTTGTCCTTTCCGTTTAAAACGCACAGTGCACACACACACACCACATCTTCATAAATAAGTTTAATATTGCAAGCTTCGTTTGGTTTGAATATCATCCAGCATTTGCCTTAATTCTTCATCTTCAAAGCGACCTGTCAAGCTAGGAATCAGGGCCCTGGCTTCTTCAGGACTCTCAGGACAGAGATTAGCAAGTGATGCAAGTTCAAATTTATGCAATTTCTTTTGCGTTAGCATATTTCTTACAGATGTTATTGTTTCCTTATTTTTAAATTTACGAAATCTGTTGGTGTAGGTAAGAGTTTTCATGAACACATCTGACAGTTCCTGTTCTTCCTCAGCACTTTCATTCTGTTGGTGGCGATGCTCCAACAGCATGTGTACTTCCGATATCAGGAGAGTTTCAGCATTTTCGAATTCTTTAGGAAATCGTAAATCAGCAGCATCTTCTTCAGGCTGATCAGTATTGTTCTGCTGAGCCATTTTGATCCACCTCAACACAACTTACTGATAAATGTGAAATGTTACGATCCGAAGTGGGAGGGTTCAACAAGGCAATGGCGTCACTTAATAACAATCTGAAAAATACAGTTAAATTTAACTCATATGCATTGAAATTTTATACTTGTACATATACTTGAATATATTTAATAATGTTACACTAATAAAGTAAACTGTTTTACTTACAAAAACACCTGCAAAAGAAGAAAATTAACCACTAAGGGTGCCGAAGGGTGCTATCAGCGAACATTTACGGCAAAATTACTACTTCTTTTTTTTTTTTTAATTGTGTTTACTACTATGAATATAGCTTCAAAAAATATGAAAAATGTGATTTATTTTCTTTAACATTATATTTTATATGAGTAATTAAACAATTAAGTTAAATATTTAAAATTAAACTATTTTTTCTACCAAGAAAAATTAATTGAAGCAAGGAAAAGGAAACTATGATAATTCATTTTCATTTGAAGCAAACTTCATTGTGCTTCGTCACAGCTGGCTGGTACACATTTTCGTCTGCCGGCATCGTGGAATGAGTTATATTTTATTGTTTTCATAAATGTTTTTAGCTCTATCGTTCAAGGTAAGTTTATAAATGCTTTGTGTAAATATTGGACTATAATATTTTATCTTCCATACTACATTCTGTCAGAAAATCAGGTATGCAGAATCAAGAACTTCAAGATGAGGAGAGAGAAGTTCTCTTATCCATTTATGATGGTGATCCGTCTTTCAAGCAGTTGTCACCTAACACTTACCAATACAAGGTAATGCAAATTGTCACTTATTTGACGATACATATATTTTAAGTTATTCTGCAAATAGAGGATTATATCGCATGCATGATAGCTATTTTTAATCCACACCATATCGTTATGCATTATGTATGTATACATATGTATGTACCGACATGAATTGAATAACCTGCAATTTTAGTAATGCTTTTCAGTCTATAGTTGTGCAGGTTTTTCATTTCCTTGCGGTACATACATATTATGCATACATCTACCTTGATTGTATGTAAAAGTTTTTTTTTTTTTTTTTTTTTTTTTTTCATGCTTGGAAAAACTAAAGGCACATTTACGTACCCATTAAAAATTGCACATGCCTTGCGTATCAAATTTGCATTTTAGGACTGGGTAGATGATGCATTCGAATGATCAAATTCAATTCTGGGTTGGGTGTGGCTTACGACAGAGGCTACTTCAGTGGCCTACAAAGTTGGCCACGGGAGCTTGCATCTCTTCTTTGCCTGAAAGTGTTTTGTTTTCACATAATTAACAAAAATATACAAAATTCGGAATATGTAAGAACAAGAACATCGTAATATTGTTTCAATTAATTATCATTATAACACACGCAGTACCTACGAGTAATATCCATAGTTCTCAACATACTACATTATTGGAGTGTTTGATTATTTTTTATGGTTTTTGGGGATTATTAGTGTAATTGTCAGGTCAGACTATAGACTAGGTATCCTTGTTTTAAATCTAAAATAATCATACACTAATGACTAATACATACTTTTATATCCATTTTCTACAGTATGGCGAGGAAGGCGAACCTAAATCGTTTTTACTTGAAATAAAGTGGGGTGATGCATATCCCGATGAAATTCCAAGTGTAAATTTGGACACATTTTATAACAAGCACTTGTAAGTATAAAGTTTTTGATGAATTTTTCATATTTAAATTACTTGTATAAATTATTTTAAAGACACAGATTTGTAGTATAGTAATATAAAAACAATAGCTAAATTAAAATATTAATTAGTAAAAAATAAGGCCTTCTATCTAAAAGAATGAACTTTTTATTCAAATCAATTTTATATTTAATTTAAATAAAATAAATTAAAATATAATATAATCAAACAAAATCAACTTGCACTAATTGATAGTTAAAAGTTGATAGAAAAACAACAACATTGATTAGGAAATATTGGAAAATGGGAGATAGTAATGAGCCTAAACTGATAGGGACAATGTGTTAGAGAAAATAATTTCTAACCTAGGCCAAAAAAATATTAATGCATAGAGTATTATTAATTGATTAAGCCAATACATGTACTAACCGCTGCTATTTCTAATTCTATTAAATCTTTTAATTTAATATATATATAATAAAGAACAGGATAGAATTACCAGCAAGGGTCTTACCAAGATACTACATACAAGATAAGGACACGCGCGGCCAAATTGGGCCGCCGCGTAATTCAAAATGAGCCTCTAAGCCAATCAGCGCCCGAGTTGAAGGTCACGTGATCAAAACTGACCAATCACAATGCCGCTAAAATTAACATGGGACCAGTTGGTGTCGCTATCTTGTATGTAGTATCTTGGTCTTACCACAGTAGATCCTTGCTGGTAATAAATAAGTAAAAATATTAGGCCTATATAATTTTTACCAAAAAATAGTAAAAAATCTCAATACTTACTACTTTTCAGTTTTACAGTATATAAAAATTAAACATATTTTATATCAACATCAAATTTGTTTCCCCTCTAATTTATATAGGTATAGGCCTATATTTTAAATTAATTAAGTTGAAATTATATTCTATACTGTACTTGTAAAATGTAAAGAAAGATAAATTAACTTCTAAAACTTTAAGTGTTTTAATCCTTACATTAGTAGTTGTTGGCCCATTGTCCTTAGAAATTTAATGTTTTAGTATAAAAAGTATTGCTATTTTTTTTAAATATATTTATTTTGCTTTATAATTTCCAGACTTCCCAATGTGAGGGCACACATAGCATCAGAAGTCAACAAGGAGGCTGCCAACTATATTGGTTTAGCAATGACATTTTCTTTGTTTGAGTGGGTTAAGGAGAAAGCAGAGGAACTGTCAGCATCTCAACCAGAAACTCTCTGTGATTCCGTTAATAAAGTTACAATCTCGGAAGCACAGGTAAATATCTCGAGCCTTGTATTAGCTAAATCAGTTTCAATCTTAAATTTGTTCTAAAAAAAAAAAAAAAAAAAAAAAAGTTTTCGTGTTACATATTTTTCAAATAAATACAAATTAAAGGAATAGACCAGAGAAAAACATAAGCATTTATATATATAAAAAAAAAAACTTAATGGGATTTACATAAATAACATTAGTTTGTCTCAAAACCCAACAGTAGCCCCGTAGTAGTGATCAGAAAATTCGATTTATGTAACCCGCACAACATTTTCATACTAATTTTTGCATGTTTCTGACGTCATAAACATGAATTTTTACGCAATTTGCATACTTTATAGTTTTTTCACGCTCTCTCGTGGGGCTACATTAACATTCTGGTAAAAATTGTCATCAGTTTTGAAGATCCCATTTCGTGTTTATTCATTAAAAAGCTCATGTTGTTTTATGTGGTCTATGGCTTTAAGAATGAAACAACTAGGGAGAGGGGAAATGTCCTAACTTAGTTAGTAGTTGTTACTGACAAACTTGCAAACAAACTGACAAACAAATTGCAAAGAAGACTTGCAAAAGTAGGTTTAGTAAACAAACTCACAGCTCAACAATACTAACAAAGTGCTAGCAGACGATTTGGTGTTCCTGTCTGAATTTAACATGCTTTCTTATGGTAGAATGCAGCAGCTATAATTTGAGTTAAAATTATTTTTCAGAGCTGAAATTTTTACTGTAGCTTACTGAGCCTCAAAGCTTTTGTTTTCCTGGATTTGAAGTCAATTGGGTAAAAAGAATAATTTTTAACCAAATCACTTGAAATCCAGGAAAACAAAAGCTTTTAGTCTCAGTAAGCTACAGTAAAAATTTCAGCTCTGAAAAATAATTCGAACTTGAGTTATAACTGCTTCATTCCCCAATAAGAAAGCATGTTAAATGTAGACAGGAACACTAACAGTAAGTCGTCTGCTAGCACTTTGTTAGTATTGTTGGGCTGTGAGTTTGTTTATTTTCTCACTAAAGCTACTTTTGCAAGTCTTCTATTCATTCATTGAAATTACACTAGTGTTGTTCGTAAACCCTGTTTTCTTTCACCAAAAAATGCGCATTGCATTTAAATAACCATAGGTGATGGTCATTTTAGGAGCATAAAACAGGGTTTACGAACATCATAACTAAGTAACTTATTCCCGCAGTGCAACACTATAACCAACTAGTCAAGTTGTTACATATTTTGATTGTTATGACAATTTAAAAAAAATAATAATGAGGAAGTCTACACGAAGTTAACCCCTATGTTTGAATACGTCATTTGAAAGAGAAAAAGTAGTAGATAAGCTTAGCATAGGCAATTACCTGGAAAATTGGCGTTTTATTTAATAAAAGAAGAAATAAAAAAATTCAATTCCCAACCCTTTGCCGACTGTGACGTCATTTGTTTACATCCGATTTTCAATTGTCTTCTGGATTTCATGCAACTGCTACAAATTCAAAAAATTTAACGGCCAACGGCCGCCTTTCAACAATGGGATCGTTTGAAATACAGAAGACAATTGAAAATCGGATGTAAACAAATGATGTCACAGTCGGCAAAGGGTTGGGAATTGAACTTTTTTATTTCTTCTTTTATTAAATAAAACGCCAATTTTGCAGGTAATTGCCTATGCTAAGTTTATCTACTACTTTTTCTCTTTCTAATGATGTATTCAAACATAGGGGTTAACTTCGTGTAGACTTCCTCATTATAAGAAATTGAAAGTGTCATTCAAATGGAGCAAATCTTTTACCTCTGTCGACAAAAACTGACAGGTACGTATTTTTGTCATGTGACGAAAACTGATGGATACCAACAGACAGAGCGGTGCTTATATAACTTGTCATCCCTTTCACATGCACCATTATTGACGGGTACTGACAGAGGGAGCTGCACTTATGTTAACAAATACAACCGTTATAATGCATCTGTCAGTATCCGTTGATTTTACGGATAGAAAGCCGAGTGTTGCCAGCTTTGTCTGACAGTATCCATCAGTTTAAAAACCATGTGAAAGGCTTCATTTTTTTACATCATAAATAACTTTGTTTACTCTCGATGGACATCAAATTTATGTGTCATATGAACGATATTTAACTAGAAGTTGCAGCTTACAGCCCTAATTATCATTGTTGTGAAGTGTGTAAAATTAAGAAAAAACCAGTGGTATAAAATTTTTCTTTCTTTCTTTCTTTCTTTCTTTCTTTCTTTCTTTCTTTCTTTCTTTCTTTCTTTCTTTCTTTCTTTCTTTCTTTCTTTCTTTCTTTCTTTCTTTCTTTCTTTCTTTCTTTCTTTCTTTCTTTCCTTTTCTTTTAACTTGATGACCAAATGGTGTAAAATATATTGATATTTCAGGATACTGAAGCCAGTCAAAGTAGTTCAACAAGTAAAAGGCAGCCTAAGAAAGAAGCTATGAGCAAATCTCAGAAGAGAAAGCAGTGGGACAGAATGGACAAGGGTGAGAGACCTCGAGGCCATGATTGGGTGGATGTCATAAAGCATCTCTCTCAGACTGGAGGCAAGCCAGAAACAGCAGATAGTGCTACCCCCACTACTTGAACCAAGCTTTCCAATTTTCCTTGGCCTAACATAACATTGAGATTTGCTACCTCCTAGTGAGGAGTATTATGTATGTATCCTAATTATTTTTGTGTATCAATTTATAAGGAAATGTTCATTTAATTTGGAATACTGTATATCTGCTATAAATACTTAATAAAAGAGTTTTTAATAAAATAAAAACTTATTTTATTCACTAGCTGTTTACTAGATTCATTCCTATTTATAAAATATTAGCCTATATAGTTTTTCACAAGTCCAATTAAGAACGTTGGGATTTAGGATGAATATAAGTAAAAAAAATATAGAAATACCAGCAAGGGCCTTACCACAGTAGAAGTTATATGGTGAAATCGAGGTCTCACGTGGCACAGGGATTATAGTTATGTAATGTTACTATAACCAGGTGCTTCCATCATTGTAATGACATTGTCAATCAAAGAAGATATTTACTTGATCACATCACAGAGTATAGTGTAGTCTTGTACTCTTGAGAACTGCACTCTACTCTGTGATAATATGTTCATGCAAATCTCTTCGTTGATTTACGAAGACAAAAAGCTCCAAGTTATACAAACATTGTAATAAATAATCTCTGTGCCACATGAGACCTCAACCTCTCCATAGAATTTCTACTGTGGCTTTTCTTTGTTTTTCAAGTAATATTATTATGGAATTTATTAGTACAAAACACTTTGCAGAAACAAATTCTATCCTTTACTTTTCATTTTAATATAATCATAATATATAATTCACCTTGTGGTTTTTATTATATTATAACCAATAAAATACGTTTAAAAGTAAAAGAAACAGCAAGAGCCTTACCACAGTGAAGCCATGGTGTAAATCTTGCTAGCACAGTGGTTATAAACAAAAAAATTGTAAGTTTTTCACCAAATTATAGCACTCTTATGGTAAGGCTCTTGCTGGTTTTCTATGTCCTTTCCTTTTAAATTAATCATAACTCACCATCATCATGATTCATTTTCCTTAATATTTTATTGTAATAAATAAAAATAAAAATGAAATTTGGTACATGAGATCTGCTAATTACAATTAAGCATTAGACAAGTCACTTGCTGTTTAAAGTCCCTCGAAAATACCAAGTACTCACGCTTCATAAGTGCCATTTAACTGCATGTTATTTCTGTGACGTTTTCAACAGTTTTGCTGAGAGTATCTTATTAGTATTTTCTAAGTCTTTATTGCTGTTGTTACAGAACAGCTGCTAAAAATTCAATAAAATTATGTACAAGTTACAGTATTTACAAATAATAATGAAACATAATAATTGCAGTATAAACTCCCTCAAGTAAAATAACAAATAACAATAATAAAAAAAAAAAAAAAAAAAAGACAGTGCCACAATTGGTGATTCAAAGATTTTATAGAAAAAAACAACAACAAACAAACATAGATTTGTAAAGAATTTTCTCTGCCATGGTGCCATTTGCAATGGTCAAATCTTTTCATTATAAATCATTTTGCATCTTTCTTAATATTTAAAATGATAGTTTAGTTAATTTTTTTGGAAACAACCTCCCATTTAGCCTGCCACTCATCCACAAGCAATTGATGCCTATTCATCAACCAACCTGCAACACAAAACCAAACTTTATAACAAAATCTTTTCCCTCAGATGACACACATCAATATTTGATACAAGTTTTCAAAGTTACAAGATTTGATACAATGCCTACCTTTGCTTCCTGACTCAAGACAAAACTGTGCAAATTCATCTGTCACTGCAACTAAAGTGTTGTTTATAGCTTGAACCAATATACTGCTACAATCATCTTCAGAATGCTGCAAAAACACAAAATAATCATAGCTGTAAAGAAACCATAAAATCCAGAACAAACCTTTTTTCTTAATTCACCAACTTTGAGTCCTACACTAACAGCGTGGAAATATGCCTTCAGTGGTTCTGGGTCTCGATTCTGCTTGAAAATCACAAATATTGTGTTTTCTTGGAGACTAGGTAGAACTAGGTAATCTGCACTTAACTTGCAAGCAGTCTCCAGTAATTCTGGAGTAGCATCAGGAATACTGGACAAAGAAGCTCCAAGCTTTATATGAAACCCACACAATTTCTTGGCTGAAACACATTACAGTAAAATTATTAATTTTATATCCCTATGTAACACACAAAAATTTACATTCAAAGTTTTTAATTCAAATTTGTTTGAATTAAAATGCTTGGTCAATATTGACTAATGAAGGCACACAACTGTTTTGAAGCCAACTTAATGCGGATTTGCTTACATCCGCTTTCGTTTCAACTTACCACACATGGGTAGTTAGTCAAAACGGAAGCGAATGTGAGTGAAATTGCTTAAAGTCAGCTTCAAAACTGTTGTTCCTTTATTATTATATAATAATTGTTACAAAAATTTAAAAATAAAATTAATAATAGAAAGAGAGATTAGAGCACATTGAACTGAAAATTAATGAAACACAAAGATTCTCTAATTCATATAGTTGTTTGGGACTTGGAATTATCCACACACACACACACATATTATGAGTGAGAGAGTGAGAGAGAGAGGGGGAGAGAGGGAGAGAGAGACAGAGAGAGCAAGAGAGAGAGAGTTATTGTACTGTAAACAATGAAAACGCATTGTCTGTTTCCAACATGTACCTTGCATTCCAGTTCCAAGAAAGACAGATTCGCTAGCATTTACTGTCAGTGGATCATAAATTTTTGACCTTGATGAACTTAAGTAAGTTTGAAGGAGTAAGTTGTATCGCTGCTCATTGAGGATGGGAATGTTAAGACATCTCACAGCTTGGTAATTTGCAAACAGGTGAACAAATGTCAAACCTATAAACAACAGCCAAGCATATCTGAAACAAATTCGTATTTTTTTAATGGAAATATAATAGATAAAAAAAAAGAAAGAAAGAAAGAAAGAAAGAAAGAAAGAAAGAAAGAAAGAAAGAAAGAAAGAAAGAAAGAAAGAAAGAAAGAAAGAAAGAAAGAAAGAAAGAAAGAAAGAAAGAAAGAAAGAAAGAAAGAAAGAAAGAAAGAAAGAAAGAAAGAAAGAAAGAAAGAAAGAAAGAAAGAAAAAGGGGGGGGGGGGGGATGCTACATTAAAGGAAAATAAACCACGAAAGAAAAGGATAGAGGAAACCAGCAAGGGTTGTAAGACATAGTTTAATCTCATAGTTTTATAAAAATATAAAACTAACACAATATTGGATAGCTTTTGGAACTACACTCCAAGAAAAAAAAAATGGAGTATGTGTGTGTTTGTGCCTTCTTCAGTCCTTAGCATACTCAGGAGAGGAGCTATGAATGAATGAATGATGAACTGAGCCTGTAATGACTGAAGAAGGAACACACACAATCTGATTTCTCTTGGAATTAAGTGCCAAAAGTTATCGAACACGTGTTAGTTTTTTATCTCTGTTCTAGCAAGATTTTCATCAAACTGTGGGTCTCTCTTCACTATGGTAAGGTCCTTGCTGGTTTTCTATATCCTTTTCTTTTATTATCAACAGAAAATAGCAATTAAAAGATTTAATAGAAAAACACATACCTAGATGCCTTTCATGTTTATTAATTTTTTTTTAAAGTTTTTTTTTTATATTAGGGCAATAATATACGTGCACATTTTTTATTTTAATAAATAGATTGGGCATTTGAATCCCAATTTTTATAATTTTGTGCTGATGTGCGTGTTAGAGTTTCAACTTACGAATCAGAAGTTAGCAATGGAAGTAACACAATGCCAACCATGCTTGCCACTAAGTTAACTAGGGTCTCTTGACTTCCATCCTTAGCTGCTACATCAGCCATGTTGCCTCTACATGCCTATATATGATTAAACAGAAGGTTAATTGCATTCTTATATATTGTCTGGCAGATTGAAGGAGAAGAAAAAAATTGGCAAGTACCTGATGTTGGGTTAAAGCTGCCCTTGTGGCACCTCCTGCCACTCCCACAATCGACTTCATACTTGTAGCTGTACATAAGGCCCATGAAAACATGTACTCTGGCAACATAGGGCTGCAAAGTTCAATGGTCATTGCCATGTCGTTCAAGACATCAGCTGCTAAGCGCCACTGCTTACAGTTAGCATCTAAGCTTGGACTGGAAATAAGAATTCTATCAGTTTACAATAAAAATTATGACCTTGTTTACCGCACAATCACTTAAATAAGTTATATTATAATTTCGTTTGGATGGGAAATATGTATATTATGTCAGATCATCAATTATTAAATTCATGATTACTCATGTTTTTACCCTTTCCAGCTTGCAAAGATTATTCTGCCCATCATTCCAGTTCCATCTCTCATGATCCAAGTTATTGTCGCTGCTAATGGGGTGGCTGCAGCATCTCCTACCCCTACTCCCTGCATCACAGCCTTAGTAGTGAGTGTCCCAGACAGGTAGCTGCAGAAAGCCTGCGGAAGAAAATAATATAAATGTATAATGTATGTATTATGATATGACGACACACAGATGACACAATATTATTGTATGTGTATATATGTACACAGGGGCGTATCCACCCATACAAAAAAGATTCAAAAAGTTCGCCGAGCTGTTGTATGACAAACAGTCGAGCTTTTGCCGACCTCTCGAGCTTTCGCCGAGGATTCCCCCCACGCTGTCGACCTGCCTTTTTATATGCTTTTTTTGGTGCCGAGCTTTCCTCGAGCCGCGCACTTATGTCGACCTGACCCTCCTCCCTCACCACCCACCCACCCAACCCCTCCCCCCTTCTCAACTATATTTTCAAGGTTTTTTCTTCCACCCCCTGCTACCACCCTCCTCAAGTATTTCCAACGGTTTTTGAATAATAATTAGATAGAAAAAACATGGCGCATATGCCTCGTGCTTGCTCAATATGTCCGCGAGTTTTATATAGTTTTCTAAGGGAAATTTGCAGCAAAACTGAAGAAAAACGCGCTGATATTGAAGGTAAGATATACCACTGTATATTTCTATAAAAATAATGCATATTAGGTGGTCTGATGAGAGTATATTTATGTTTCATGAGCTGTATGAATACGCGGCATATTGGTTGCCTTGCTGTACGAGTATACGCACACGACTTCGCTATGAGACCCGCCGATACATGATCGCTCATCGCATTAAAGTACACTCTGTAATGTAGGTTTGTAATTTTGGTCAACGCGGTGTACTTGTATCCTTATTTTGACTATCAGATATGAAACAATTGTTTGTTTGTTTTGTTTACAAGTGCTGTTAAAAAGAGCTGTATGTTTTATTTTTGAACCCTCCTGTACTTTTATTTTTCACAGCACAGCTGACCTGCGGAGGAGTGGAGAAAAAGCGGGGAAATATATAGGGGAGGAGCGGAGGGGAGGGGCAGGCGGGGGTGGACCTACAGGGATATTTTTTATTTTTAATTTATTGCCGATCCTCGAGCTTTTGCCGAGGATATGATGACCTTTTGACGGGCATTTGACACAAAGTGCGCTGAAAGCTCGAGCCGACCTATCGTCGAGCTTTTTAAAAAATATATATTTTTATTTTTTTGTATGGGCAGGATTTTGCGACGGGAGGGGTCCAGCCTATATTGAGCATAGGAAAAGGGGGGAAACCACCCCCTTTTCCTGTGCTTTTTCAGACCTGACGGGGGGGTTCCAGACCCCAAAACACCCCCCCCCCCCTGGATACGCCCCTGTATGTACACACAGTGTGTCACAAAATTATATGTACGTACATACATTTTTATACATAGATATGTATGTACTACATACTGAAAACTACATTTTCAAAAAAACTTAAAATAATAAATACCTGAAGTGTATCCCATAGTTGATAGCTGAGGTAATCAGAGCTCACACTTGAAGGGTATCCTTGAGGCAGAAATGCGTACCTTAACCATTCTATCAACCAATCCAAAATGGATTTTGATTTTGAAGTTCTATTTGGCGAAGTCTCTTTTGATTTTAATGCTTTCGAACCATTTTTTATTGCATAGGATTGTTCACTCCCTAATTGACCATATTTTTCGTGAAAATGGATCATTTCACAATGTATAACTACAATTATAATTGTACAACCAAACACGACTCATAACAACATTTACACGTGTAACCTTAAGGGGGTGTGGCAGTCAAACCGCAAACGTGCGCTGCGCTGAACGTGCGCAAACGTAAACAAAGCGGAAGGGGGGGGGGGGGGGCGAAGGGGGGAGGGGAAGCCCGCTAAAAAGTTTGATAGTTTTATCCTGGTTTTATCGCACAATCCACATGATGCACTTAATCAATATAGGCATTAGGCACAGACACTCATGTCGTTATCGGCTAGCTGAAGTCGGAGTCTACTGTTTTTATTATTTCTTTTCTTGTATGGCAAATATTACGAATATTACATATAGATATTTTTGTTAATTAATTATATTGCACAAAATTAATAGAAAAATATAAAAGAGAGGCTCGAATAGTCGAATATGATTATACTAAAATATAATTAAAAAATATAAAGATCACTTGACTTTTTTATAAATAATAAACTGTATTATACACATTAATTAATTATTAATTATAATAGTTTTTGCAATACAAAAAAAAAAAAAAAAAAAAAAAAGATTTTAAAATCCCAAAATACTGCAGGCTGGAATGTGTACATTCATGCCATGCATTAGAATTTATATAACAAATTTATCAAAAATCTTTACAATGTGTAAAAATGGTCTCTCATCAATTAAAATGTTATCTACTTGAAAAGTGTTTTTATATAGTTTAAATGAGTATTTCGATTTCGATCATAAAAATATTAAATAATTATATGTGAATAATTAATATTAAAGCCCTTGTAACTTTCTTATTTTTATAATTTAGACTAATAGTCTGATAATTACCATACCTTAATATCCATGAATTAGACACCATCACGTTGATTTTGTATTCATTTTCGTTTATTTTCCTTTTTGCGGTTATATCACGTATCTGACGTCACAATGTACCGATGGGGCCGTGATAGGGGTAAAGAACTTGAGGGAGGGGCTTAAATTTATCATGTGACCAGAGCGGTGACTGTGATTGGCGGTGGTACATCGTGACGTCAGATACGTGATATAACCGCAAAAAGGAAAATAAATACAAAATCAACGTGATGGTGTCTAATTCATGGATATTAAAAGGTATGGTAAATTATCAGTCTAGTATTCTAAATGATAAAAAAGTAAGTTGACAAGGGCTTTAAATATATTGTCTAGCTTCATAATATATACGCACACGCACATAGCACTGCCCTGTCTACTGTTTGTATATATGTTATCCACTATCCACTAGCATGTAAGTTGAAATTTCCATGTATAACCTTCAACCAGTTGTAATCCAATATTGCATATTTGATGTAGAGTATATAGAGGAGAAATAATAATGGTAATAAAGAAATTTTGAATTTTATTTCGTATTGATTTTACAAGCCTACATGCTTATTATTGACAATAATATATAAATAAATAAAATTAAAGTAATTTTATATTATAAATATTATAAAATATAAATATACAAGTTACACACACCACACACACACACACACACACACACACGTAGGGATACAAAAAATGCACAACAAAACACGCGCGGACAAAATATTATACTGCCATATGATCAGCACGCAGTTTACGATCGATATCAATCGTGTAGAATTTTCATAATTTATTTAAAATAGGCACTTAATGAACAATTTAAAATAATAATGATAATAAAGTCACGAGTCACGAGTATAAAAATGCTCTATTACTTATGCCTGATCAGTGTAAGCTAGACTATACGTATAATAATAACTGCATAATATTGAAAATGTATAAAAATAAACACATGACACACACACAGGATTTTTTTTTATTTATTTTTTTACATTGTTCATTTACATAATTATGTTCATTAAAACTTTTATCACAAGAAAGGCAAGTTTATTTAATGGCAGGATTGATGAAAGCGTATAAAAAATTTTCGTTACGAAGATTTAGGTGAATACACTTTACATAAAGTATTTTTGGGCCAAAGGTTTTATTTCCCCACTAAACCCCCGTTTGTAAGTGTTCTATCTATCTTTTTATTTTAATTTAGAAAATATTATTGGATTGACATATCGATCGATATCACTTTGTCACGTGGAGTCCAGCCGGAGCGTGCATTTTTTTCTTTCAATAAAGCTATCGGGTCCGAATCGGCCCCTTTTCTGCCCCGAAGTGGCCACGAATCGGGGCCGAAGCGGACCCGAATCATGAGCAATTCGGATCAATTTCGGATCAAATTCGGATGCATTTGCGGGCTTTCACTTTTGTTGTCTAACATTAATTTTTCATACAAAACACTTTAAGTAATAATAAAAAAAAAAAAAAAAAAAATCAATTCATCATACATTTTTTGTCACTAAAATCTGTCTTAGATAATAATTTAATGCACTGAAATTAAATAAATATAAAAGTTTAATAAATAATAATTTTAATATACAATTTTTTATGAAATGATGACACAAGACTGCTATATATATTATACGATATAATCATAGTATATAAGTGCTACAGGATGTTCTTTGTTACATAGAAATATCGAACTTTTCGAGGAGGACAAGTGAAAATTTGAACATTGTTGTTGAAATTTTCATTAATTTTTCAGTCGTTTCTACTTTTATAGCACCTTTGGAAATTCAAAATTGTTAAATTGCTCAAAATTGTTCAAAATTGCTTATGTTTAAAATTAATATTTTAGTCTACATTTTCAAAAAGGATTTTTTAAAATGTTCTAATTTTCAATTTAAAAAATAAAAAAAATAAAGGATTTTTTAGATTTTTTTAAATAAGGTTATTTTTTTGTTTGGTGTTGATTATTATAATTTACTGATTACTGAATTAAAAATTTTACAAAAGAAAGTGAAGTAAATATAAGCAGTATAATAATTACGATACTAAAATCGCATCAATTGTCCGAAAAAGTAAAAAAAACTAGAATTGAAATAATTTCACAATTTTCATTTGTATAGTTCACAATTTGTGATTTGAAATTCTTACTAAATTTATTGCATTAAATTTACTTATAATTATGGAATTGTGATTTTTGTTAATTGAAAATCAAATTACATAATGCAGTAATACAATTTCAAATCTTATTCATATATTATCAATTAAAACTGCAGTAAAATTATTTAATATGAAAGTGTCTCCAGTAGCGTCGTATGGAATTCAAATTATTTGGCCATATTTATCACTAACTGACTTTGCAAATCTAGAATCAGTAAAAGCTAATTTTCTTAAAAGATCACTTTGTCTTTCTAAATTCAATAAAAGTAGATTAGTTTATGAACTATATAACGGGTGAGAATTTCTTTGTTCAAGAACTTCAAAATCAATTTTATTTGCTTTTAACCCCTGTATTTGAGTCGTTTATCAGAAGAAGAGTTGATAAGTCTGAGGACATCAACCAATTTGTATTGTGGTATTTAAATTTAATATATTAAATTTATTTTTCATTGTTTTGCAATGCATTATTTTAAGTGAGATAAGGTTTCAAAAGAGTTTAAAAATTACTTCTCCTTTATCATTTTTGTATATTTATGAAAAAAATATTATGTTCATAAATATATTACCTGCGATATATTGTGAACAAGGCGGAAAAATTCTAAATATATGACATCACTTGATGATCGTTTCAGCCTTGACGTCATCAACTGCAAATTAAAAATTTTTACCTACAGCATCTTCATGAAAAAAACAATCTTCTGTTTTTAAGTAATGGATTAGTCATCGCTCGATTGTTTCACACTATATTTAAAAAATATAAATTTAAAAATATATATTTTTTATAAAATATTTTAAATGCCCTTGAAGTGAATATTTGTGAACAAATAAATATAATCATGGCATCATTACAAGCCAGAAGTAGAGATAGTGATAATGACGCGGCGGAGCTGGGGATGTGTGAGTGTCAAGGCCCGCGACCTTGCGAGTGAACGAGAAGTGAGTGCCGCGCCGCGCTCAGGTATTCACTTTGGCAGGCCGGTCCTCTCAGTCACTCGACACTCTGCAAGGATGGCTGGTGCGCACGGTCGTGTCTCCCTGCTGCTGCTGCTCGCTTTGCCTCTCGTCTGCGAGTCCAGGATTGTGAGACATGGGTCAGCAGTACCTGCACCTGTTGATAGGACTCTGCACATCCGCAGCATCCCTGCGGTCAACGGGTACAATAGTCAAATCTATGAAGTGCTCATGACACCCTACTTGCCAAAGGTGCGATTTATTTATATATTTTCTTCCTTTCAATCATGACACTTTTGTACCTTTTACAATAATATGAATATTCCATATGGACTGCCTTAAATGTAGATATTCTCTCTCCCACACTCTTTTACTTTCTTGCAACATCTCTCAAGATCTGAAATCACTTTAATGTACAAATTTAAAAATTCAGATCTTTGCTATTTATTTATTTATTTATTTTTTTTTTGTACGCAAATATAATTTATTATTATTATTATTCATTTAATTTGTGTAGTTGTAAACAGAGTCACAGTAAAAATATAATTGCAAGTAATAGTATTTTTTTATTATTACGCATTTTTAATTAACATATTTAAGGTTAAAAATGGTTCCTCCATAAAAATACGCAGACATTGTTTCAGGATTTTTTTAAAAATTAAATTACTGATTATAAAAAATAATCACACTACATAATATACTGTGTATATCACTATACTTTTATGAGTAATATTTTGCTTGCATAACGTCATTAAAATATTAATGTACATTTTGCAAAATAAGGTTGTCAAAACCCTTTCATAACCTTTACAAGCTAGTAAAAAAAAAAAAAAAAAAAAAAAAAGAACAGTATACTATATAGCTATTTTGAAATTTTGCATTGTTTTCGAGTAATATAAAAGTATGATGATTATTTTAAATTCAATATACCTAAAGTATTAGTTAGTTCTTATTAGAAAGATGGTGCTGCCCGATTCCGTATGGCTTGTGAAGCCAAAGCCTCAATCTTTCATTTTTATTATTATAATAATTTTTTTTTAATAAAAGTATTATTTAAATTTATTTTGAACTATGGCCATGGTATCGTTTAGTACTCTGCTTCCTTGTACTTCCACAACTTCTGTATTTTTTTTAATAAGATTTCGTGTCATGCATGTTTGGCAGCAACACATCTTAAATAAAGCATGCAAGGCTGCGTATATACGAACTGATTTATTATTATTTTTATTGTGTGTTTATTATAGGATTTTTTTATGTACATTTAAGATTTCAAGACCAAATCATTGGGGCGTCAAATATTTTTACAAAGAATTTAAGAGAGCCAAGCATTGTTACACATTGAAATTATATACTTGAACGTGTAGAGAATATAAAATTCATTATTAATACAATAATAATTTTTATCAAGGTTAAGCATCGCGTAATAATAATAAGAAAATATTAGTCCTGTAGTAATTTGTGAGAACAGCTATCGTTAATAAAATAAAAATAAATTATATAGTCTTCTTCTCTCTATACAGTCGGCAAATTATTCTGCTAGTCATCAAGCCAAGGTTTTTAATTCTCACTTGTCAGTTTAATTTTTACACATGAATGAATCTTTTTGAATTATAAAAATGGTCTAATTTTCATGATTTTAATTAATTTTTTACCACATAAATTGATGCATGCTGGTACAGTAGTACGGAATTTTAACAAGATTGTATAATTATATTATATTATACTATAAACCTTGTAAATCTTATAAACGTCGTAGTCTAATAATTTTTGCAGGATTTACCTATATCTAGTTAAACTCATATTATTATTATTCAAATGAAATTCAATTGAGGAAGAGCCAAAAATTTAGGGGGTAGTTTTATTGAATATTCTAAAAGGGACACTGTCCTGCATCGATACACATCCAAATTTGTAATTTTTGAGTTCATTAAGTATTTTTCATTATTAATGAAAATTTATAGTATTTTTATTTAATTTTTGAAAAACAAAAAATGACGCCATAAGGGGGCATCGTATGCATGTGGGCATAGGAATAAGTTATCAACTGTGACGTCATTTCGTGAATTTCAAAAAATAAAGAAAAATACTTAAAAATCTCAAAAATTAGAAATGCACGTATTTATTGATTAATGACAATATCCTGCTTTAGAATTTGAATTAAAATTTCCTCATTATAATACTATTATTATTATTTAGTCTTCATCATTAGCTCAAAAATAAAAACAAAATTGCAAACAGAACTTTTAAAAGTACGATATGTACAAAGGATGTTAATTAATATTTTTTAAAGTTATTTCATAATTGAATTTTTTAATAATTTTATGACCATTGTTATCAATTTTTAAGTTTCAACTTTCAATTGTATTTTTTGCTTGTTTATTCTTATAACATATATTATTATTATTTTGCGCCAGAGAGCATTATACAATGAATTATCATCATTATTATTATTACAATCATTGAAGGAGATTATGTAAAAATATAAAGTAATCAACTCAGGAAATTAAATCAAAAGCAAAAAGTAAGAATAATGTATCATTTATATATTTTATTCTAAAAGAAGTACATTAGTGATAAAAATTCCCAGTTACATTGAAACGAATTTTTTGCTTATTATATAATCCAGTATCTCTTTAATTATATGAAAACAAAAAGTATAAAAGGTAATAAAATCATCAGAATATATAAAGAACAAAAAATTTCTTGAAAAATGTAAGTAAGAAATAATCTATCTAAAATTTTATCTACATGGAGTTATTACAGCATATTTCCTGAGGCAATATGGCAACCAATTCTTGCACATCATTGCACCTGCTGTTATATTATAATGTTGTGGCCAGTATAATTGGAGTAAAAAAAAAATTATATAAAGAAAAAGAAATTACTTACAAAGAAGATATATACGCATTTTAATGTATAATGTTCAAAAAAGGAAATAATGAAATAACTTTTGCAGTTTTTATTGTAATTTACTCAGTGTGTGTCCAATTGAAAAAAAAAAGTATAATGTGAATTTTGGAGATACGATGACATCATATTCGGTTCAATTGTTTGAATGTAATGTGAATTTTGAGGATTGAGATGGCATTACGTGGTTAACAATGACTCAATGTCACTGCGTGATTACGCCAAAGGCGATTGCAGCCACAAAACATACTGCACCGCAGTACACTTAAGCTCAAATAGTTGCATACCTTCCAGGTACATCACAAATTACTATTATTATTATTATTTTTTTTTTTTTAATTAAGCTAATTTAGCCTTCGAATTAAATAATGGATATACTCACTTTTTACGTGTTTTTAGGTAATAACAATAACACTTTATATTTTTTCACCACCAGTAATATATTAACATTCATTTTTGTATTTTGCTTTCAGCTTCAGATGTGGAGTTATGGTTATATAATCATAATTCATAGTATGATGCATGGAGTGTATTGCAATTTTAAAAACAAAACTGAACTCAAAATTACAATTTACAATAAAGACTGTAGACAATGATTATACTGAACACCATACTTACCATAAGAAAAATAAAAGAAGAGAATTCTAAAACTTTATTTAGAATGAAATGTTACAGGAAACGCTCTCTGGTCGCGCAGTAGCTGAGTTGCGCTCTTCAGATGGTAAAGTGCTGGGAGAGGTGACAATACGAGAGTCTCGAGTGGGACTTGAACTCACCGGCATGCTCTCAGGACTGAAACCTGGACGCCACCTTGGACTGTCAATACATGACAGTGGTGATTGTCGTCAACTTGGACCTATCTTCCGTCCAGACCAGGTAAGCACTCGCATTGCAAACGTCCAAAAGTTGTACCTTTTTTTATTATCATACAAACGTTAACCTTACCATTCAAATAAATATTAAAAGTTATTTCTACTTTTATACACAAAATATTTTGTAAGCTGATTTGGAGAGAATAATAACTGGGTTTTATTTAGAGGCCGTAAAAGATTCTAAACCCACTTACATTTTAGTCTTTTAACATGCAAACAACATGTAATTTTTCAGGGTATGTTTTCAAAGTTTATATAATAAACAGAGTTAGTAAAATACAAAATAATAATTGTATGAAAAATAAATTGATTATAATTATTAACACACTTTAGCATAGCTCTAACCAAAACATTGCATTTTGTTAAAGCTAAATAATAGTATTGTGTTTTTGACAGAGTAAAAAGATTTATTTCTTGTATTTGTTCACAGCCTCCTGAGGCTCTTCCCAGTCCGGAGATGCCCGCAGGTTTCCTTGGTTCAACTCTGGTGTCTAGTGAAGGTCGTGTGTATCTTAGTATGACCCTAGGACCCCGGCTCTCCCTGAATGGTCACCGTAGCGTGTTGGCGCGAGGTGTGGCATTACATTCCATGCCTGAGCCTGGTCATGCAAGCGAGAGTTCTACAGGTCCACTGGGATGTGGCGTGTTGGGCAGAGCACCTCCTTCTCCAGCAGAAACTGCAGCCGCGCGTCGTCGTCGTCACTTCCAGCATTCTCCCATAATCATTAGGCACTGATACCTGGTGACGTTATTCTTACCCCAGCACATGGTTAAGAGATTTACCGCCATATTGTAAAGTTGTGTAAAATAATTACTAAACAAAGCTTACACTTGTTTTCTATTAGCTTTTACTGAATATAAAGCGTTTTCTTTTCATCTCATGCAGTAAATTATTTTTTCATAAGCATCTCTTTACTTTATATGGCCAACAAACTAGTGCCTAGTGTATGTTTCAACGACTTTTCATTTATAAATCATTATATACATGTGTCTTGGCAATTATTCATTTATGAAAAAAATTATTATCTTTTGGTGCGTGTTCTAGCTATGTAATAATTGCTTCGCAAAACTACAAGGCGAAACACTAAAAAACAAAATAAAAATATATTTATACTCACAAACGTTCAGTGCCAAAATAATGGAGAAATTTAGAATAGTTTTAGCGTAAATGATAAACATGATTCTGATATAATTAAATTATGAAAACTATAGTATAATCATACTATAGGATAGCTGACACTGTAAATTAAACTTAATTAACTGCTTATGTGTTCTTATATATTATTCTATTCCGATTCTGTAGTGCAGAATTCAATGTAATTATTTTTTGAAGGGTAGACATTACGGACGGTGTGATTTTTTGCTGTTTGAAAATAAATGAAAGAGAGGTCAATAAATTGTACTACTATCAATTATTTAGCTTCAATGTGGGAACAAACTTTTTTTTTGTTATTATTTAATAACGTCCGAAGTATAAACTATAAGTAAAATTTGAAGTATTAAGGTAGAGGCTCAACATAGGGAATTAAATTAAGAAATGTTTTTTTTTTTGTATTTTTAAAAACGAATAAAGAAATAATATTTTTAAGAAATCGTGAATTGTTCATTATTAATATTTTTTACAACCTATATTATTACATAAATCATTTGAAGACATCTTAAATTGTCGTTTAAAAATATTTTATAAAAAGTTAAAATTACTATCTTTTTTTTTTATTATTATTTTATTTTATATTATTTGATAATAATAATAATAATTGTACAATAATTGTTAGGTATACCCTACATATGTAATAGCAAAAATAGAATCGTGCATTGCTATAAAAAATATATAATTTATAGATTTTTTTTAATGTTTTCAACTGCAGTTAAATCATGGAAATGTATTATATATTTTTTTACATAAATAATGGCGTGTTTGTTAATATAGGCATAATTTAATTCTGTAAGAATTTTTTACATCGTGTTTGTTTGCTTGCTTTCATACTACAATAAACAAAGTAAATGCATTAAAACTATAAAATGATCATTAAAAACTCATAATTGACTTACTATAATATCACTACAACATGTATTTGCTCTTGCGTCAATTTTTATAGACTATAAAGCATATTGATCAGAGATTGAAAGCATAGTGTAATAATAATAATTCACGTGTTTTTATTGCGATGAGCAAATTAAACTATCTATCAGTGCCAATATACATCGCAGAAATGTGATATGAAATACAGAAAATGATTAAAATTTCAATGGTTTTGAAAATTATTTTATTTGATAACATTCAATAATACACAATATATAATTGAATTTTATGCCTTTTATTGATTTAATTTGTTGATAAATGAATAAATTTATTGACTGTTTCGTGAATACGGTGCCTAATGCCTAAGATCCCTAGAAAATACCAGGTATACTCTCACCAAAACCATTAAAGACCTAGCTCACTTAAATAACATGCAGTTAAATGGCAATCTTGACCTCTCAACAATGAAATTTGTTGTTAATAATTCTTATATGGAGTGAGCAGATACCTGGTATTTTCTAGAGACTTTACTACTGCCTACCATAAATCAAAATGTTTGAGGTCTGAAGCTACCTTAATATTTAAATTTCTTGACTTTCTTGTGCGAAAGGTAGTTACATAAGTGAAAGTCGTGCACCATCCAGGGCAGATGCCTTCCTCGCTGACGTCATGAGATCATGGCACGGAGCAAATTTCAAGGGCACCACAATGATATGCACACGCATGAGAGAAGCGGAGGGGCGGAGGTTAGAGGGGAACCAACTAGCAAGCGGTGCACATTATCTAAGAGCACGCTTTCGCTTTTCTCTGCATTCAGACCACAGACCAACTCGCTGCTAGAGTGTAATACAATACAACTCTCTTTACCACAGGTAAGTCTGAAATACGATCAAGCTATTATTGCAATTTATAGAATTTGACCTAGGCCAAGAATTGTTGTCAGACAATAGAAATGTAGGAAATGAATTATGAGCAGTAATTTAAATAATCATAGAAAAAAATAAAAATATTAGCAACATTATTATGTGTTATAATTATGGTGTTTAAAAAAATGCCAAATATGATATATTATTTTGTATACACTTCTAATTATACTACTGCTATTAGCATAATATTAATGATGTATTATAAATAACAAAATTGAAGAAACAAATTATAATCCAAATAGTGCACGCACTGAATTTATTTATTTCATTTTTAAGTTGCTATAACACTTATATAACTTAACATTAATAATAATTCCTAATACTAAAATTGAAGTAAAAACAAAATTAATGTAAGGATTTCCATTGATACGTATCCTATTCGCGTGATTTGATCAAGATAAACGACCTAAAAATGGACAGGATGCTAAAATGGAAACCTCAAAAGATAAAATTTCACGAAAAACAATAACAGTTTTAGTTATATTTTAAAACTACGTATATGCGGTAAAAGATTATCGGGCAAAAAAAAAATAATAATAATAAATAATAATGATAAAAAAAACTCTGCTATTGCGTTCATTGACTTTTTGTTGCTATCATAAAATGTAGTCAAACAAGCCTCAGTTAAATTACTCTCATTATTATTCACATTTTTAAGTTGTGTATAATTATAGCAAGACGTTCGATCTATTCTAACCATACTTTAAATACATGTATTTGTATTATTTTACTACTTTAAAAAGACGTGATTATATAGCAGAAGAAATATTTTATAAAGTTTATGAACTTGACTTTTTACTCACACATGCCCTTGTTGCTTGAAAATTTCTGACGCAAATAAAAACTGCAGCAGAGCAGTATGCATATAATACCTTGAATTGCAATAATTCATCCTTCACATTCAGTTATCGTACATTTTTAAGGCTTGGCAGAAAGTACTAAAAATGTTATATATTATAAAATATATTATTATTATGCTTTTCTCTTGTTGTGAAACTTAACCTCCTTTTTAGCTTATTAAATTTACCTTTGCAGAAATCACCTGAGGGGTCAGCTAAAAATACAATTAATATATTAATTGTTTGTGTATAAAGCCAGCTTCCTTGATTATAAATAAATTAAGCAAGTTTCTGTTAAATATTTTTAAGGCTGCATTGTCTTTAATAGAAAATTATGTATTGTGATATGTTTTATTGCTTCGAGATTGTTCGTTTTACCACTATACCATTGCTATTAATATTTTGTTATTTTTTTAAAGGATTTTTCTTTCAAAAAACAAGTTTTAACTTCTCATAATGCATATTAGTGATAAAACATTATAAATTAACATTTCTTTCAAATTGGAGAAAATTTCTTAAATATATAATATATTATATTTTAAATGTATATTATTTTGTTTAGGCATGATATATTGCAAATAAAGAATATATATTTTAAGTTTATATAATGTCTCTTTAATTTTAATTGCTAACATTTCAATCATTTTATGACTGAACTAAAAATTGTAAGAACTGTATTGTGTATGTATACACCAAAGCAAAGGTGATAATTAAACTAATTAGTCTTGTAATTATTAACGAAATATCCGACATCTAGCCTTGAAATTCTTGCAAGGGAGCGAAACTTACACCCAGTACATTGTAAAAGATTTGCCACTTTAAAAATATGTTAAATATTTTGTGGTTATACTGTTTATATGGTTGATAGGCCAGGAAGAAGCCCTCGTACTTCTCGTTTTACTCCCCATTCTCTGACATCACTCCCCACTTTGTTTCTGTGCACTCGAACTTTAAAAGCAGCTTACAAATTAGAATCACGTCGTAGAGTCAATTCATGCGACTATACTTTCCTTCACATTGTTTAACTTATTTTATCTTGTTGATTGTTCATGACACTATAGACAGTTTTAATATCCTATAATACTGTATACTTTTGTCACGGTTGCTGGTCGAAATTATTCATAT
The DNA here is from genome assembly GCA_949318235.1 of Ecdyonurus torrentis. Taxonomy (NCBI): domain Eukaryota; kingdom Metazoa; phylum Arthropoda; class Insecta; order Ephemeroptera; family Heptageniidae; genus Ecdyonurus; species Ecdyonurus torrentis. The sequence goes on along the minus strand of OX439128.1, from coordinate 15,448,126 downwards.
TTAAGATGTATATAATTATATTGTAATTTTTGGTGCTAAATAATTAATGTTGTAAAAATGTATTGAATTGCATGTGAACACACACATTATTGTATAGTATTAGTGTATTTGCAACAATTCTATGAGGAAAATGCAAATCATAATTTTTGCTTAGTATAATTAACAATGTTCAATAATCATATAATTATAAATTTTAACCTGGTGAAAGGTACAAAATAGAACATCGTTTAGAATTTAAACTTGAATAAAGTAAACATATATGTTATTGACATTGGAAAAAATAAAAACCTCATGAAATCTACAGTATGTCCATACATTAAAAGGAAATCAAAAGCAGAATAACAAAGTTTAGTAATCTTAACATTTCTATACCAATATTTGCTTGTTTGCATTAACTTTGGTGTTGTTTTCAGAATTACCGACAAAATGAGGTGCGCAATCTTGATGATGGTGGTGCTCATCACTGCCGCCGTAGCTGAGGTAAGAATTAATTACATATCATGAAAAGTTTTTTTTTTTTTCTATTGAGGATTAAATAAAATCTACATTTAATAGTGCTCTTATTAGAGCTAAATTTTATAAGCTGTAATAACTATATGGTTCCTAAGACCACTTTGTTAAACAGTTCTGCTACTAATATCAATTGTTTAAAAGTACAATATCCTCATCCTCATTTAATAATATTATTATTAAATATCAATAATAAATTATTGTTATTATGATTATTATTTCAGTTTTAGGTTTAAATACTTTTATTTTATTTTTCGGTATTTTTTTCTGTGATGATGTTTTTATAATTCATTTAAGATACAAGATTTTATTATGTTCCATGTCTTTACTAGAGCGGCATAGTCTTTATTGGAAGAAATATTAATACTATAGAATGTATAGTACTCAACCTATTGAAAATCACAAAATATATGCGATGATGTCATTATGACGCGGTGTGTGTATATCCAATTTAAATGTAAACCACAATCGAACAGGTAGATTCATGTCAAGGCTTCAGTTAGATCAATGAAATAAGGTATTTGATTTTTGAGCATTAATGTCTTTATTTTTTTAAATAATTATCAAGCGTATAATAAATATATAATTATATAACACATAATACCATCTATACTATAAATTATGCAAATGATAATAATACATTATATTTTTATGGTTTTATTTTTGAGTGTTATATATAATTTTCCTTAAGAAATTGATGTACAACTATGTAACACTCGTGATCAATCAAAACTTAGGATAGTTTATTTTTATTAGCACATAAAGAGACATATATATATATAGGCAGTATGTTTTCAATAGCACTCCTGAGTTAATTCTATTTTAATTTGTTGTTAGGAACGGCGAGCAATTGCACGTCTTGTGGGCACCGGAGGAGTGCGTGGCAACGTGACGTTCGTGCAGAATGCAGCTGGCGAGGATGTTACCGTGACTGGCGTGATCGAGGGTCTCGCACCAGGTATGCACGGATTCCACATTCACGAGAAAGGTGACCTCACCGGAGGATGCGCAAGCGCAGCGGGACACTTCAACCCTGAGCTGGTAAAGATAAATATATTTACACATTTGACAATTTTATAGGGTGGTTTCATTCATGTTAATGTCGACGTCATAAGTGAGTACTAAATAACATTGGCCGGTATAGGAAAATGGCACATTTGGACAGTTTAAAAATACTTCGCAATTTTTTTGAGAACATTGATGCTGATAACAGGTTGTATTAGTACCTCAAGTATGTATGAAAATTAATAATGACCAAAAAATAGCTAATTTTCCAAAGAAAATAGCCAAAAACTACGTTTGTCCCATGCTGAACAATGTTATTCATTGCTCAAGAAGAGCATCAAAAATCCCTCAGAATGACGTCATGCGTACACAGTACACACCCTATATACCGGGTTGTAAAAAAATTTATTTCATTACATTGTAGAAATATGAAATAACAATAATTGTATTGGATTATAAAACAAATCATAAACTTTCTATCAATAAACTTGCTAGAAAAACGGGCGTAACATACATTACGTTTTATAGAAACCTTATAATGTCTGGAAATATTTGCTGAAGTATTTCACTAACAAGTAAAACATCTAAAAAAGCAATGACGACATAAAAAATAAGCATATACCTTGCACCAGGTGTGATGTACCCTGGCCAATATTATTGTAAGAAATATAATATTTTAATAAAGAATATTTTTTTATATCCTATCATATTATATCCTAAAATATCATTAACAATAGTTATTAAATGTTTAGCAATGGCAATTAATTTGTTTGCTTGCGTGACTTATCAGATAAATGTAAAGACAAAACTATGTCCAGGGCTGACACATTTTATCACTTTGTGATTATTACAACAGGCAGTAAAAACTGAAGTCAATATCATATAATTGAGATCGCAGAATACTGTTAATACGTTTTATTACCTCGGCCTCGGTAATATTATAATATATACAACACACACACACACACTCACTACAGTACATATTATACACAAATAGAAAATATAGTGTCACTTTTAATGATCCAAAAACCATATAAAATATTTTTATTGTAATATTTATATAGGAGGTGAACTTTTAGTTCTACAGTGACAATTACTGTATGTTAACAGAAAAAGCACGGTGGGCCAGAGGACGAGGAGCGCCATGTTGGTGACCTGGGTAACATTGAGGCTGGCTCTGACGGAGTGGCTCGCCTCTCCATCACTGACAAAGTGATTTCTCTGAGCGGTGACTTCAACGTGTTGGGTCGCGCAGTGGTGGTGCACTCAGGCGAGGATGACCTCGGCAAGGGAGGACAGTCGGACAGTCTGACCACCGGACATGCTGGATCTCGTCTCGCGTGTGGAGTCATTGGAGTCCTGTAATTATCTTGCTAGACCAAGACAGAAACTACTGTTTCGCATTTATATTTCCTGCATTTAGCCGTAGATTTTAGTTATGCATGCTTCTGACTTTAAACAAATTTTATATATTAACATTTTTTAACTGTTTGCTGGCAGCGAGGCGCACGTTAAATCTGCATGTACTGTATATGATTTAATTATAAGAACAAATTTAAATAACATTTGCATCGAATTTTAGAACACTTTTATTTTTTAATATCTATATATTGAACTTCATAGTTGGAAAACATACATGAACACGTCATAAATTGCATTTTGTGAACTCATTTAGAATGTCATTTTTTTTTAAATATGATTTTGTAAGTTTTCATTACTATTTTGGTACTATAAAAAGGTGACAACAATAAAGACTCTTACTAATTTGAATGGAGTTGGTGATTCACTAATATCTGTAATGATGCTTGAACCAATTAGTTGTTTGCTATTATTGCTAAAATGTGACGTCAGCTTTGTGATTGTGTGATGCTAATAAAGGTTTTTTTTCAAGCAAACCTTGCTGCTTTCTCTCTTACTTTAACCTCTATTCAGTCTAATCCTTTGCAACGGATGCCTTTTTGTACATTTGTTTTACTGAAAAATGAATTTCTATTGGCTTATGGCCATTCAATGCAATCAGATGGAGATTTCAGTTGATGCAAAACTGATCTAAATACATGTTATTCCCATATGCCAATAGAAATTCATTATTTAATAAAATGAGCGTACATATTTTACAGTTGAATTTGATGTCTCTTATAAAATTAATATACGTAACAGCTATATAGCTATAGAATTGATGCCATAACAAGCTTCTTTACTTACTTCAGAATTTTTAGTAAAAGATGAAAATGTCAGCATTAATTGAGTAGTGAGTACTTCATAAATTATTATTATTGCATTTTTTTTTTTGTATAGCATAGATTTTTATTTTTTATTTTTATTAATATGGACAATATTATAAGCTTACTAGAAACATTTTAACTGAGAAATACAAAAGTAAGTAAAATTATTGAACGTGCACATCTTATTGTTGTTTTTTTAAATAAATTAAAAAATAACAGTAACTTAAACCAACACAATTTTTTTATGATTTTATTTAGCGCACTTTAAGCACGCATATTATCGTTTTATTAACTTTTAGAAATTACGCTGGACTGGAACTTAAAAACTTGCTAGAGCAAGTAGTTTAAACATAAGTATTTGATTCTGACAGAATAATATGTATCACTTGATTAAACAAGATGATTTTGCAGTCATCCTCCTGGCGCCTGGGCAGAAAGTGCTGCTCCTGCAACCCTGGTGTCCGGTGCTCTCTTGGTGGCTACCCTTCTCGGCCTGGTTTTTGCGTAGGTGCCATGGCTTGCCGCGTGAGGCCTCGGCACAAAGGAGCGGCCAGAAGACGTACAGATTATCGTATCTTTGTAGACTGATTTTGAAATACGAATCAAAAGTTTAATTTAATGGATATTTTCTTTCTCTTTTGGACTGAAATTATGAAGTTTCATTTTTTTCTTCCTTTTTTTTTTTTTTTTTTTTTTGACGTAACGACAGTGCCATGTTCAATTATGAAATTTTGCTTTCTTTATCTATAAGTACATCATCATAAATACCAAAAATCCCGATGAGATTAGAGAAATGTTATTGGTTGAGAAAAATATTAACGTTCACGTTCACAAACGTCATGAATTTCTATTAAACAAACAATTTTTAGAATTAGGCTTTTTCAATTACATTTTAATATAGTACGTACTGTACGTCGTATTACTTTTTGTAAAAAATATAGATGTTTTTCTTTTACTCAATAAAATAAAGAAAAACTATTACATTGATCTTAAAGTACTTATATTTGCATATTCACGTATATCCATTTTAATCAACGGGAAATATATTCATTTATTAAAAACAAATTCCATGCTAATGCTACATAATTTTATTAATTACATGATATATATAACACAGTATTTTATACTTATTTTAATGATTTATATATATTTGACAATTACTTCAGAATGTGTATTTAATATATTGTAGAATTGTGTCACAAAATAAAATTTACTTATTAAAAGTCAATTTTAAGTTATACATAGCTTTTTATCATTATTATTTTATTTGCATTATAAGTATTACAGCAGGCTATATCAGTTCTGTGTCATGAACGTGAAATAAATGATAATATTTAATAATAAAAAGTGACATATACTGTACAGCATATAATGGTTTTTACTTTAAATGATTTAGATTTAGTATTATAATATAATATTAAACTGTACGTATCAAGTTAAAGTTGGAAATTCAACTTATTTATCCATATAACAAAATTATATTTACAAAAATGTTTGCATGCTATTAATTAAGGTATAGCCTAATAAAAACTAGGTTGTTTTGTAGTTAACTTGTTTTATTATTTTATTTCTTTCTATTTCTTTATTGCTAAATTTTTAAGCTCCAGTCAATCTTATCATACATCATATACAAATTTATAATTTTTTTCAAACAAATAAATATCAATTAAATCAGCGTACAAAATTGCTAAACTATATAAGTTTCATCACACGGTCACACACCACTGTCAGTATTAAAATTGATGAGAATATAAGTTTCTTTTTAAATGTCTATGTTTGAAAGTAAGCATTTTATTTTTAATTGATTTTTATTAAGCAAAAATATTATGAATAATTTCATAATATTATAAATTATAAACAATCTCTATCTTTAACAGATAGCTTTTTAACAGAAGATTTTTTTTATGAAACTTTTGTGACCTTTTCAAAAAAGTAAGTATATGAATTGTTTAAAATCCCCCATAAAGATTAGTCAAGAAATTTTTAGATTACTTTCAACAATAGTCTTAAAAGTATAGTTAAAAGTATAGTTTTTAAAATTATTAGAAATCATGTGACGTTTAAAATTAGAAGTGATATTATATATTACGTATATATAAATTTATAAACTATAGTCGAAAACTATTAGACCTGCGAATATATATTTTGTTTTAAACATCACACAAATAAGTATACACTTACAGAAAGATACATCTTTGACGCTGTTAAAAGTCTAGGTTAGCGGTCGTTTTTTTTTCCCCCGATTTTCTTATTCGCCCCTGCGATAGCGTATATATATAAAGTCAGTACGGTCCAAACTTTATCACTGCTCTAAGAAAATCGTTAAGAAAGGACCGCTGTCCTAGGCTTAATCCCCTTGAAGGTTGGGCTAGGTTCAAATCCTCTCCAGTAAGTTGGTTATGAGGGAGATAAAACTACAAATTAATTTTTATAGAACATTATAACCTCTTACTAGAAGCATTTTACTGGGTGCATCATGTTTTATCTGATAAACTGTATGATAAAATTATATTTAAAAAAAAAAAGAACTTAAGTTACCTATAAGATTTTTAATGAAATAATATGATGATGATTTGAACCTCTTATATCTTTCCAATTCGTTGAAAAATTGTGTGCATTTTGTTACATACGCTTTAAATAAGTACCTTAGAAAAATATAAGCAAATTTACTTTTTTATTGTATTTTTTAAGCTCAATTTAAAAATTATAATTATACGCTTATATTATAAAGGCTGTCAAAAATAACAAAATAAAACAACTGTATGTACATAAGCATTTAAAACAATTACTAAATATTTTCAATTTTCATTACTCGTTATAATACATTTCAAAATTATTTTTTTAGACGTTTATAAATTTTCGGCTTTAGTTTACAATAAAATTACAAGCTCAAACTGTAATAATTACTCTGCAAATTTTCGGACAATATCTTTTGTCATTAACAGTGTATTAAAATTTTACTTTCTTGTATTTTATTATTAAAATCTTACAATATAGTTTAAGAATTTTATTTCGACAGCCTATAAAACAAACTGTTTTAAATAGTTTATCATAACAAATGAACCTACTACACGATACAATTATATCATGCATATAACATCACATATCAAATCAACATCTTCTATAAGAAGTCAAACATATTTTCTTGCTACAAAAGCTCATAAAAATAAAACAAAAAATATGAACATCAATATAATAATATAATTATGATACAATAACTAACCTTTCAGAATTATTGTGCAACTCAAAAGTCACAAACAAAATATATTACACGGATTAGTGGAAATTTAGAAGCAACATTTTTTTTTTTTATTAGAAATTCCACTTTGTCAAATTTATCCGCTAAAAACGTCGGAGACACGGGTAGCAAATGACAGAAATCATGCAAACATTTTGATACACTAAACTTATTATTAAAGGAAAAATATGAACCAGTTTTTAAAAATATACTCCTATTTAGTGTTAAAAAATCAGAGAATATAATATAATCATAATACCGTAGAAGTGAAATAAGAATTTTTTACAACCTATATTTACAAAGAATACCTAAAACCTATATGACATTTCAAACGAGATACATATAAAATATAATTAAATACCCGAGTAAGAACGTCGCATTAAATCAAACGTTCAACATAAATCAGTTCTTCAGGTCAAAAAATTTGCAATGTTTTGCTAATTGTAATTTTGACTGCAAAATGCTGACGTGTCTCCTGGGAAGTTTCCCTGAGCAAAGTGTCCCTACTAGAGGGTAAGAGAGGTCAAAGGTTAGTGACGACTGTTATTGTAGATCAACACAGCTTTGCTCTCAGACATTGGGATTGGAACGCTCGTCGTGTCACCGTGAATTGATTTTCTCTTTGTAGCAGCTTTACCAATCTTAGGTGTCAAGCCTGATCGTAGATTCTGCAAACACAGCATTAAAGTTAATTACACCATAATAATAATAATAAACAAAAATGAAGTGCCGCAAAAAGTTTTTAAAATAAGTACTCACAGTATACTATAGTATTTATATACATAAAAATAATTGTTTTTGGTTAATAATTAGGGAATTTTAAGCAAATCAATAAGAATTTTAAATACAAAACGAATATACTGTATTAATAATTATTTTATTATAAATATTTAACCGCACTTAAATGAATTTTAATTCACATAAATCATAACAATATCATGATAAGTAATATATCTTCTTATAAGTTACTGAAATATCAGCAAATTAAATTTCAAGTGTAACTTTTTTAATGCTTAAAATATTATTAAAATTATAACTAAAACTCATACCTCCATGATTGTGCCAGGCATACAAAGAAGATAGTAAATTGCATATCCAGGAATCCACATCATAGACGAGAAACAAATAAAAAGTCCGATGTATTCAGCCCAGGCTGGGTACTCGTAAGTGCCACCGTAAGTTACTGGCTCATACTGCACGCAGTAGAAAATGAAGATACTCTGAAATATTGTGTCATCATTTTAGTCACGTTATGGCAAGCAAATTAAAAATTGTTAACAGAATGAATTACTTCCATTAGTCAAAAAAGTTGTTATCTGCTGGAGCTTATTTGCTGTGCAGTGATATACGTTGGGCAAAGAGGAAAAAAATAAAATATATTATATATATATATATATATATATATATATATATATATATATATATATATTATATGTTATTATATTATATGCGGTATCACGGCACAAAATTTTGAATTAGGAGTTTTGAAATTTTACGTCTATAATATGCTCATAATATTATAATATGTTAATTTTAACAAAAAAAGTTCATGCTTACTTTAAAGGAAATTAAAAAAATTATGAATTTACAATAATTTATGTTTTTATCCTGTAATTTTTATCAGTGTACATTTGTTACAATAACTTTAAAATGAGACCAAATTCGATTGCAAAAGAAGATAAAATTCTTTGAAAGTATTGAACTTCGGACCCCTCCTCGAACTATACGTTGCAACGAGAACTGCGCAAATGTTAATGGAAAACAAAACCTTAGAGTTTATTAAAAGAGAAACTTACGAACATGACCGCGGGAGCCAGGTAAGTCCAACAGATAGTAAAGAATCGGTGAGGTCGGAAGCCAATCATCTCCTCAACGCAGTCACAGAATCTTTCCACTCCAAAGAACCAAGAAATTGCAATGGTTTGGAAGAAGCAAACCCACAGCAATGACATTCCACTTGCTGAATAGAAGTCCATTAGTTGGAAAATGTAAGCACCACCCTAAAATAAAATATGTAATTAAAAAACAATATATCTGTAATTATGTTGTTCAATCTTCAATAACTTAATGGCCTTTTACATAAAATAGTATAAGAATTGACAATATTTATAATTCATATTATTTCTCCTAAGTTTTTATGATTAAAATATAAATTAAAAAATATCAATGGTTTGTATTTTGAAAATATTTTGAAATTAGTTCTACGTAAAATTAAATAAAACATAAAAGATATAAAATTATAACAACTCATAATCATAATTCATATCATAATTATACGGCACGGACAGGGTAATACTAATATAATATACAGTATTACGTATTACCTTGGTCACCATGGGTATACCAAGAAGGAACATAAGACAACACACGCCGAAAGTGAACTTGCGGCGAATTGGTCGAAGATACTCGGAGAAATGATCCACAACGCCGGTAACGAAAGCCTCCACGTTGCAGAATTCACTGTCCACTCCCAAAATCTGTAATATAAGAGCTCAATTTCTTTTATCTGCATATTAACATTAAACAGCAATAAACTTTAAGGTTAAAATTTAATTGAAGGGACTTGTGTGAAAGTAACAAATACACACCGCCAACATGACAAAGAAGATGGTTGCCCAGGCGACAGATCCTGGCAGTTTTAGTACTACTTCAGGGTATGTAAGGAATACGAGACCAGGCCCACTCTTCACCACATCAGCCACGGCAGCGTCCTGCGTGAATGCAATATAGCCGAGGATTGAGAATGTGATGCAGCCGGCCAGAAGGCATGTCAGGGTGTTCACGATGCACGTGATCACCGCGTCACTATGCAAGAATAGGAGAACCAACACGTCATTTAAAATGTAAGGCTTATTATAAATCAAATTTTTGTTTCCATCATTTTCTCTTCATTATATATCGTCAAAACATAATTGACACATTCACAAATAAGAACATGATAAATTATGTAATATCTAGATATGGCTGCGATATACGGCTGCGACTATATTATGGCTATATATGACATAAGAAAAAATGAAATTTAAAAAATTTCAAGTTACATCATCTTTTTTGACTTGACAGCTCTTGTGTAGTTATATTGTTATATATTTTACTATATTATATGTGTGTACTTCAAGTACATTATAATATGTAATAAGCAATAGTAACCGAATAGTAACCGACGGGCTATATTCACTAAAATATAATCCCTCCTGCCTGTATACACCCTCCCAAATGTAGTATAAGTCTTCATGTTATGCAAACATTTGAAGAATTTTTCTATTTGGAAGCCACACAAAGTCCATCACGTGCTCCAGCTGTGGTGTAACATCAATGATACACATTTCAGTTGATGGGCTAAAAAGAACACCGTTAATGCAACAGTTTGGGAAATTTGCCAAATATCTGCAGAATGACATCTGATATTTTCTGTGACAACCACAAATCGTGCTTTTTAAGCCACATAAAAATTCTATATTTATTTTATTTTTTTATTCATTTTGAATGTATGCTTTATTTTTATATTCTTAAAATAGAATGAATGAAAGAAAAAGGCACCTTGAATTGCAAGGAGATAAATATATATAAAATATATTCAATATAGGCATGCATGGGAAGTAATTTGTTGGCACATAACTTCAAAGAAATTATAATATCCATTAAAATCCCTTTCCGCCACACACACACACACACACACACACACACACACACACACACACACACACACACACACACACACACACACACACACACACACACACACACACACACACACACACACACACACACACACACACACACACACACACACACACACACACACACACACACACACACACACACACACACAATAATAATAATAATAAAAGTATGAAAAAATTTTGGGCAATGGGGAATTTAAATTAACAATTTTTAGAGAAGAGAGAGAGTAGAGAGAGAGAGAGAGAGAGAGAGAGAGAGAGAGGCTTCAGAATACTCACCTAGTACATATTTTGATCGCAAAAAATATAGCTGCATTACGTTACGTTTGAAGTTAGTTTAACATTATATAGACAATGCAGACCTACAAACTTCCTCGAATAATAGTTCTATATAGTTTAAGTTTTTGTGTTTATATATCCTTACCGATAGCAGTTGTGATGGAAGTTGTTAAATGAGCCAAGGGCAGGTAGTGTACCGGTGCCAATGCTGTAGCCAAAGAAGATTTGGGTTGCGCCGTCAATCCAGGCGCCAGCGCTTCGCAGTTTACTCCAATCTGGCTTCACAAAGAAAAGAAGTCCATCTGTGGCACCTTCGAGGGAGGCTGCGCGGACTAGTAGAATGACCATTATCAAATAGGGGAACATCGCAGTAAACCAAATAATCTGAAATTGGAAATAAAAGAAAAATTATAACACATATAAAGAAATTTTTTGTTATATTAAAATATTATTTTGTCACACAATATTTATTTGTATTTATTTTTTTAACGATGAATTTTGTATTTTCTTTCTCATTTAAGTTCACAAGAAAGTGCACTTAAGATTATGAGAATATAACTTTAAGAATATATCCCACTTGATTAGTACAACATGATTTTGTATTTTTAACTTCAAATTATTGTTATTATGAATCGCACGGAGAAAAAACAACAACATCATGGTATACTTTGCAAAGATTATAAATTAGTACCTTGCCGCTCTGGTGCAGCCCTCGCCAGATGATAAGATAGACGAGCAGCCAGCCAAGCAACAGACACCCCAGCAGTTCCCACTGCATGCCACCCAGTTCATCGATACCCCCTGTGATCATCAGCACGCGTCGCCTAGCGTTGTTATCAACGCAAACGCGTGATTAGTTTAGTTCGATAAAATTGCTTTCAAAATTTCATACTTACTCCCAAAACTCTTCGACAGGAGTAGTTGTGTGATTAGTGGAGTTGTGAACCACTTCACTTGCGGTGTGATTATCAGAGCCCTCGTAGCAATCTGCTGAGTTCCACCAGTTACCTACGACATAATAAATAAATAAATAAATAAATAAATAAATAAATAAATAAATAAATAAATAAATAAATAACTAAATAACTGAATAACTAAATAACTAAATAACTAAATAAATAAATAAATAAATAAATAAATAAATAAATAAATAAATAAATAAATAAATAAATAAATAAATAAATAAATAAATAAGTAAATAAATAAATAAGTTATATCAATAAATAAATAAATACGCCCATATGCAATCCTCAATATCGTTCAGAATTTCTCTGCTATCATTATGCTACTATTAAGCTATATTACGCAAAACTTGTAAGATGTATTAACTTTACTATTTTATATTTATTTGACCAAGTCGGAGGCCTTACATCTGACAGTCAATCCTTGACATTTTATTGTCACGGCCATCTTATTGGATAAAATATGTCAGAGAGAGAGAGAGAGAGAGAGAGAGAGAGAGAGTGAAGCCTAACAAAGTGCAACGTATTCAATTTCATAAATAAAATAGCCTTATTATTATGTCATTTAAATGTAAAAGGATACTCTAAACTTGAAATCGCAAGGTCTGCTCAGTGTAGTATTAATTCTGTTTAAAACAGTCTCAGGTTTTGATCATATTGATCATGTTGAAAATAATTGAATATCGTATACTTGTGAGTATTGTGACATTAGGCTAATTGTTTTGTTATTATTATTATTTGCTTGCTTTGATATGTATATTTTTGTTAACAAATTAAATGAATGCTTAACAAATTGCATAACCTACAGGATGTAACTTGGGAAACTAGCTTGAATAGGTTCGCTTTAATATAACAAAGTTTTTTTTTTTTTTAATTATTTAATATTATTCCTAGCATGTGAATAGAGATAGCATTGAGTGTATTTATTCAATAAAAACTTGTTGTATTTTTTAATTAGATGAAGGACAATCATAACTCACCACATCGCTGCCACGGTAGGTCAGGCAGTTGTGTAAACGTATTGATGAGATAAAACAATGTCCACGCGATAATGATGCAGTAGTAAACATCGAGGAAAAAGACGATCGTCATCGTAGCGTAGCCTGCACCTGTATATATGCACGTGATAACACGACACTTAAGTTGTAATCACAGCAGGTACTATATGCCTTGTACTAATTACAAGCACAAATATTATCAACCGAAATCTATGACATCACAATATGCCCAGTAAACTAAATCGAAAGATTACGGATTTTTTGTAGCTTCACATATTTTATTACTTACGTACTATTTTTGCATATTATTTTTGTTAAGTTTTTATTTTACATTCAGTCATTTTTTTTAACTAAAACTTCGCAAATAATTATGCAAAATTTTAATATTCAAGAATGTGAAAACAAAAGACATGATTAACGTAGTCATTAGAACTTATATAAATATAGACATAGGTTAATAAAATAGTGACTGTAATTAGTTATAACATAGCAAATTATTTATATTTTTAATAAGGATATATTATTATATTTAAATAATAATTTCTGATCATCTTCATGAAAGTAAACAGTCTCTTACGCGAGTACCAATATATGACACGTCATATTAAATTTTCCAAATGAATGGATATTAGATTATTCTCAGAAATACGACGTATATAGTTATATATAAATGTTAAATTATGAAATATGTATCATCTATCATCAGACTAAATAATAAATATTTTGAATTTAGAATTCTTACTTTGCATGGTAAATTTTACACACATAATTTTTTTCATTTCAGAAATATCTCATTTTTCTGTTGTGAATTACAAATAGAGGTTAAACTTATAATTGTTGCTTGAATTTGTCATACCTTGCAAAACAGGACAGAGAGTACCCACGAGTGACATTCCTCCTGAACCGAGGTATTGACCAATTGCAACCTCCTGGAAAAACATAGGAATACCACACAGCAACATTGCCACTCCATACGTAACGAGAAAAGCACCTGCAATCATACAAAGTTTGTATGTTAGTAAGCACCTTGATAAACCCCAGTATGTTTAAATTTATGTCTATTTCATTTAAATTTTATCATTTCTTATTTTTATTTAAAATAAATTTGTAAACCAAGCCTATACACAAAATAATTATATATCGAGCTATTTGATTATTATAGTAATCCTTTATAGAATTAAAAGAGCAAATTAGTGAAACCAGTTATAATTTTTTTAAGATATTAAATGTTTGTCAAAGCTTATATAAACCTTGAATGATTGTTATAATTTATAAATTCAAAAGATTGCACAACTTTTTTCTGAACAAATCTTTCAGAACTTTGGCACAGGTTGTTTTTTAAAATTGTAGAACACGCTCAGAACTCAAAATAAGATAGAAGCTACAAAACAAAAGAAAAGTTTAAAGACTGTTCTTTTAAACTTTAATTTTAAGTTCCTAATATTGGCAATTAAAAAAAGTTGGCAATTTACCATCAGACTATAATCTTTTGCTAATTTAAATTACTGTAGCGAAAACGCCACACTTTTTGTATCTATGTAGACACAATAATATAGATACATAATAATATGTTAGTTTTGTATTATTATTTTGTTGGTTTCTCGGAATCACGGACATGTGAAGCTCACGTGATATATCCAAGGTAAGTGCACTTGACCTCTTCACCTTAGATATATTTAAATAATGGCTACATTCATAAATAGACTTTGTTTTAGGGGATTGAGCCAATAAGCTGTAAACGCGCAGGCGTTGTATCGTCCATTTTTAGAATATACTATTTTTCTTATTCTGACATGGTGGAGACGTTTTAATTTGCACAAAGTAAATTTACCTCCGCCGTTTTTGTAACATAGGTATGGGAACCGCCAGACGTTTCCAAGACCCACGGATACAGAGATGCATGAGAAGAGAAAGTCTAGTTGGTTTCCCCATCCCTCTCGTGCGTCTTCTCGACCCCCGGCTGAACCCTCGCCACTGGAGGCGAGATCAAGGTCTTCCTCGTCTTCCTCTGACCCTTCAGTAGAGCCCCCGCTGTCCTTGCGATCAGGAGCTGAGAAACTGATGTATCCGCCAGGTATCGTTAGCCGGTGTGGACTGCTGCCCACTGATGCGCTCGTACTTCCGGGGAAAGGCGGAGGAGGTGGCAGTCGTCGACTTGTTGGCCCTCGTCCTCCACTGTCCAAGGGGTCAATGTCCAGTTCACCATCTGAAGCTGACCAGAAGAAGGCGCTCTCAGGGGACGCCATTGGTGCCGCGTTATTGTCCTTGAAAAAAAAATTATTAAGTTTTTTTAAATAATGTTATGCATTTTAAGTTATGTTCTAACAAAGTATATTTATGTCAATTTAATTTTGTCTGCACATTAAAGTTATTATTTTAAAGCAGAGGCAAAAATATTTATAAAGAGCATATTTTGCAAGCTTAAAATGTCAGTTATCTTCTGTCGTATATTCAATTATAGCACTACATGTATATTGTATTCTAATTTAATTTTACTAACCTCTAAGTTTAACGTTAATTTTGTGATTGCCTTTATGTCATATAAAAATAACTAACAAAAAATACTGCAAACTATTCAATAAACAATGTAAAAATGGCTTATATAGCATTCAGTTTGTGAAAAAAGCCTTATATATACACATTTTGTTATATGATGTGACAGCTGTACGAAAGTAAAAATATATCATAAAGCTTCTTGCTTTAAATTAGGTATATAGATTAAAACAAAAAGTGAAAGAGATTGATTTTTTATAAATTAAGTTTATTTTTCCTGCTTTTTTGTAACTCTAAAATTATTTGTTTAATTATTTTCTTTAAGTTGCGACGAGAGGCGACGAAAATCCCCTGCCTATACATTTAGCATGGTATTTTTTTTTTTTTACCATTATGTCATTATAATATAAGATGTTGAAAATATCCATACTCAAAATTACAATAATAAAAATGTCAGTAAAAATCTAAAAAAAAAAAAAAAAAAAAAAAAAAGATTTAAACTTTGAAAGAATACGCAATATATATATATAATTTATATATATTACCATTAGTACAATATTCTAATAATTGAATGTAAAATAAGAAGGAAATTATTATATTTGTTTACTGTGTAATTATAACATATTTACCAAAAATATAAATATTTAAAATCTAGCGTAGCGTAGAGTACATAATAGGACAAAAATATAGCATTAAAACATTATTTTAACGTTTTATTAATTTATAAAATATATGTTTCTTTCATTTCATTTTCTTCATAAAAATACATATTTTATTTTCGATCAATGTTTTGTAAAAATACTAAATAGTTTTCCTTTGCGTGCATATTTTTAAACTTATATTAATCATTAAAGAACTTCGTTGTGTAAACACATATCCACCACAGTTTTAACTTCGTAGTACAAATAAACGTTACAGTTTATTTAACAAAATCTATTTTATCCTACACGATAAAATACAGCAATATATCTTGCACATCCTTGCGCTTTGTCGCCATGTTTGTGGTGCCTAATGCATTGTCCAGCATAGGAGAAACGTCATTTCTCCTAATTTATTTTCACTTAAAAAGAGTTTATTTCAACTGAACGAATTTTTCTCATATTCTTCAAACTTATTAAGAGTTAGAAATAAGACTTTGATTGAAGTTTGAAGCTTCTTTTGCTATTAAAAAAAAAAAAAAAAAAAAAAAACGTCTTTCCTATGCTGGCCTATGTATTCCTGACCAACAAAATGGTGGTTCTTAAATATGAGTGCAACCGGTCTATACGATCTGTAATCGTACTTATAGATTTTAAGTTCAAAATGTTGTTGACTTTATATTTTATATTTCTACATCATCTTTATATATTTATATAGAATATATTATATATATATATATATATATATATATATATATATATATATATATATATATATATATATATATATATATATATATATAATATATATTAAGCAATCAAGGTTGATTAAGTATTACAGCAGTAACATACAATTCAACTCCACTGTTATTTTTTATTCTGGTTACGTGCGTATATAGTACTTATGGTTCACCTCTGACTTAGCAAAATTGATTTAAATTTTCGTAAACAAGATTTAACAAAATTCCGCGTATGTAGTTCAAACTTTTTAAACTTAATGTAATGTTTACTTAACGAGAAATGTACGAAAGTCTTTCATTTAACTTTTACCCTAGAATTTCAGCAATTAAATAATTAGAACATTTTGTATTACATAAATAGAGCTCTTATTTATCTTACCTTTTTTCAATGCTAAGTATATTGTAAAGACCTTAATACAGAGTATCGAATTATATATATTTTATATATATTATATATATATATATATATATATATATATATATATATATATATATATATATATATATATATATATATAGTTCAAGACTTCTATTGTATAATGAATCAATCGATAATACTATTGATTTATTGAAACAACTATCCATTATTTTGCTATGTAAATATTTAATGTGTGTCATTATTTGTGCACATTTTATCGACAAGGCATATAAGAGCGCGTCGCGTGGATTAACGAGTGCAAGGTGAGTAAGTGCTGACATTGCGCACTCGGCCGGCGGTCATATTGTTTTAAATAAAACCTCAGCATGCATTACAAGTCTTGTAAGCTCCAATCTAGTTAGTTCATTTCTTCACAAAACAACATTAATTTTATGCCATTACGACACAATAAACGTTTACTACTATAGTTTAAAATTAGTATCACAAACATTTTGTTGCCTAATTTTTGTTTTCATTTTTTATTTGGTTTATAAAGAACAAGCTAATTTTTGAAAAATTTAACTAAAAAGATATTTCAGATATTTTGAACTTAAAATTCACAATTTGTAAATACAAAAATAATAGTAAATATTTAGCATTACAAGCTGTTTTAAAATTAAATATCCAAGAAAAGTAAATTTAGCTTCACTTGTGAAACTATAATTTGATACTTATTTCTATCATATTAATACGTAGAAAAGAAAATTATTTTGCTTATAATAAATTCTTACATAACTGCATTGTAAAAAAAGATTCTTTTAAAAATATGCAAATTATTCTTCTTAATTATTTAACCGTATTCAACGCGCGATTATCCCACAAATGAGCCACAAGATTTTTTTTTTTTTTTTTTTTTTTTTTGCATTCTATATAATAATGTAGTTAATATATTGTGGCTATATTAAATACAGTATACATATGGCATTTTTTCATTGTGTTCTTTATTATAATATTACATTTTAAACAAATAAACAAAAAGGTATAAATAATGTTGTTGTTTTTTATACATACTCGTATGGATCCCATCATTTGCAGTCTTATCCGCTCTCAGTAAGTTAGATATATAAAAAATTATTTATTTACTTGACAAGATGCCAACTAGAAGAGAATATATTTATGCAACCAACACAACACTTAATTTATTAATAAACACACGAGAGATATAACTTTGACACACTTTCTTCAAAATATGTAATTATAAATAATTCTGTAAAATGCGTTGTCTTATACTTGATGGATCACAATGAGTCCAGTAGAAATAACTGTCTATATCTGGCTTTGCAGAACCTCACGAGGTAAAACTCGAGTTGCAAAAGATTGAGAGCCGTGTTTATGTTTTCTGGAGCCGTTCTAGTGGTGCACAGATTAACCTGGTGCCCCACACCCTGCTGCTCGACGACTGACGTCCCTTGAGAGTACCACCCTGCCACTCCGTGGGGGGACGAAGAAGGAGGGGGAGGAGGAGGAGGAGGAGACGTGCGGCGAACTTGGCGAACAAATCATCGGTCCCTCTACCGCTGCCTATGCCAACTAGGATTCCGGGTTACACAAGAAACGCAATTTGGTAAAATCAAGAACACGTCGTTTAAACGTACGTCCCAACAAACAAAGAAGATAAAAATTAACTTTTAGCGCTGACCCGAAATTTAAAATTAATTTTATACCACTATACACAATAAGGGATTTTACGCTTCCGCATTGTAGTCTTTTCTCTATACATATCACTGTAAAAAAAAACTATCATATACTATATATTTTACTTTCAAAAAAGAGAGGAAAAGGATTTCTGAGAGTATTGCTTTACTTTTACACGTGTTGGAATGAATATATCGAACTGTATATTATATGCTAAGTTTTTTTTAATCACATCAATGGATTTTTACACGTATTATGATTGCTGCATATTTTTTAAGGGAACATAATATGCGTGTGTGTGTGTGTTGTATATTATATAATATATATGTATAATATTTTGCTGCTCTCATTTTTTTTTAACTCCTCTCATGTAGAATTAGGTTAAAAAATCTATCCTCGAATGAGACAAAAAGACTTCACAAAATTTTAAAATAAAATTACAATTTTTCTTCTAAGTTTTTGGTTTCTTTCTATTTTTTATAACGATCATCAGCATCCTTTTTTAAATAGTGGTTTTGTGTAGATATATCCAAGATAGAGAAGCTCATATATATGGCATGAAAGGATTAAATTATAAAACAAAATATTGCATAATGTATAAAAAATGTTTGAAATTTAACAATATTTCAAATGAATTTTTATGATTGATAACATTTTGTTATTTTAATCGCGGAAAAAATCTATCTATATACCTGACAGAGTACTGTATGTATGTATTTGCAATTTGCATACAAACAACAGGAGCGCAAAATAAACTTAAAACTTTTGTCAAAAAAAACGTCGTTAGCTAACATGTTTGCGTACGAAAGACAACAAAAATGTTTTTTAGATGATAAATTCCTTTAGCTAAAATTAATTTCAAAGTCATTTAAAGGGTAAAAACTCTCTCTGTCATTATATATAATTTTAAAGGAGGACATAAACCATTTGAGGTGAAATTATTTAGTATACTTATGTGTATACAAAATACAAAGTGTGACATTTTGGGGTTTAAAGGGCCAATATAGGGTATTGCTGGGGGGCCCACATACCAAACACATACGCTAAATCAGTGTTTGAAAGTACACAGCACGTTTTTGCTGGGTGTGTAAGTGCGCACGCTTGGACTTGCTATTTTTGAGCATTTTGGCAAGTGATTTGAAGGGCACAACCACACCTCTCTTTTGACATTACAAACACACCTTCTCTCTCATTTGAAGATCTAAATACGTAAGCAACGCGAAAAATTCTAAAACTCGTCCCTGTCACTCAATTTTGTTTTGCCAAAATTATATATTTCATTCAAATTAACCCTCCATGTAAATCAACGTTCTGCGTAGCAAAATTTTTACATGAGCTAGCCCTTTTTTTAATAAGGCGTGTAGTAATAAGAAATAGAACATGCAATCAGCTTTAATTTCTAATTGAACAATATATATTATATTTTTTTCAATCCTTCCGGTTTGCTGATTTTTCTATGTGTGATATCAGCATATTTTTTCGGCATATATTATGAGTTCTATAGTCTATAGTATAATATGTTATATTATACTGTATCTGCCTGCTTTAAATTTTCTCCCACCGTGTCTATTTTTTGCTAAATAAATTTTATAAGAAAATAAAAAAATAAAAATTTCTAAAAAAACGAAAGTTGAAACTAAATATTTCTTTTTACGAAAAAAAAAAAAAAAAAAAAAAAAAAAAAAAAAAAAAGCAGAAGAAATAAAAATAAATAGAAATTGTATCAGGAACGCGGCCTCTAGACACACGTGATGTACGCAGTCTGCTGAACTGCATAATAGGTAATTTGAATAACTTCGTGGACCAACAATTTGCCTAACCTGCAGGATAATATATGTATATTACGTTTAAACGTAATTACGTGTTTATATAATATAATAATATGCTTGCTACGTTTGTTTTACGTATATTATAATAACTTATTCTTAGAGTACTCTACTCATACTATACATATACAATACTTGTCAAAATTTAATTAAAAATGTCACGATTTATCTTATACTGTACGGAATATGTATGTAAAGGAATAATTAGGGTTTAAAAAAACATACTTAGTTCAGTTTCAAATATTTTAGATAATATGTTATCTATAACATTTATTGATCTCGTATTATTTGATTACATCACATTTAGGATACAGACATATAGATGAGTTAATATATGTATTACCATAGTATTTATAGTTATATACTATGGTACGCAGTAAGAAAAAAAAATACAGATTTAGAGAACAAGAAGATATTTCAGTACGTATAAATTAAAATTGTCATTTGATTTTTATTTATACAAAAGTTTGAAATCACATTAAGGTTATAAAACAAAATTTGAGCATTATACAATTCACATTTTATGTAATCACAATTAAAAGAGGAAAATTACATGTTTCACAATGATAGTGTTAAAATTTGAGCGACATTTTAAAAAACAAATTAAATACACAAGAGAGTAACAAATGTATCCAAGAATTGTCAAAATAAAAGACTAATTTTATTATTAAATGCAGTGCAAACCGGAAAAAACTTTGGAAAAATAAATCAGACTTTTTAACAATAAATTGAAAAATGAGTCAAAATCACAGAAAGTTGATTCTTAAAGAGAACTATAAAAACAACAACATACATTGCAATTTTACATACGAGTAAAATATATTGATTCTTGTTATATTTCAATATAATTATTGTCTATAGCCAAGAACATAACAGTAAAAACTCAATTTTATGAATTTTGATTTTACGAAATTCTCGATATTATGAAGTCATATTTTAGGTCCCAGCCATTGAGTTACATGGCCATTTCAATGTTAATAAAGTGGATTTTATGAAGTGGTCATTTTTGGGGTCCCTTCCGACTTCATAAAATCGAGTTTTTACTGTAATACCTATTATGAAATGTGCTAAAATAGTATGTTTCTTATTAAACAAATAAGATTATAAAAAAGATAAAGAGATTCATATATTATATCTATAATAATGTTTTAATTGTTATTTAAAACGCACGTACATGAGTTTTATATGTTAATTGTTATAGAATAAAAAGTAATAAATAATTTTCAATTAAAAAAATAGTAATAAAAATTAAAAACCAAAGTATAAATACATAACAATCATGCTATATAGGTTGTGCAAATTTTACAATTTTTGATAACTATAACTTTGCG
Source organism: Ecdyonurus torrentis (assembly GCA_949318235.1). Classification (NCBI taxonomy): domain Eukaryota; kingdom Metazoa; phylum Arthropoda; class Insecta; order Ephemeroptera; family Heptageniidae; genus Ecdyonurus; species Ecdyonurus torrentis. The sequence goes on along the minus strand of OX439128.1, from coordinate 15,426,145 downwards.
ATAATTTTATTTTAATAGCTCAGGATTCTTACACAGAGATTCTACCAATATAGCAGCTATGCTAACTTAAGCATGTATCATTGTCAATACTATAATATATATATTATGATAAAAAATAGAAGGTCTAAATATTGAATACATATAGTAATATATTAATTGATTATTATTATTTAATTTTGCAAGGTGGACAGCAATAATGACTTCAACCATCAAATTTATCTATAAATGCTATTTATACATAGCAAAATGATATTTATTTTGTTGGTATCAGTCAATTAGATCATAACTTTAATATCTATTTGGATTAATTGTTGAACAATAATTTTTATTTAATCAATGTTAATGTGTAGGAAGAATAGGAAAATAGTTTTGTTATTTTTTTTATAAGCCAATTTCTAAATACCCTTTATATTATAATATCATGAGCATCAAGGATAGTTATTACATTTTATAATAAATATATGTTTTTTTTATATATACCTCTAATAGAGTAGGATTGCTTTCACATTCAGTAAATAAATGCACAATATAACTTTGCAAAAATATTAGAATATATCCTAAATAAAATTAAAAATATCAATAGTAGCAGGTGACGTATATATTATTTTTGAATGTTTTTTATAAGATTATAATCAATAGGGAAAAATTATTAAAATACTGTATATTTCATAATTATAACCAAATATATATCGCAAAATATCGAACTGGGAATTATATTTTAAAGATACCTTTCAAACCACTTAATGAGGAAGACTATAAAAAAATTTAGGGGTTAATTTTATTGCATAATATTTTAAAAAGAGGACATCGTTCAATTGATAAGAAAATTTCTAATTTTTTAGTTTATTAAGTATTTTTAATTAATTTTTTTTATAGATGCGAAATGATGTCACAGTCAGCAACTTTTTCTTATGCCCACATGCATAAGTTACTGACCATGGCGTCATTTTTCAATTTCCAGATAAAATTAATTAAAAATACTTATAATAATGAACTCAAAAATTAGAAATTCGTGTATCACTTGATTCAGCTTGGACAATGTACTCTTAGAATACGAAATAAAATTATTATTATTATTTTTTTTTGTCTTCCTAATTTTATAAGTTGTAAGTAGTGTATTTATAAACGATTGTGTTAATATCTTTTGACATTTTCAATGCTATTATTCTGGTGAGAAAAACACACATGAATGCATGTAAAACAAACCCTTGAATTTAACGGTTGTAGTTAGAAGACTTGTATGTATCTGTAAAATGTAGTAGTTGCATAATGATCCCATACTATTTTTGTATTAGTGGAAATTTCACATAGAGGTCAATGGTAAGAATACACTATTTATGAAAAATATTGCATGTATGAAATTATTAGAAAATAACATATACAAATTACAAAAAAAAAAAAAAAAAAAAAAAAAAAGACTTGTACAAAATTTTACTCACAAATTTTACTATTCTGCAAAAATTACAGTAGCTGCAATTTTGCAACTTTTGGTCAAATCATTTTAGTACCCCATTGTCAGACGTAAGTTAAATGGTCAAATATATTATCACAATCGTGTTTACTACCTAGGATGCAAACAAGTAAACATAAATATTATTGACTTGTGGGCTAAGAAAATTTTCTATACTAATTTAAACAAACAAAATGCAAAATTTGTTATTTTAAAATCAAAATTTTAAAGAGAGAAGAAAGAGTAAAATCAGAGAAAATTATATAAATATTTGAAAATTTGTGTCTACTAAATGGCATCATTATCTCACAATGAGTATTTGAAAAGGATCTATTGAGTTTACTGGCAGCACTTGCTCAGGTATAGTATCAATATAAAGTTATTCATATTACTATCAAACGTCAGAACAATAAAATTATACTGATTGTTATTGTAACTGACAAAATTAATTAAAATAAGAAATTAAAATCTTGATTATTTAATTTTATATATATATATATATATATATATATATATATATATATATATATATATATATATATATATATATATATATATATATATATTATATATAGGCGATATATACATTTCAAAGTTTTTGTCGTTTTTACATTACAAGGAGAATGCGCATCAGCATTATTGATTTATTTCAAGCACTACTATATATTTCTTCAGTAAATATAGTTTATTTAATTATGCCTACCCTGTGTGTAACTAAATATGAGCTGTACAGTACTTGTGAAGGAATGCACAAAAGAGACAAAATATAACAATTTTTAATTAACGAAGAGGCACTAAAATTTAAATGTTATCTTTTAAGTGGTATAACTTAAATATTTAATTGTGTTTGCATAAGTTTGACACAACTTAACTTTTAAGTAACATTTCACTTTTACTTCATGTTAATTTTATATTTCGTGACCATTCAGTTTGTGAGTTATCAGCCAGTCACCTATTCCCTTAACTTGATTCCTTAATGTGTGTGTATGTGTGTGTGTGTGTGTGTGTGTGTGTGTGTGTGTGTGTGTGTGTGTGTGTGTAACTGCATACTAGAAAATTAAAAATTTCTACCATTTACTATAGGAATTTGTGTCATTGATTTCTTATTTTTAGGGTCCCACAATTTTGATGTCATAGTGCAAATCCAGTTTCATATCTTTAAAAATAAATAAATTAAATGAACTTTGAGAACACATTAAAGTACTTCACAGTCCACACAAAGTTTTTTTTTTTTTTTTTTTTTTTTTTTTTTAAATTAAAACTGATATTTTTACAAAGTAATATCTCCATAGGGTAGACTATTACATGCAGCAAGGTTTGGTTATAATTTTCATGAAGTTACATTTTCTTTAACCTCTAGGTTACCATTAATTAAATTTTATTACATGCACAATGTAGCTGCACTAAAACCTCTCTGAAACATGGTTGTCAAACTTCAGTCTATATATCTTGATTATTATTAAATAATCTCAATCACCCTGTTTATCCAAATCACAACTTACTTACTCTTCTTACTTCAGAGGGCATATATCTACATGATAACATTCAAATCTATTGCACTTTCTCTAAACACATAAAATACACTTACTTGACGTTTAATAACATTTTTGGCACAATATGTTAATTATTTATTCAAATACACGTAAGGAATAACAATTATAGTATAGTCTTGTAATGATTGAAAAGTTTCTCTCCCTTAGTAATTTAAGTTATGGAAAACATGATGAAAAATGATAAAATTATCAAAATTTCTATATTTTTAACATAATAAATTAAAGAAAAATACATTCTTTCATAAAAATTTGAATAAAAAATAGCAATGAATAAAATTAGTTATTGTAAAGCACTGAATACTGAATAAAGTACAGTATTAAATAAATACAATTTAAGGAAAAAACCATCGCGGTTAGGATCAATATTAAAGAAAAGGATAGAATAACCAGCAAGGGCCTTACCACAGTAGAAGTTCTATGGAGAGGTCGAAGTCTCGCATGGCACAGTGTTTTGTTATAACAAAGTTCATTTTATAACTGAGAGCTTTCGTCATATATTAATGACATTATCAATCAAAGAAGAAAATTACTTGAGCACATCACTGTTCTACTGTGGTAAGGCCCTTGCTGGTTATTCTATCCTTTTCTTTAATATTGAGTATTGAATAAATACACAAATAAACAGAAGAGAAGCAGAAATGTAAACTATATGATGTAACAAAGTTGATTTGATATGGTTAATTTAGACTGACAAAGATTTTACAATGCATCAATTAACTCTTGGAAATCAGTGACATACCACTTGGCTCGAGCCTTCACTTCTTCACGTACCACGTTACCACCAAAACCTAGCATCAATACAAACAAAACAAAATTAGTTTTGTGTGAGAGTAGGGTACACATGAATTCAGATCAAATATATTATCTTCTATTATTATTTTGATGAGATAAACACAAGCACAATTTACATGGTATCCATTTCCAGTTGATTTTCTGTGTATAAGATAGTAAATGGGAAATATCTCTTTTATTGCATAACATCATTTATCAAATTGTATTGAAGGATAAAAAGAAGAAAAAAAATGACATTCTCTTGCAGCCGCCTCTCCCCACTCAGGTACCTTTCTCTGATTGTGACAACAATCACAATTTATATATTAGGCCTATATAGGCCTAATATATATATTTTTTGTTCAGCGTTGATATAAGCTGGTTGATAGATACATAATATTGGTTTGTTAAAATCACAAATCATGAAATACCTAGCAAATATTTATTTATCTTCTTATTTACTAGTTCAATAATAACAGCTGCTCATCCCTTGAGTGACCTCTAGAGAACTATAGGATTTTTTTATCATCATTAATATTTGGAGGCGAGGGGGGGGGGGGTGGAGGGGGAGAGAACGTGAATAGATTAATGAATAATAAAGATAATATCATTTCCACATATAGTTTGAGGCGCGCATATAAGGATAAAGTTTAAATGGTAAGCTTTTGTTTGTCTGACTGTACAGTATTTATTTCATCCAAGTAACTAATTTATTTAAATTGACTATACACTCACCTATGAAAGCATCAGCAGGTGGGCAAGCCTCCAAGTCAGTGGCTCCATCTCCTATAAGAACCACTGTAGAGTAATCCATTTCTGTCTTGAGAATCTGCACGACTTCACCCTTTCCGCCACTACGAGATGTTGGCTCCTCCTCCTCAAAACCAGCATAATCCCCTTGACACAAATATAAATAATACTGTTATCTCAAGTTGTAATATGTATAGAGTTTGTCACAATTAACACACATTCAATAATAGTTTTAAAATACTGTTAGTTTTACATTTTCATTTATATCTTTAACAATATGCTATTATTTTTTTATGTTTTCATTATTATTATTATTTTTTTTTTTTAAATAATTTTCTTTACTGATTTACGTACTTATATAATGAGGAAGTCTACACAAAGTTAACCCCTAGGTTTGAATACGTCATTTGAAAGAGAAAAAGTAGTAGATAAACTTAGCATAGGCAATTACCTGGAAATATGATGTTTTATTTAATATAAGAAGAAATAAAAAATTTCAATTCCCAACCCTTTGCCGACTATGACGTCATTTGTTTACATCCGATTTTCAATTGTCTTCTGGATTTCATGCAACTGCTACAAATTCAAAAAAATTTAACGGTCAACTGCCGCCTTTCAACAATGGGATCGTTTGAAATCCAGAAGACAATTGAAAATCGGATGTAAACAAATGACGTCATAGTCGGCAAAGGGTTGGGAATTGAAAATTTTTATTTCTTCTTTTATTAAATAAAACATCAATTTTGCAGGTAATTGCCTATGCCAAGTTTATCTACTACTTTTTCTCTTTCAAATGATGTATTCAAACCTAGGGGTTAACTTTGTGTAGACTTCCTCATTACTATGTACATGAATCAACACTAAATATTACAGGTAAAATTCATTTGCTAATGACAACAACTATTAATTTCAATGCTTCAATGACAAAGGAGAGCATCTAGTCTTTATTATACTATACTGTAATAAGATACTTAACAACTGACAGAACTATAGTCAATACCACACATTTTGTATATTTAATATAGAACACTTTTGTGATCAAAAATAGTTACTGGTATACTGTATACGTAAGGTAATTCTTTATTTTGGTAATTGATTAAAGCCTTCAGTACAAGGTCTGTTATTTTTGTTATCAAGAGCATGTATTATATATTATCATGTGCAAACTCACCATTGAGGAAGAACTTGAGTCTGTTTGCATAGATGTTTTGAAGTGGAATGTTCAGCTCCAGTGCTACAGGACCCACTAAGCCTCGGAATCCTCCAGAAATGAGATAGACAGGAACTTTTCTATGTTGCAAAGCTGATACAAGCTCCCTGGTGAAATATAATTCAAATACAAATCAAATATTACCTACAGTTATAATAGCCATATTGTTGCATTAGAGCACAACCGTGTATCTGCAAAAACAGCAAAGTCTAAAATCTTATCTTGTTGTATTGTCATCTTGAGATTGTTGCTTCAGCAGATATACAGTTTGTGTTCTAATGCGATGATACTGTAAACAAAATTCATTTTTAGATTTATATATATAGCAGACAATAACTTATTGCTGAATTAAAACTCAGGCACATCCTTATACCTATTTACCTTATTCCAGGAGTAAGTTTTGGAGGTCTAGTACGAATTAGGTCTCTCATTTGATTGAGGGTGGGACGAATGATGCCCAATCGAAGTCTCAAAGCTTCTCGGAAATCCATTTTTCCTGTCATTGCCTCCCTTGTTCTAAAATGTAAAGTTATATACATTTTAAAAACATCAATACACATGCACATACACTGATGTATATTAAAGTACAGTATATATTGACAGTATTTTCCCTTCATTTCTAAATATACGTATTCATATATAACTTATATGTATAAGTATAGGCCCTATCTATACCATATCAATTGAGGGACATAGAGGATCATTTGTATATGACAATAATACAAAAACATATCCTGCTTTATTCATGTGAAGTATAATAAAATGCTCTCGTAGAATTTATTGTATATACAGAGTACATATACATATGTACGTGTTATATTGATACAGTATATTTGTACTCCATCAAATTTAATATATGCATACAATTTATAATGTACTTACAATTTTGATACTTCTTCATATTTCCCACAAAACTTGGCAAGTTCATCAATGCCCTCATCTTGGCAAACTGTAGAGTCAATGTCAAAACATACAGCATCAGCCATCTTCCACAATGCCTGAACCTGTGCCTTATCACTCAACGTAGCGTGACTACCCATTCTTCTGGATGTATTAATAAAAATTGATGGATAAAATAATTGTTTCGTCGTTATGTGTAGTCTATGAATTACAAAAGAATATACAATAATTATTTATACATTATACATAATTATGTATATGCTTTTCATATTTACCTTTTATATAACTTTATTGCAAATAAGCAAATAACTGCAGCTTTTACTTCACAAGTGCATAACTGGAAAATGTAATTGTTGCTATTAGAGCATTGCCCTTGCTTGTTTGCCTTGTGTGTAGGAGGCTATATCACTTGGCAAATGTTGGCAAAGTGCCAGATCAGTGACCCTGTTAATAGAGAGAACGTCAATGGTCAATATGAGAGATACGTACGCTCTGGTTGCTCAACTAATATGGCAATATAACACCATAATAAACACACCCTCTGTTAAGATAAAGATATTATTACGTCAAATATTCTACAACATAATACATCAATATCAATGACGTGCTTATACAGTAATTTTACAAAAATAGAGCACAGAGAGCACGTAAACAAAAATTACCCTTCGCGATGCCACCCAGCTGAGCCATCCCCAGCTGTTGATTATTGTAGAAACCGGTAGAAACAGAAACAGGAAAGAAAATTATTTTTGACCCATATAATATATAAACGTAGAAAAAAAGTTTTGAAAGGTTGCATGATAATAAAAAAATGAACTGTTGTAATCCTTATAATGCTACCATTCAATTTACTGAATATTTTTCTCTCACCAGTTTTATATTGAGGAGTTTGAACTTGGCGCGATGAAATGGAAAGTGAGAGTTGAAAAGCGAATGAGCGGGGAAAGTTTTTTTCAAACACACGTATCCAAGAAAAATTAAAAATTATCAATTACTTTTTTATCTACGCCAGTACGCCCTTGGGTTCAGTTCAGCTACCTTGATCCTTATTAAGTTAGAATTAGTAGGATTTAAATTATATTAAATTGAGGTTTTGTAGTGTTCTATATGAACTGACCATAGAAATCTCTTTGGAACTGACTCACCGCATATAGTCAACATACACCTGCGGACATAATTTTTTAATTTGATTTTTGAGAAAGAAAGTCATCACTATGTCATCAGTCATCTATCTTTCGCCATCCCTTTCAGTTCATTTTTTCCCCCAAAGAAAGTATTAAAAAAATCATTCATGACTTAACTTTATTAGGATGCCTTGATAGTGTATTGAATGTAAAATAAAAATATAAAAATCTTTTTTAAATAGTTTAATACTTATTTTATTTTTACTATAAATATTTCATTATTTATTTGTAAGCGCAGTTATACCTTTCACTCCAAAAAATCTGAAGCTTTGATCATGACTACATAAGTTTTTAATTAATATAAAATTACATAATTTTATACATATAAATAGAATAAATGTGTTAATTACTGTTTTTTTTAATATATATATTTTTTTAGTTTCTTTCTTTTCATTTTTTTTTAATCAATAATATATAATATGAACACATGGTTATATAAGGCAGAAATATATAATATTATACTGTATAGCTTGCCGCAATTACAAAAAATAAATAAAGAAAATAATAAAAAGTCGTGCTTAAATGGTTGGTCCTATATCCTATATAATACCTGTTATTGTCCGTTTAACACGTGCAGATGTGCTCACCTTACATATAAAAATATATAGAACGCAAAACACAAATGCAACATACCTGTGAAATATAGTTGTTTCTTATTATTATTTTTATTTTTAACTGGGTGTATATTTCTTCTATGTACAAGTAATTAATGCTCATAATAGACCACTTGACATAGCCATATATATATATTACACACACCACTTTAAATGGTTATATAACTATAATATAATTACAAAAGGTATATAAAAAAAGAGCTATTTGCATATTAAGTTGTGCAGGATAAACATGGTTTTGTATAAGTCTCCAGAGGCATAAAATAAATCTATATATAATTTTAAATTGAATAATGTCTATAATAGTTTGGACCTCGTAAAAAGGATAATTATATAATATAATTGCTTACATCAAAATTACAAAATATAATACATATATGTAAAGCATTTTCAGTTACCTTGATTTCAATACATATATTTTTCACTTTTGGTCTACATTTTTATAGTTTTATTATATTAAATATTAAAATAAAAGTTGTTATACATAGCCTTGTACAAATAATATAAATTAGTAACATATATATAAAAAAAACATATTAGGTCTCTCAAACTGTTTTAAGTAAATATTGTAATAATAATATTTGTGTGCTATATCTGAGCTAATATAAGAACATACATGCACTGACTCTGGACATATATATAAATGTATATATATGATAATAACTCAATTTATGAAGATCTCAAATCATGAATAATAATTGCTTTCCATTATTGCAATTGTATTTTGCTTGTAAAAACATTTTAATTAAAATTTGACTTTAAATCAATAATTTTACACCAGTTACATCATATGTAACTGCTATGTTAATCAAACAAACAAAATGATCAAAATATATATCTTTCATAGAATGCAATTTTAGCATTATTTAATGTGCAAATTTATTACAATTTAATAATAAGTGTAATACAATTGATTTACTGTATCAATCATGATATAAAAATGATTTAAATTAAATTATTATGAAAAAAAAAATTGTACTGTACAACTAAATTTATTGTAACTATATTTTTGGTGATATCAACGTATTCTTTGCCTTTTCTGGTTTGTGCTCAAAGTTTTTCAATACAAAAAAATTAAAATACTATTTTAAAACAACAAATAGAATCACAATTTTGTGCCCAGATTTAACCATAACCTATTTGATGATCATTAAATTAGTCATATTTCTTGTCTGTTTTAGGTACGTCTTCTTCCTCTTGCATTAAAGGGTGAGGCTTGTGGCTGGTGCGGAAATCTCCATTGAGAACACGTAAGAATAAGACAATGTTCATCACCATGATGACTGCCATAGCTGCACAAACACATAACATGTACATAAGGACAAGTTTGAGGCTGACCAAAACAAAAGCTAAGATAGATGCATTATACTTACATAAGCTACCAAGAGTGAACGCAGTAAAGGTGAGCTCATCTCTATGAAGCACCAGCCATCTGGTCATCCAACCCAATGTTGCAATGCGGAACACAATAAAGGATCCTAAAACAGAAAATATGTTAATTAGAACTTATATGGCGCTTTTACTCTTATTTGTAATAAATTTAGGCTCAAACATTGCTATGGTGCTCCCGCCTGGCATCCTGGTACTCTCACGAACACTGTAAATCTTGAGCGCATACAAGGTCGTGCTACTCGTTTTATTCTAGGTTATTCAAAGTTTTCTAAGTGTGATAACAGTATTATTAGACTATCAAAATGTAAATTGCAAAGTATCACTGATCTTTGGAAAAGCATTGATATCAAATTCTTATCATCGTGTTTTTCCAATAAGTATGACCTTAATGTCTTCGATGTAAATAAATTATTTATTAAAGAGAGGCGCTCTGGCTTACGCGGTAGCTCTATTACTTTGGATTGTCCAAGGGGCGACTCTGCTTATACAAGTTCATTTTTTCCCAGAGTTGTTTCTTTGTATAACGCATTGCCAGTTATGGCTAGAGCCCCTCTTCCATTGTAATCTATAACCTCTTGTCTAATTTTTAATATGTTTGTTTTTATATATATGTTATTTATTGACGAAGCAGTTTTTCTGATATAGGTGTGAGATCACTATAGTGTATAGGCATTTTGCCTTTTTCTCATCACCCGTTGGGTTACTCGTTGTTTTTTGTATTTTTTTTTGTATGTACTATTCACAATCTTAAGCCCAATAAAGAACTATTATTATTATTATTAAATTTTTGAAATTATTAATCAGTCAATTATTTGATATGTGATGAAAATTTTCGCACAAAGTACACATTATATTAGTAAGTAGTATTAGTCTTAGTGAGTGGTAAGTAGTAAGTGGCATAAAGCAAATTGGATAATAAAATTTTCATTTTCAATTTCATGTTTCTCCTTGCAGTTGTATTACTAATGTAGTCGGTGGTATTTGATGTGATTTAAAAAATAGTAAGATTATGATTATGATGAATAAAATAAATATGGAAAATAAATCATTGCAGTTAGGTTGATGATATAAAAGAAAAGGATAGAGGAGACCATAGTGAAGAGAGTCCCATAGTTTGATGAAAATCTTGCTAGCGCAGAGATAAAAAAACAAACAAAAAAACAAGCACATATTAGATAGCTTTCAGCACTACAAACTCCAAGAGAAAGCGTAGTATGTGTGTGTGTGTGTGTGTGCCTTCTTCAGTCCTTACAGACTCAGAGAGAAACTATGAATGACCCATTCATAAGACATCACGATATCCAATATGTGTTATTATTATTTTTAAATCTCTGTGCTAGCATTTTTTTTTTCAAATTGTCGGACTCTTTTCACTATGGTAAGGCTCTTGCTGGATTCCTTTACCCTTTTCTTTTATATCATCAAAATTAATATAAAACACATATAAAAAAAAGTTAGTACCTAAATTTTAAGATATGAATATACAAGTTACATTTAAGTTATATTCATACTTAAATGAATCTAATAATGGAAAATTAACTTATTGTTTAACTTACCAACATTTAAGATACTGTTAAGACGATATAAAACATGTCGTTTACTAAGTCCCTGGATCAACATGAGCTGCCTAGTGTGTAGGAACACACTGTTCACTTCCACAAGCAGGGCTACAAGTCCATAGCCAAGATAGTGCCGGGTGAATATTGCAAGACCAAAACACAACAGCACCTACCGAAAACAACAGCACATAAGAATTGCTTGTAACACTCACACACCACACAGCTATGATTGAGTTTAAAACTTACCAATACATGGTGCACCATCAGCTCATAGCTGCTGCGCTTGCGATGAAACAACAGCAGGTCAGACAAATCATAAGCAAAGTAGCCTGTCAACATGACGAACCACAGTTAAAGGTTGTATTCAATTGGCTTGTATCTCAAAATCTAAAAAGAAAACTTACAAACTATATAATGCTGTTTGAAAGTTAATAGTAACAGCTACCTATGAATTTTTCAGAACCCATGACCATCAGCTAAGAGAGAAAAAAAATTATTGAAATTAACATGGGATCTTATGCAACTATAACACTTCAAAAAATCATAATTTAAAATCTACAACATTTTTGAAGGTAACTTATCCTAATGTACCACTGTGCAAAATTTCAAATTTTTCTTTCTTTATAATTATTTAGCCAAATCCAGCAGTAGCTAAATTTCCCGCCTGAAAGTAACAGTAATTAGGTCTGTAGTTTAAGAGGCATTTAAAATGCATAAATGCTGGGTGTTCAATGAAATTAATAAATTGGATTACATTTTTTTTTTGTAGAGAGATAGATAGAGATAGATAGATAGAGAGAGAGAGAGAGAGAGAGAGAGAGAGAAGGAGAGAGAAGGAGCTAACTATTGTATAGTCTTAATTATGATTGGCAATGCTTTATCTAACTCCTGTTTTCCAAAAAAGAGAGTTGAAGTTAAAATTAAAAATCAGCATTGGAAATTTAAACTGACAAAGTTTTGGGTTTCAAAGGTTAAATTGATGGCTCCACGGAAAACTGAACTATCTATAGTCTCCGCGCACATCAAATTTGGAACATCTGCACTCTTTGCCTCGCCCAAATTTGTAACATCTCTTACCAGGGCTTCATTACAGATGCTTCAATTTTGGGACAGGCGGAGAGCGCAAATGTTCCAAATTTGAGGCGCGCGAAGACTATAGATAGGTCAGTTTTCTGCGTAACTGGCTCCATTTTCTATAGTGAGATAGAATAATTTTATTGGCTAATTCAGACTTTTAATAATAAGTAATGACCATTAATATTATTTCAGAGCCTACTAAAGTCAAACTAGCTCCTTCTCTACCTCTATTAAAAATGTCAGGTCCCAGGATCATGACACTTTTTTTTTTCAATTCTAAATGAAACATGACTTACTATACTAATTAGTAATTATGTATATTATTTGTGTAATGTTTATTTTAATTCAAAATATCAAAACTTATATAATATACAGTAAACTCTCGATTTTGTGAAGGCAACGCATTGGTTCTGGCCAGAAGGATAGGCATTTCAATTTTGTGAATTGTAGGCCTGCAAAAGTTAAAACTCTCGCTTTTGTGTGTGTGTGTGTGTGTGTGTGTGTGTGTGTGTGTGTTTTCAAATGTTATGCGCAAAAAAAAAAAAAAAAAAAAAAAAAAAAAAAAAAATTAGAGTTAGTTTATGTTTGGGGTTTTTGTTCCTAAAATATACTATGTTATTGGCTGTATAGAGAAGCCATCTACTAATCAACAATAAACTCTATTATTATTGAAAAAAAATTGTACAACTTGAAAGTGACTATACTATTGCTATAATTCTTGAAGTTAAATTTTGTTGTAACTTTAAAATATAGCAAAATTAACTATAAAAAAAGTAGTTTTTTATTATTTGAGTTAATTGTATAATTACAAGAGAAGCAGAAGAATATTAAATTTGGAATTAAAATTCAAAATTTTAAAAGTAGTAAAAAAAATGAGAAGAAAAAAAAAAAAAAAAAAAAAGAAGAAGAAGAAAAAGAGAAATAATAATAAATGAAACAAAATTACAGAAGATAGCTGAACTCTTTCATAATTACGCAACCCTCTACAATATATCAACAATTAAAAAAAAAAAAAAAAAAAAAAAAAAAAAACGCACAGAAATAGGATACTGTAATATACAGGCTATTTATTTACATATTTAAAAATAATGTATACTGAATTAAACAGGTCTCTAAATAACCATTCATATTGCATTAAATGTTTCCAATGCAATTTTAAGTGATATGCTTTAAAATTTGCCTTTCAAAGCTTTTGATTTTGTGAAATTCAAATTTGTGAAATGAACATTTCCTGGCCCTTAAATTGCGATTTCACAAAATCGAAAGTTTACTGTATGTAATTATTACTACTTCAACATTTCATCTCAGTTTCTTAAGTACGGTACAAAAATTTGGAGCATGTTTTTCTTGCTATAAGTTTAGGTTTACGTCATTCTTTTATGTTTATATTGTATGTACTTTGTTTTGACATGATTTTTGAATTGATGCCTTAATTGATTTTATTATATTCTTGCTTGAGCATCTTGTATTTAGCTGAGTAAAGAAAAGAAATTATTTAAAATTTGAACTATATTGTGCAAGCGTCATGTGCTTGAAAACAATTCCATGAATTACCAAGTTCAAATAATGCAATGCTGGATTAATTGACTTCAATTATATATTATGTATGTATATATATATATATATATATATATATATATATATATATATATATATATATATATATATATATATATATATATATATTACTTCAGCCTTCTGCATCAATTATTATATTTTATGCATAATTTATTTGATATATATGCAAAGAAGAAAAGCTGAGGCAGCAATATTGAAACATAAATAATAATATACAAATATAAAATAAAATAAATTAAAAAAACAACATGAAAAGGATGTTTTCTTATTACATAGTAACCTGTCCATTTGGTCAACTCTGTGAATTTCTTAATTTTGTGAAATTCACAGTTGGGTTTGCAGCAGACTTGATAATGTTAGAGCTCTAGATTTTGTGAAATTTCATTTTGTAAAATAACCATTTTTTGCGTTTCTTGTGATTCACAAAATCGAGAGTTTACTGAATAAATTAAATTCTATTAACTTGCAACTCAATGTATGCTATGCATGTACTGATTACATCAAAAAGTGATAAAGATACTTTGCAAAAAAATACACAATGTAATACATATTGTATCATAATATTATACCTTTCAATCATTAAAAGACTTTCAAAAAGGGAGTTATTAAAAAAAAAAAAAAAAAAAAAAAAAAAGGTGGAAATTTTTCACGACACTTAATTTTTTACTGTAGCTTACTATAAGCCTCAAAACATTTGCTTTTCTGAATTTCAACTAATTTGATTGTTAATTATTTTGTACTCAATTGACCTCAGATGCAGGAAAACTGAAGCTTTAAATTTCATTAAGCTAGAGCAATAAATAAATAAATAATAATAATAAAATAAATAAATAATAATAAAAAAAATGAATATAAATAAAAAATTAGTAACGATTTTTTCTCCCACTTAAGACAAAACTGCTTCATTTCCCCATAAGTAAGCATTTGAATGAAGACAGGGCTACAAAGTTGTCTGCAAGCACTTTGTTACAATTGTTGGACTGTGAGTTTGTTTATTTTCTCTCTAAAACTGTAAAAAAAAAAAAAAAAAAAAAAAAAAAAAACATTGCCATCTACTTACCTATGGACAGGCACATGACACCATGTGATCCTGGAGTATATTTATTTATGAGGTCCTCTCGCATCACTGGGGACTCCCAGAAACTGTAGACAAACAATGCATTTTTTTTAACATACGATATGTCCTTTTTTTTTTTTATTTTTTTTTTTTTTTGTCATTTAATTCAATGAATTTATTATTACTATTTTGGTTACATATCATTTGCTTGATTGTTCAACAGACAACATAGCATTGAAAAGCTGTACGTTCTATCCAAACATTTTGGGTGCGACAATTTATTCAGCTAAGGAATTCAATATCGCTCACACATATAACTTGGAGACAAAACAATTTTAGTATTTTCTTATATATTTTTAATCTGTATCTTTTACAACTGGTTACTTGATCATTATAATAAAATATATAATATATATTTTTAATTATGTATGTACAGCTCTGGCCATAAGTTTGAGAACGATTTGTATAGGCAACCCGCAACCACACTATATGTTATCTTCATGAGAAAACGCAGTGGCAACTGCTGCCCTGTACTTAAACTTTTGGCCAGTACAGTACATTTTTTTTTTTTTTTTAGAATAGTGAACACATAAAAAATGTTTACTTTAACTATTACTTCAAGAAAGTATACAGATTTAGAACTACATTTTCTCCAGTTTCAAATCCAGACAATTCTTCAAACTCGATCATAAAACTATGATTGTCAAAAAAAAAAAAAAAAAAAAAAAAGTACAATAAAGAGTAAAACAGTTGTGTGTCATTCCCCCCCCCCCCCCCCCCCCCCCCACACACACAGGAAATAACACATGAAAAAAGTAGCGGTCAGAAAACTACAATATTTTTTGTCATTCCAAAATCCAATTTTTTTCCTTTGGCATTCATCTTGTGCTTTCATACAAAGAGATTCGAGATAGAGAAATCAACAGTATAATACATGCGGAGGAGGCTTGTAACTTGTACAGGCTTTATATTTTTATTGTCATAATTACAACACACCCGCGTTTGCAAGTGACGTCACTGCAAGGCAAGATTAGTATTATTTTCATTTTGCAGCGAGGTCGATCTGTGTGTTATCACGAGGTTAACGAGTATATGATATACTGATGCACGTGCAGAAGTGTACAAAAAGTTGAGCTAAATACCATAGAGTCTTATCTCTTTGCCATTTTGTGTCACTATCTTTATTAATTACCTAACAAATATATTTGCATAAGTTATTTCTCTTTGAGCACGCAATTAATGATCCCCTATGAAATTTTCTCACAAATTAAAAAATTAACTATTTTTACCTATGGGTGAAGTCACAAGCCTAATTCAATAACTATTCACTATCTCCTAAAAAAAATATATATATCTGATAATATATTTTTGAATAAGGCGGGAAATCAGGTACTACGGAATTTGACTAAAATTTGTAAGGAAAGAAAAATCTGAAATTTTGTACAGTACATTAGGATAATATAATCTTCAAAAATGTAAAAATTTTGGGGGGTCACCATGCTAGATTTTAAATTATAATTTTTCGAAATTTTACTCCCATAAGAACCCATGTTAATTTCATTAATTGTTTTCTCTCTTATCTGATGGTCATGGGTTCTGAAACTTTTATCATAGGTAGCTGTTGCTATTAATTTTCAAATGACATCACAAAGTTTTCTTGTTAGATTTTGAAATGCAAGCCATCTGAATACGTACAACCCTTAATATAAAGAATTAAATTTAAAAAAAAAAAAAAAAAAAAAAAAAAACTGTGAATTGTTCTAGAGGGAGAGATTAACTTTACTTCTGTACAGATGCAAATGAGACAATTACCCCCGTAAGCTGCGACGCTAACTAACTAGTTCAACCGTAGTTAAGTTGTTGTTTTGATTGTTGCAACAATTAAAAAAAGATAACTAAGGTTTAACTAGAGGTTGCAGCTTACAGCCCTTAGCCAAATATTTGCTGTCGAAATTTTATTCACATTATTTTTTTTATACCTACGTAATCAAACTGCTGAGTTACATTAGATTCTAATACAAAGAGGAAAAAGCCTAAAAAAAATTATTTTCTGCATATTCTGAAAAAAATAGGCAACTTCACATAATCAGGACACAGCACTGGCAAGGGTCATCATTAGTTTTATGTTAATTTTGGCCTGGTATAGGGCTTACCATGTTTAATTGAGGGTTTTAAAATTTAAACTTCTCGCTTCAAAATTGTTAAAGCTTGTTATATCGCACATCATCATAAAGTAAAAAGCACAACTAAAAAAGTATTTAGTATGTGAACAAAGACAAGTGCTGATTATGTGAAGTTGTCTATTGATGAGTGATTTTTGAGTTCATTAAAGGCGTAGAACACCTTGAACAAAAAACATGCCTAATATCCCAACATATACGTACCTAAATAAATATCAACGTTAATTTGGCCGGACAGCTGCGGGTTTGTGACATCACAACTCGCTAGTCTACGATCGCGGAAACAGGCTATCCGGCAATTATTTTGTAAATGTAAAATAAATTAGAAATCAATGACTCCGGCCAAATTAAGTATATTAGGATCTTAGACATGTATGTTTTTTGTTCAAGGTGTTCTACGGCTTTAGGTAATTTAAAATATTTGTTTAACAAATCGTGATATAAAATTACGCTTGATAACTTTTGCGTGAGTGAGCACGCAAAAAGTTATCGACCGAGACACCATATCGCAAGTTCAAAAATGGATTAAAAATATGTATACGTAATGAAATCTCATCAATCAATGCAGGATATGCAATAAAATCACCGATAAAACTTTTGAGGGTTTCTATATTGTATTTGGAACAAGCACTCTTTCTTGTATATAATATAATGTAGGAATTTTATTTTGTGTACGAAAAGCGCAAATTAAGAAATTTATTATTTAATTAAATTCTAAAAATAAATTTCAAATAATGTTTTTTCCAAAATAATGATAAAATATTTTATGGTAAAATTATTTTATGTATTATGATCTTCAAAAACATAGCATGAAAAAAAAATTGTTACATATGTTGCACATATTAAAATTAAAAAATAGTTTTATCACAGTACCATGAAAAAAATTGTTTTAATTATGATACTAAACTAAATCGCATTTAAATCGCAACTAGTATGTAAATAATTGGACAGAACCCAATTAAAAAACTTATATAGGCTCTTCTGTCAAGCCTGCCGCCTGACGTGAGCATTTAAAATGAACAGCTTAATTGAAACTGAAGGTCTATTGCTTTTGATTATATTATACAGTATAATACAGCCATGTGACATTGGCACAAATATTAAATATCCTGTATAGAACGCGTAGCGTACATGCATTTAATAGAATAGGAAAGTGCATTGCTGTTGTAAAAGTAAACTTTTATTGTGATCATTATATTGTACAAACTAGGTATAAATAAAAGTTATACTTTTTACCTATACTGTACTGTCAGAATTTACATTCTACTGTCACCCAGAGTCGTCGTACTGTATCATATTCAAGTATTAATGCTGTTCGTAAACCCTGTTTTCTTGCACCAAAAAATGCGCATTCCATTTGAATAACCATAGGCGATCGTCATTTTTGGTGCAGAGAACAGGGTTTACGAACAGCATTATTATGTAGAACTCGATACAGTATTATACAAATTCATATCCTTATTGATATTAGAAATATTTTGCAACACATTATAATGCTATCACAATCCTGATTACAGAAAAGAGCTTCTCCATCCAGATTAAGTATACAGTATATTATCTGGATTTTGAGGACACAATTTTATCTGTATATGGATCAACAAAATCCGGATCACTATAGCAAAATTTTAGAAGACAACAATAAAATTAAAATAATAATAATAATAAATGTAGTGTATAAAAAAAAACTCGCTGGGTGAGATTAAGCTTTAAAAATCATCTCTGGTTTTTAGCTCCGTATTTTATAACTTCTCTAGCTCTGGGCTTTTTTTTATGTCTTTTGATTCTTTTGATCTAAATCTAAAATTGATAAAAAAGCTATATTCCTGAATCCAAATTTGGATATAATATAAATATATATTTATATAAATTATGTATAATTAATATATTATATATAATATGTGTATGTATATATATATATACATATATATATATATTTTTTTTTTGGATACATATATTTTATTTTTGTCACCACTATATGGTATACATACACCACACTACACACAATATGCATAATTATCCATAAAAAAATAGGCAAATAAATAATAAATTTATATGTATAAAATTAGAATCATGTACCTATAGGTACAGCTCTGGACAAAAGTTCCCGAACGGGGCAGCGGCGGCCGCTGCGGTTTCTCATAAAGATAACACAATGTTTTTGCGGGTTGCCTATGCAAATCGTTCGGGAACTTTTGGCCAGAGCTGTACATATAAATTACAGATTACAAACAAATATGGTGTACTGCAGGCCATATTACGATATTACTCTGTGTATACGCGCATGCATATAAAAAATATCACTATTATATATAATATAATTATACTGAAATTACATATTATATGAAGTTAATTTATTACACGCATATAATTTGTATACTATATAGTATACAAATTATATGCGTGTAATATATACTATATAGTATATATGCATGTATGTATATAATATAATTATCATCATACATAATATTAAAAATACAGTTTTTAATATGTATATGTATATATGATATTGATTGACATTTTGGCATAGAGTATACTCTATGCCAAAATGTCAATCAAATCATAAGGTAAAAATAAAGCAATGTTATTGCGCGCACTTTCCTGAACGCGTTTGATCCATAGATCTAACAAGTATATGTATGTTATAGAGGGCGATATAAAATCGATCCAAAAATAAATGGGCGCGGTTTGTTACATAACTTTCTATTTGTATAAATTGCGTTATATAACATTAACAGTATTTTATTACGTAATAAACAAAATTTTAACTTACCAATAGAGTGCCCATATTCCAGATATTAAGGAATGGATGAGAGAATTTGCAGTATTTCTCCATTTCCATTCTTGTCTACTTGTTTGCTTGCAGCTAGCGGGAACAATGCGTGCTAATATCAGCACATTGCATAATGCAAATGTTGCAGCGCTGACGCACGCATAAGCGCCACCATAATTTGGTTCTTTAATTAACGATGGATCCATTGTAATTATTAAAAAGAGTTCAGTTAAACTAAAAAAGTTATGTAAAGTTGAGTGTGACACACCTTTGCCAAAAATTTAATGAGACTCCTGTTGAATGTCTCGCGGATGATTCGAATCGAATGTTTGTTTTCTTTCGTTCCGTTTTTTTCTTTCGTTCCTGATTCCACACGTTTCGCACTCGCGTGCTATAAAACTTGACAACACTGTATTTACTGCACAATTTTCTCAAGAGGCGTGTTCATGTTCTATGGTCGATGAATTTGTTGACATTTTCATTCCGTGTTCTTTTATTCATGGCGGAAAAACAGCTGGACATTGAAGAATTGAAAAATTTGTTGTAAATTAATGCTTAATTAACTTTTCATAGCAAAATTAGAAACTAATTGATTATAATAATGCATTAGTAACATAATTAGAAGTAAGCATGGGAGGTTTTGCCACTCTGTTGGTCTCTCTGGCGGTTATTGGCTTCATTGGTTCATGGTAAGTTTGGAATGAATATCATACATACATACACATACATAATGCATCAATTTTTATTTTTATTTTACATGCTAGTATGCTTGCTTATATGTATGTATGTATGTGTATGCTTTGTGAGTTCAAAGAAATAATGATAAATTATGACCCACTGATTTTCAATTGCAGATATGCATAATAGCATTTATCATAAATAGAAAATATATTACATAAATTATTATGATCATCATATTTTATGTACCGGTATGGGCGTTGTCATGCTGATTGTAATTCTGATTTCTCGAATAATCTGTTAAAAACAACATTGTTTGCTGGATTTTGTATTGATAAATAAGATATTTTCTAAAAATATAAATATATGTATAATTCACTCAATTTTATCCACTTACGTTTTTGCTTATACGATACATATACATAGTTTAGTTTATTGTTAAGTTATATGTTGTATACGGTATATCATAGTTATTATTCATTTAAAGTATAATTTAGGACATTTACATACGCGTTACTTTGAAAATAAGAGTTGAAAACTTTTCTTACACCCAATTATATGTAGAAATGTTTTGTGTTATTGAAACAAACAGTAAATCAAATACACACATTTTACAGGATTGTACCATGGCTTCTTGCTTGGCTGTTAAAATACAAATTCAGTGTCAATGTATCCATTGGACGAGTGGGGATGGGTTGGCCATACCTGACATTTAAAGATGTTTATGTAACAAGGAATGGGTTTTCTGTAGTAAGTATTGTTTATGGTGTCTTCACATATTCTATTCTTTCTTTCTTGTTTTTTTTGCATAAAAAAAATATAGACATACCGTACGTATCGTATATAAATATACAATTAGTAAACTTTTGGTGTGAAATACAATTAAATCTGTAAAAACACTGTGAGATATATAATGTGATGAGAATTTATTTGTAGCAAATTGAAGAAGTTGCCTTAAGAAGCAGTTTTCTAAGCAGTGAAGTGAGCAAACTGCTGCTTGTTATCATCAGAGATGTCCGTATTAAGAAAGACATTGGCTCAGCAGATGGTGATATTGTTGCTCCTAAAACTTCAAGAAAAACACCATTTGATTTTCATGATGCCAGGGTACCACCTGTCATTATTACAGTTACTCAGGTATTTATTATTATAATTACTATTAAATTAAGATTTTCATTTTTAAGCTTATTCAGCTTTCTACAACATTGTATACATGATTTCCTACCAATACTACGTTTATCTACTACTTTTGCTTATGGTATATTCAAACATAGAGATTAACTTCTTGTAGACTTCCTCATTAAAGAACAAAAATTTAAACCTCATTTAATTTAAAACCATGAACATTTACCACAATATTATTGTCTTGTTGCACCTACATGTATGATATGTTTTATGCTGCAGTTCATGGCAGTGCATGTGCATCGTGTCACAGTCATGTTGCTACGCCCAGCCTCTCCAGAGTGGCTCATCCATGCAGCAGCTGAGGAGCTGTATGTTGATGGCAGCGTGGTTCATGGTGCTCGTCTCCTGGCCAGTGTGAGGTGCTCAGCTGCATCAGCCAAAGTGCTGAAGCACTCAGCACCCCCCATATCTCCCAATGATGATGTGCAAGTTGTGCTAGGTGAAGTCACCTTTGGTCTCAGTTTAGAGGCTACCTTGCTTGCCCAAGGACCTCTTTCTGTGGAGGTAAGACAGGATAGGAATGTTAAATATTTGAATGCAAGTTGAAAAATGAATTGTAAACTATTTTGTTAATGTCACAACATAACACTTACAGAGAATATTTACAGTATTTGATTTCTTTTTCATAAACTGGTTTAATATATATAGGATATATATACGTGTGTATATATATATATATATATATATATCGATGCTTACCCGTCGAAGTGAACGTACTACACTTTACAAATTTGGGGAAAAATGTACGATCTGCGTTTGGCGCTTCTACGCGTTTTAACATGAGAACTAGATGGGGGAACTTGGAATTTGTAAAGTGTAGAACGTTCATTTTCCCCCAAATTTGTAAAGTGTAGTACGTTCACTTCGACGGGTAAGCATTGATATATATATATATATCGTCGGCCCAGAATAGTATTGTGAAATAAGCCACAATGTTAGAACTGAGAAAATCGACTTCAAAGTCAAAATTTTGATAACGTCTAATGCATTTATTTTAGAGTAATAATTTTTTAGGGGCACTTAAAGTTTGTCATTTCTGACTCTGTCCCAAAAACTGAAAGCAAAATAATAACCCCTTTACGCCCAAAGTGGGGGTTGAAATATGCACTTACAACAAAAAATCACTAAAATTTAAAAAGTTTCTAGAATAGTATTGTGAAATGTGACAATTAATTCAAATATTTGTGTTTCAATGCATATAACCATACGAACCTTTTCAAGGACCTAACTCATGACTGTTTTTCACAAATTCAGAATTCCTGTACCACCCACTTTTGCCCCACCCCCTTTCTCCCAAAACAAATTTCCTTTAGAAAAAACAAAAAATAACGTCTCAGGGGATATTGTTTTTTGAACTCTCCAATGCATGGGAAGAATTTCTAGATATGTGAAAAAATGATGTTTTTTCCCGCCAAAAAATTTTTTTTTCGAAGTTTTTGAAAAAAATTTGTAAATTTTTTGAAAATTTTCGGGAAAAAAAATTTTGCTAAAATTCATCCCATACATAGGGGAGTTCAAAAAACATGTCCTCTAGTGAAGTGATTTTGGGTTAAATTATGAACTGAAAAAAAAATTGGCACCTTAAATTAACTAACATTAAGTTAAAATTAAATTAGATGGAGTCAACTTTTTTCAATTTTTTTTTTCAGAAATATATAAAGAACATGTGCAAAAGTATTTTGGCACGCCTAACTCAATTTTTTTGAAAATGTCACATTTCACAATACTATTCTGGGGCGACGATATATATATATATATAGGATATATATATATATAATATTGATCATACAAATTTAATACTGTTTTCCATTTTGTTCATAAAATGCAATTAACTAATTAAAAATCATCATTGTTGATTTGGAGAATATGAATATTCTTATTCTTTGTATCATGTCTTATGTTTTAGAACTTGTCTGTAGTGATAGAAAAACCCCAAGCTGTGATAAATGAAGGTTTCTATGAGTTTGCCCAAGAGAGAGGTTTAGAAAAACAACAAGTACCAACTCGCACTAGTCCAGGACCTGTTTGGCACCAAGAAGAAACTGCAAGTGTTCTTGGCATTGTGTGCATAATTCCAAAGGTATGGAACTAGAGTTCTTATAGGCTAGGCATTTTTCAATTTAAACTAAATGTGTTCATTTCTTGTACAGGAATTCAGCCTTAAAGTGGAAGGTACAACCCTGACTGGCATGAGAGATCACAGCCGTCCTGACTTTTATGCTGTCCTACAAAGTTTTATGGTGGAGTCAACATTCAATCCATCTGTACCTTCACTGCCTTTCGGTATGGATTTGAGATATGCAGTTGCATGCTACAAACATATAAGAAGTACTGTGTAGAAAATATATTTTATTATTATTATTTTTTTTTAACTGCAGCTTGTTCAAACTTCTTAATATGTAACTTTACTTTGCTATCTTATTAATTTTAAATTGTCTATTATTAAAAAAAAAAAATAAATAAATAAAGTAACTGATACACAGTACATTGCTTGATTATTTTTTATTAGCAGCATTTAATATCATGTAACCAATGCCTTTAAATGCCTACAGATTTGATGCTGAATATTCAGTTGGAGGAGCTCAAAGTGAAATGCACCAACATGACAATGCTGAGATTGAAGAAGTTCTCATTGGATGGAAAGGTAAAATTCAGTTTCAGCATGAATAAAATGTATTGTGGAATTATTAATGATTCAATAAGCACCCTGTCTCCACGAACGTACTAAATAACTACGTAACTTGTAAGTAACTTGTACGTAAAATTTACTTACTTAACCTAGTAATTTACGTACATCGAGTACGTAAATTTATATCCCATTTACAATGTGAAGGAAATTTACTTACTTAAGTACGTAATTTGGCGCTGTGGTACGTAATTTACGTACTTACTTACAACTTACTTACTTAAGTACGTAAATTACGTACATCCTAGTTCTCGAAACTTACGTACAAATTACGTACTTAAATACGTAAATTACGTACATAATAGTGCTTCAAAAATTACTTACTTAAGTACGTAATTTTGGCGCTGTGGTACGTAATTTACGTACTTATACAGACAATTAAAGCGCGGGTTGCATATATTAGTAATATTCAGGGGCAATACATTAATTTCTTTATTATAAGTACAATTAAACATGCAAATAACAATTAAATCGAACGTTTACCTTTAATA
Organism: Ecdyonurus torrentis; assembly: GCA_949318235.1. NCBI lineage: Eukaryota > Metazoa > Arthropoda > Insecta > Ephemeroptera > Heptageniidae > Ecdyonurus > Ecdyonurus torrentis. The sequence goes on along the minus strand of OX439128.1, from coordinate 15,401,060 downwards.
TACTCTTTATTTTTCAAAATTACATTAAAAATAAGGCTAGACTTTAGTGTAGGCGAATTACACATTTTGTTATTAAAAAAAAATAAAACCATAAAAATGTGCCAATATTTTTAATGCAAAATAATGACCCTAATTGATGTAGAAAAAAAAATTTTACTCACCAACTGTAGAAACAAGCAATTAAGTAATAAATATTACACTAAAACCGTACATGAATCCTCCCTAGAATAACGATAACACACGGCCGCATGCTTGCCTTGCCGTGCCGTGGATAGCCGCGGTGATGGCGTCTGTACACAAATCCCGGCGTGCCTACATGCAGCGACCTTAAAAACAGAAATAAACCACAAAGTACACATATTCTCACAAATAAAATATAAAAACTAAAAAACGGTACTTCCCGTGAACACAAATCAATCTTCTGTTACATCCAGGCTTGCATTTTACTGGCCTCACTTAACAAATCTTGTAGAGCAACTTCAACACACACTATAAGTATAGACGCCATTTTTCCAAACTATCCGATACTGCGCGCGCAGCCGCTGGGCCGCCGCAGCGGCGGTATATGCTGACCGCTGTGAATTTGAACTTAGAATTTTTCTTTTTGATTCCCAAATTAAAAATTATGTTAAAAGTTTTTTACCGTACATCATATAGTAATTCTAGTTAATTGCAAAAATTAATAAAACAATTAGCAAATAAAAATAAAATATAGATTATATGTTACATTTTAATGTTTCCTATTAGAAAATTAATTAATTCAAGTTATGATGTTATACATATAAATAATGTTATGACGTTGATCTATCTTTAAATTAAGGTAAATTTATTTGAAAATTACTGAAATATAACAATTATTTCCTTAGTAAAAATAAAACTAATTTTTAATAGCAGCTATTATGTAAAACATTAATTTTTTACATTATTATAATATTAACTGCACTTTAACATTGTATCCTGAAAGTTATGCAGCACGCCTCACAACCAGAGAACCCCTGTGATGTATGTTAACCCGCAATACACGATTGATATGTTACTTATACATTACGTTCTTATGTACGTAAATTACTTAGGTTACGTACATTACGTACTTAGAAGCTAAGTAATGTACGTAAATTTTAGATTACGTACAAGTTACTTACAAGTTACGTAGTTATTTAGTACGTTCGTGGAGACAGGGCACCCAGTAGAAAATGAGAAATTATTTTCTGTTTGACAGATTTTGGAAGGTATGCCTCGTCTGAATGTATTACTTGATACATTAGCTGTGACCTACAACCACAGAGACATACATAAGTGGGTTTTCACTAATTTCAAGAGTGCAGCTAAGCCACAGGTAAGAAGAGGGGGTTACTCTTTTTTTTTTTTTTTTTAAATTAAGCTACATTATATTGTTGGCTTGGAATACTTTTGTCATATATGAAAGGAAAAAAAAAAAAAAAAAAAAAAAAAAAAAAAAAAAAAAACATTGGAATTTTGATCTTTGTCCTATATAAACTGATATACACAAAGGCTTAATAGAAGACTTGCAAAAGTAGATTTAGTGAAAAAGTAAACAAACTCACAGCCCAACAAAACTAACAAAGTGCTAGCAGACGATTTGGTGTTCCTGTCTCATTTTAACATGCTTTCTTATGGTGGAATGCAGCAGCTATAACTTGAGTTAGAATTATTTTTCAGAGCTGAAATTTTTACTGTAGCTTACTGAGCCTCAAAGCTTTTGTTTTCCTGGATTTGAAGTCAGTTGGGTATTTTTTTTAACCAAATCACTTGAAATCCAGGAAAACAAAAGCTTGTAGGCTCAGCAAGCTACAGTAAAAATTTCAGCTCTGAAAAACAATTCTAACTTGAGTTAGAGCTGCTTCATTGCCCCATAAGAAAGCATGTTAAATGTAGACAGGAACACTAACAAGTAGAGGAATATGAACGCCAAGAAGCAAATCGGCTCAAATTAATATCCTAGGTGTATTTTGTGACCAAAAGTCGATTCCCAAAGTTTTAGCTGCGGAACGCCATATTTACAGCCGTTATGGCCCTTTGAAATTTGCCGTAAAATACATGTAATCAAACGGGACGTAAAATATTTTTTTTCACACGATTGCGCCCGCGGGGTCAAATCCTATGTAAAAAGTGACGTACTTTTCGAATATCGGGTTTAAAATATCGTAAAGTCAAAATTACGGGAGTTACAGGCACCCGATGTGCCACCTATCAGACTTTTAGATCGTCTTTCCTCTATGATGTAAATTTCAAAATAATTTTAAATGCGTTTTTAACGACATATTCTTTAAAAAAAAAAAAATTTCCAATCGAATGGTATGCATATAAAGTAGGCGTTAGGCACATATTTTGGGTACTTGCGGGCTTCGGAAGTGCAAAACGAACGAAACTACTGCCGCAGAGCGCACAAATAACATTGGGGTAAATGGGGAAAATTGAGACTATTTGATGAAATACTAAAAAAAAGTCGTAAACCCATGTAAAAATTGGTCCACATTACGAAAAAATTAGTCTCGTTTTCATAATCACAAAATTAAGCCCCCCAAGGTTCTACATAGGGGTCTCTCTGCCTGTTTGAGCGGTACTTGCCGCTTTTTTATTGCTGATTAAAATTCAACGAACAATCAAATCTTAATATTACAATATTATTTGTATGCAAAATTAAATTTCTGATTTGTTGATGTGCATAAAATGCGGTTTAGGCATTTTTGGTAGGCATCACCAGGTTTAAAAGTCAATATTTTAGCTTTGACGCATGCATTTTTTGGTGACCTGCTATTTTTGGTCAAAAGTTTCAGGAAAAAACAGCTTAAATTCACGTGTTTCATGCAGAGTGTTACATATCTCAAAAGCGGTTAAAGATAGAAAATTGATGCCAGCCAATGTTTTGTCTTTGACTAATTTTTACATCTTTTCATGTCTTTAAATACAATCTAGTGTCAATTTAGTATTTCATCAAATAGTCTCAATTTTCCCCATTTACCCCAATGTTATTTGTGCGCTCTGCGACAGTAGTATCGTTCGTTTTGCACTTCCGAAGCCCGCAAGTACCCAAAACATGTGCCTAACGCCTACTTTATATGCATACCATTCGATTGGATTTTTTTTTTTTTTTAAAGAATATGTCGTTAAAAACGCATTTAAAATTATTTTGAAATTTACATCATAGAGGAAAGACGATCTAAAAGTCCGATAGGTGGCACATCGGGTGCCTGTAACTCCCGTAATTTTGACTTTACGATATTTTAAACCCGATATTCGGAAAGTACGTCTTTTTTTACATAGGATTTGACCCCGCGGACGTAATCGTGTGAAAAAAATATTTTACGTCCCATTTGATTACATGTATTTTACGGCAAATTTCAAAGGGCCGTAACGGCCGTAAATATGGCGTTCCGCAGCTAAAACTTTGGGAATCGACTTTTGGTCACAAAATACACCTAGGATATTAATTTGAGCCGATTTGCTTCTTGGCGTTCATATTCCTCTACTTGTAAGTCGTCTGCTAGCACTTTGTTAGTATTGTTGGTGTTGGGCTGCGAGTTTGTTTATTTTCTCGCTAAACCTACTTTTGCAAGTCTTCTAATTCCTTTCCTTTAATATTATTATTATTTTTTTTTTTTTAGCATGCAACAAAAGTATTCTGAGCTGACGATATTACTTTCAGAGACTTTCAATTTTTCTCATTTGAAGTAAAGTTTAATTTAAGGGGAGAAAACAACAACAACAAACAAACAAACAAACAAACATTGCAGTTAATGTTAAAGCAGTAGAAGTAGAAGTTCTACATATGGAGATGTTGATGTCTCACTTGACACAGAGTTTAGTGTTTGTATAACTGAGAGCTTTCGTCATAGTAATGACAATATCAATCTAAGAAAATATATTTACTTAAGCACATCACAGAGTTATGTGTGTAGTCTTGTACTGCTGTGCTATGCTTTTGCTGGTGTTGGAATTGGTGGGAATTGCAGTGTCCCCTATATTCCCAATACCAAAAGTACAAGACAAGACACTGCTCAGTGATGAGCTCAAGTAAATCTTTTCTTTGATTGAAAATGTTGTTAATACTGTATATGACGAAAGCTCTCAGTTATGAAATAAACTTTTTATAACAAAATGCTTTGCCACGCGAGACTTCAACCTCTCCATATAACTTCTACTGTGGGACTGTGGTAAGGCCCTTGCTGGTAATTCTATCCTTTTCTTTATTATTGCTATATTCAATCTCCTGTTTATGACGCCATCAACATTATTTGATGCTGACACATCAATTAGAAAAATTGCTGTGAAAACAGTTTGAAAAGTTTTCTGATTTTTCTGCTTGGTCTGTTAGCTTTGACCAATTAGAGGTGTGAGAAAATAGTTGCATGCCAATTGTGTCACAAACAAGACATTAATTCAAAATCAAGGAGAATGGGCAAATTGGTATTGATTTCAGGTGATTACATATCATCTAGCACAAAATTTATTCTATTCACTGTTTTAAATATGCTGTATGTTGGTTATTTGCAGATAACAAGAAGTGCAAGGCGACCTCGGAAGCCTCCTCCTGCTTGGCTTTCAGAGTTGTTAAGTCAAAGTCAAGCTTGTGTGGAGTTGTGGAGTGTATCTGTAGCCCTGCAACTCTCTGATGCACATCATGCAGGTCTTGGTTTTAGTCACACTAAACTCAGTGTTGAGCAAAGCCCCACTGAGAATCAAGGTAAATATATTTATATATCATGAATAGTTTTAATTTTACTAGAGTATTATATATTATTGTTATTTTCATGAAAATAAAATACAATGAAATTGAACAATTTATCTTTAGTTTCCTCCCAAATAATTGAATTGTCTCGCTGTATGCTAATGTAAAGTGTTGCACATTTTACATTGCAGAAGTAGTTACATCAGTGATGTCTGGAGAGCTGCTAGTGGAGGCACTCTGGTGTCGTCTTGGTCCCCCCTCTATGTGCTCTCCTGATGCTCAAGCAAAGAGGCAACATGTGTGGGGTACTCCAGCATACCTGGGAGTGTTGCTGCTGCAGCTTAGAGCAACTCGCAATATCAAAGCCATGCTTGACTGTGTCAGGTTTGAGTGGAGCTCGGAGCTTGCTAAATGCCTTGAGCAAGCTGCCAGGTAAATAAACTTTTCATACAAATGTTGCTTTGTTTTCATATCATCACATTATGTTGTCATGTTCAAGTTCTAGCTGGGTGGAAACTCATCAGTGCTAAAATACAATGCCTTTTCGGATTACAGGTGTGTAATGGACTACAAGCTTTTATTCCCACAGCAAGCCATCAAGGTCAAAAGTGAAGCCCCTTCTACTCCGAAGTTGTCAATTTTAAGTCAATATTCTACCAGCGTCTCCCTTAGCAATGTCAATGTGTTCTTAGTGGCTTATGAAAATAGTAAGAATCTTTTTGTTTTCCTACTATTAAAATATATTTTGTTTTACTTGATTAAGTTTTTGAAATGATTTGATTATACATTTTTTGAAAAAAGCTAAGCAGTTGAAAAAAAAAAAAAAAAAAAAAAAAAAACATTTCAAGTTTTTAAAATGGAATATAATTACAGTATATGCCATTTCAAATAGAGCTTGGGGTGTGATTTTATATTTTAGTTGTGTATAAAAATATAAGACACAATTTAATTATTATTATTATTATTACACAGAATTAGAAATAAAAGTTTAGCAATGAATACAGTATAATAAATTTAAAAGAAATGGATATGAGAAAACCAACTAGGGCCTTAACTATGGCCACCTATGGTAAAGCTCTTGGTTTTCTTCTATCCTTTTCTTTGATATTTTGAACCGTTTATATCTCTTAATTTTAATCCCTTAACTAAGAGTGTATATTTTCTATTTTAGTGTGCATCATGACTCGACTAGATACTTCAAAACTGGAAAGCAATAGTGATAAAGTTGTTGTCATTTGTGAAGGAGCCAAGACAACATCCATGTGCCCATCAGAGTCATACTACAACTGCATCAGATCAGAAGAACTGAAGGTGCTTTTTTTTCTTTTTTTTTTACTAAAAAAATACTAATACTAGAAACAGGGGGACTGATACATAAAAAATATTTTGGTTTGCTTAAATTTATTTGCTATACGTATTTAAAAATGTGATAGTATTATGTATCTTGTGTTACATATCGACAAAATCAAATAGTAACCTCGTATCTTAGATTTTGATGTTTTCAAGTTTACAGTAGCACTGTAGCTCAGAAAAAAATTACAAAAAATTAACTTTTATTTTATCCTAAGGCACATGTATTGCACATTACTTCAGCTCAGTTTCAAATTTTGCCAGCTGATGGTGTCTTTGTAATTAACTAATTAGTAACAAAAAACGATTTTTTTTTGTGTAATTTTGAAAACAATGATTTGAAAAGTGCATTTCCTCTGAAAGTACATGAGATAAAAATTTCAAACTCAAACAACCAATAAAGGAAATATTGATTATTCATGCCATGCATTCAATAAAAAATTGCAACCAACCCCTTTGCCAAAAAATGCAAAAAACGTAACTTTGTAACTACAAGGGTTTTAAAGCTGAAAATCACTTTAGGGGTAGAATTGTGTATTGGTAATATGAAACCATTCAAATTATTTTGTTCAGTTATTTGTGCGAGGAAATATATATTTATTTAAAAAGTATATGTACTCCGGGTTGCATTTTACAGGCTGATTGTGCTGCGGGCTGCATTTATTAGGCGCTCTCAAGAATTTTACATCATAATTTGGGGTTATTTTAAGGTTATTTCAATTAAAGTATCAAATCATTTTACCAATACAAATTTATGGCTCTAAACTGATTTTCAGCTTCTAAACCCTTGTAGTTTCAAAGTTACGTTTTTTGCATATTTTGGCAAAGGGGTTGGTTGCAATTTTTTTTTGTATGCATGGCATGAATAATCAGTATTTCCTTTATTGGTTGTTTGAGTTTGAAATTTTTATCTCATGTACTTTCAGAGGAAATGCACTTTTCAAATCATTGTTTTCAAAATTACACAAAAAAAATCGTTTTTTGTTACTAATTAGTTAATTACAAAGACACCATCAGCTGGCAAAATTTGAAACTGAGCTGAAGTAATGTGCAATACATGTGCCTTAGGATAAAATAAAAGTTAATTTTTTGTAATTTTTTTCTGAGCTACAGTGCTACTGTAAACTTGAAAACATCAAAATCTAAGATACGAGGTTACTATTTGATTTTGTCGATATAACCTGGGGGTCTGTTCTGTAAGTCCTCTTGAGAAACTCACTTGTTTACTATAGCTAGAGAACTTGTGAGCCACACCCCTTTTCTCGATACCGAGTTTCCCTTGAAGCCTTATGGAACAGGCCAGCTGATTGTGAATTAGGTTAAATTTTTGTTAAGAATTTTGTTTAAGGGGGTAGGTGACCAACTGATATCTCGCGAACTAGATGGTTGAAAATTATAATATTAACACAAAGTAAAGAAGAAATGGTAGTTAAAAGTTTAGTTACATCAAACATGTGAAAACACAGTCAAATATTTAAGTTATTCCACTTTAAAGATAACATGCAAATGTTGAAATTCAAATTTTAGCGGCAAATTTTAGTCAATTTAGAATTTTTTTTTTAAATTAAAAAAAACAATAATAATAATTTACTCGATTTTATTTGAAAATTATAGTGTTTGTTTTGCTGAAAATAAATAATGAACAAAAAATTATTGTGAAAATATAGTTCTTCTTTTAGCGATTTCTGGTCACGTTGTACGTTAAGCTCTTTGTGTTTTTTTGCAGAGTGCATGGATTTACATGAAGATGGTAAGAGTGAGTTTCAAGCCTGCTGTCAATGAACTCAATATACAACTGAATGAAGAAGTGCATGCCAAGTGGAGCACAATTTTACACCTCAAATTGCTGCACCTCACCAAGGAGATCCAAGCCTTTGCAGGAGATTTCAAAGGTACAGTTCACTAATAATCTCTTTACCTTGAGTTCGTAAACTTTTATTTTGTGAAATTACTCAGTGAGTTTCATATCAGCCATCAGTAACAGCAACAAAAAATAAACATTTTTGTTATTATACTTTTTTTTTTGTAATTTTTGTAATGAATGGAAGAAATTATAGGAAAATTTCAGAGCAAAGCAAAGTATATACATACTTAAAAACGACAAAGTGTTGTTGATAGTGTTTCTTGATTGTTGTTCAAATCGTGTTCCTCAGTATTGCTTCAATTTTATACTCCTTTGAATGTGCAGGTATTCTGAAACAAGGTCAAGTTGAACAGAAAGTGCTGCCTCAGCCAACAGATGCTGGACCCTTGCGCACAACCAATATTCGAGTGAGAGGCATCCTGTCTCTGGCCATCACCATTTCTTCACGACACCATATGAAACTTACCTCAGGTTAGACTTCATTGACAAAAATGTTACGGCTTTAATTTTACTGAAGTCCCATATTACTGAGAGCCTACCATTCACTCTCAAAATCTTGGTACATACTTTTTTTTTTTTTTTTTTTTTTTTTCTCAGCATCAAATTTAAAATTTCTCTGTTTTAAAGCATTTGCAGAAAAAAAAATCATTTGAACACTGCAAGTTATTACTCACTACCTTTGATATTCTAATTTTCTTATCATATAATAAAATATTGTCTCTGTTAACTGTTTTAATTTAAGCAAACTTGTATATATATTTTATTTTTCTTATATTTTTACAGAGGACCTAAGTATAGCCATAGCTCGTGAAAATGTATCCGTCCAAAGTCAAATGAGTAGAATAGCTATAGATGGTGCTGACATTTTCCTAATTGAAGGCCTTCAAGTAGCAAAGATAAAAGATAATGAAGAAATTAGAATAGAACGAGCCAATAATGAAAACTTTGTATTGCCTTGGAATAAAACATGGTAAGCTTCCTTTTAATAAACATACATTTATGATATACATACTTGCTGATAAGACCTAAACCTTGCACTTTCAAATGAATTTCTGTATGTATTTTGGAAATGACAGTACTGTATTTTTTTCCCCAGGGGTGTAAATATTGCTAGTCTTTGTGCAAGATTTCCATATGAACACAATTTCGCTGAAGCTGTTCAGAATGAGTTTGTGAGCTTGTATAAATGGTTGAAGATGGTACATCAGCACCAGAGGAAACCCTTCACTGCAGACAGCCCACTGCCTTCTGACTTGCTTATTAAGGTAGGCTACCTTTTATCATCATCCAGAGGTGAATGAGACCTTATTATATTGTATCTCTTGTCAAATAGGTGCAAGAGTTTGTATTTGAAATGAGTGATGATCCATTTGAAGTAAAACTACGGGATAATTTTGAGCTTCTAGAAGACGAATATCAAGAGAGTTTGAAAAGACAGAAAATGCTGGATGCCAAGGTATTTATTTGCACAAACTTTAAAAAAAGAAAAAAAAGTGACGTGTTAAGTTGATGCCAGAGTAAAATGAATTGTAATGAAAACTTCTAGTTTGAGTTAACAATTTCTTTTTCACAAAAATAGTGTTTTAAAATTTGCTTGGAATATGCAACTTAAATTCTATAATAATATACGTTTGACTTTTTGTAAAAGTGCAAACATTTGTAACAAAAAGATTATTTTTGTTGACAGGTTGAAGAGCTACTGAAGGCCCACTTGCTGCTACCTGCAGGTAAAGTAGAAGAATTGTACAATAGTTTGAGCAAGAAGAATGCTGAGATCTATATTCAGCGCTCCAAGCAGATGAGTCTAGCAGGACCTTCTCGGACACGTCTTTTTGCATGGACCATGCAGGAAGTTGAGATATTAGCTCTGGCAGATCCAACCATCCATGGCAAGGAGAGGGCAGTAGCTGTCATGAGAGAAATTGATGAGGACAGGTATTTAATATGCTGTGGAATGCAATTTTTCATATTCATTATTTTGTGTTCACTTGTACAATATTAAGTCTTATAGTTTGTAGGTACTGTAACAATTGTGTTAATAAAATGGAATTATATTTATAGTCCTTGGCCTGAAAAAGGACTTGACTTTACAACCCTGTGGTGCAGAGCTATCAGAACAAGCTGTAGAGAGTGGAAATTCTTATTGCGAGATTTCCCACAGCCTTTGTTGCACATACGTAGCATGCTGGTGTGGGGCAGACTGGTGGGAGCAGAGCAGGAGGCTACTCGGAGAGGTGAGTTAGCTGTTCAACATTTAAGAATAACAATAAATTATTATTATTGAGAGGACACAAAAGGTATACTTACGTAAATACTTGTGACCAATCTACAGGGACCCCTTATTTTCTATCCTGTAGCATAACAGGATCATCCTTTAAAGGATTTTTGAAAAAAACTATTGCAGTTTAAACTTAAAAATTTAAATGACCCCTACTTGATACACTTTTATATTTTTTTAAGCTAACAATGAAAAAAAACAAAAACATTAATAATAAATACTTTTTCACTGGTAAGAAGCTAATTCTGCCAATTATTATGTAATGAAATAATTTTTATTTGTACTCTTTTGAAATATTGACTAATAAAGAAGCAATTGTTGTGAGGCCGACTGTAAGGAATTTTGCTCACACCTGCCTCTGTTTCCATGTTCTATGCATACCCAGTACGTAGGAACAGAAGCGGATGTGAGCAAAAATCAACTTAAATTCAGCCTCAAAACAGTTGCTTCTTTATCAGTCAATACATATTGTTAAAAATATTACCATACAAAAAATGACAAACAGAATTGTAGATTTGCCTTATTGTTACATTAATAATTTGAAACAAAGTATTTAATGTGTGCATATTACTTTGCAGCCAAGAGAACTTGTGTGGTGGAGCTTGGAGAGCCATGGACTAATGAGATAGTGGAAAGAGGCATGACTTCACTCAAGTTTTACCATGACTTCAGCTGTGATGTAGAGCACTTTAGTTATGCATTTGGTCCTTGCTGGGAGCCTGTCATTGCTCAGTGCAATTTAAGTAAGCAACTTATCAAATAGAGAGAAGAAAAAAAAATATATTGTTATCAAGAAAACTTACAATATTCATAAATAAAATTGTAGCATGTTTGAATTGGGATTTTAATTCAATTCTTTATTTTGTTCTTTAGGCTTTGAACGAATCTCCAGTCCATCTCGAGATCCTAGTCCTCCTATGCCATTCTGGGACAAGATGCGTCTATTATTTCATGGCCGACTAACCATGAGTATCGCACAGTTGACAGTTCTACTTCATGCCTCACTGGATCCATACAACACAACAGAAGAAATGGAGTTAACATGGAGTGATGTTGTCATGGACTGGACTACTGGTATGTGGAAAGTAATTTTGTTTTATTGGAAGGACATTTAGATCTAAAATATGTTATTTATTATTTTGACAGCAAAGTTTGTATTCAAGGGGGATCTCAACGTGTATGTCAGAACTGCATCCAAGTATGATGATTGTCGTCTCTTGCATCTACCAAATCTAAAGCTGACCATCAAGTTAAATTGGGTGTGTTTATCTGACCCCAATGACCACCATGCTGTGATGCCCTGTGCACCAGACAAACTGCCCGAGTATTCCAGTAACCAGGTAAGCACCAAAATCTTCTTTTTTTATTCTTGTCTATCTAACCACTTAAATGCTTGCGTAGGTAATGTCTGTGCATATGATTTGTTCCCCTCACTTTCTAGAGCACTAACGTTGTTTTTAGAGTAAACATATATTTACATAAATTGTATTAAAAAAAAAAAAAAAAAAAAAAGTAATTATCCGCTGATATTAAATATTAAGGAAAAATCGACTATGTGATAATTGATAATTAAAAGATTCAATAGTAAAACACATAGGTAGATTAGAAACAAATATAGAAATTGGAAGATAATATTAGCTTAAACTGACAGGGAAGCTGCGGTAGAGAAAATAATATCAAACCTAGACAAAAAATAATAATAAGAATAATAAAATAATAAAAATAAATAAATAAAAATAAATTAATAAATTAATAATTTAAAGCATTAGTTAATCAAGAATATTTACTAGCTGAACATATTGCTCATGCAGAAAACTCGAACTTTGAAAATAAAGGAATTTCTAATCTGAGGTTTACTCATAGTACTCATAGTACTCGTGCAATATGTAATTGATCCGCAGATATTTTATTTAATATGGTTAAGCCTGTAGGTACATTTAAATACAAGGTGTACTCTTTATTTTGTGTGTGTGTGTGTTTCAGGAACACGACTCCTTTAGAGCATTTCGCTCTCAGAATGTGAATGCCAGCATTGCTTTGGAGACCAAACCTGTAATGGATGTTGCTGCCTCCATAGAATATGATTTTCCAATTGCTCTGCTGTATGGGAGTACCTTAAGGTGTGTTCAATAGTTAGAGTTTTCATTTTGATCTACCAGAATTAACTTCAAATTTATTTAGAATTATGTTGCTAAATCAATTTTATTTTAAAGACTACTTTTGAAAAAAAAAAAAAAATAAAAATAAAAATATAATAATGATATGAGCTTTATCAATCTTGAAATAAATAAGATTGCCTGATGATAACAAATAAAATTTTAATGTGCAGGTGGTTTGAATCTCTCAAGCTGATCTTGTCTGGAGTAACGAGGCCTACTCGACGAGGCAGGCAGTTTAAAAATGTGCGTCCTCGGAAACTGCAGCTAAGCAGACACTACAAGAGAGTGCACTTGTCCCTGGGATTGCACAGGTTCCAAGTCTGCTACTGGATGTCCTTTGCCATGCAGCGTGGCTTTGAACTTCTGGGAGGGCGTGTCTCTTCTTCTTCAGGTATTGAACATTTTCAAAAATTGTGGAAACAAAAAGCAGTTGACTGTAATTTCACTAACAATTAGTTTAACTATTGTATTACTGATTATATGACACCACCTCTTGCTTACAGAACACATTCTCAACCTGGTGCCTATAGATGATGGCCTGAAGCACAGACCTAGGGCTGAGTGGTCTATTTGTTACATGAATTGTGAGCTGAATGATGCAGAGATATGGTTGCAAACTGCTCTGCAAGAGGATCCTGGCAAAGAGGTAGATTTACCTTGATATAATTATAGTATTGTTAAGATATTGCCTCTTGTGCACTATATGTAACAATAAAATGTTACCTAAGTGAAAAAGAAAAAAAAAATAATAATTATAAAATAAATAAATAAAATAAATCTTAATAAAATATATTGAGATATATTAAGGAAAAAACCACTGCGGTTAGGTATGATAAAATTAAAAGTAACCACGGAAAAAAGAAAACAAAAAACAAAAGGCACTTGCTGGTTTCTTCTACCCGTTTCTTTCAAATTTATCATCAATTAAAGATAAATAATGAGGAAGGTGAATTGAAATTTTTTTGTTGAGTTTATGATATTTTTGGAAAGAGCTTTAAAAAATTTTAAGGCGCTATTTTTTCTTAGGACGATTGGAGCATGCGAAGTATTTTTAATTAATTTTTGAAAATCGACCTAAAAAGACTCTGACGTCATCATTCCACTTTTTTCTCGGCAAATACTAATCGTTCGAGTAACCAGTTTAATGAAATCAGCTCGTTCTCAGGATTTCAAAAAACTGGCTACTGAACCTTCTACGGTCAATACTTTCCAAAATAAATACCCTATTGATGACGTCAGAGTCTTTTTAGGACGATTTTTAAAAATTAATTAAAAATACTTCCCATACTCCAATCGTTTTAAGAAAAAATAGCGCCTCAAAAATTTTTAACGCTCTTTTCAAAAATGTCATAAAAAGTGGGGGTTAAAAAAATTCACCTTCCTCATTGTTTCATGTGTTTCAGCATGTATCCCTGAGACAACCAGTGGAGAAGTGCTACTTCTTGAGCGTGGCTAAAGTATCATATGGTCGTGAAACGAGCATTGGTCAGGAGGAGAAGCCTAGAGATGCTCCGCATCACAGACTGGTGGTGTATGACCTCAAGGGTGCTTGGACCAAGAGCAACAGAGATGTAGCTTTTGCCTTGTTTGACTCATTTGTCAAAGCAAAAGTAAGATTACCTTTTCAACTTGAAAAACAGTGTACCTTTAATATATTTAGCCTAATCTAATCAGTCATAAAAAAAAAAAAAAAAAAAAAAAAAAAAAACTTGCTAGTTTTTTTTTTTTTTTTTTTCATTTTTGATTTTAATAATAGGTCTATAGTTTTATTACCTTAGCAATAATTTTGTAAATCAACTTATATAATATTTATGTTTATCATCCACAGCAATTGAAGAAAAACTTATCAACAGAAGCTTTGAAGGGTTTCCAAAGAGAAACTACAAGCACACCAATGAAAAATCGGCCAAGGCCCAATGAGGCTGGCCAGGTGACTTCCCCTAGTAATGCACTGCAGGTAAAAATCTGAATTAACTTGTGTGATTAAATTGTGTGTACAGCAATCATTTTTATTTTTTGGTTAAACTTTAATCTATCAAGTAAATTTTCTTTGTATTATTGGTATGTATTATTATTATTACCTAATATCTACTTTTCACAGATGTAGAAATGTTAGTTGATATTTAACATTTATGTGTGTTCAGCAGGCAACACCTTCTCCAATGACCAAGCTCCAATCAGGTCATGCAGCTACCATGCTACAACAGCTAATAGCAGAGGCAGAGAACAAGGCAGTTGTCTTTAGTGATGACTTGTCAACACAAACCAAGGAGCAGTTACTACAGGGACTGGCTGCCTGCCACGAAGATGATGTACTGTTTGAAAATTGGCACAGTAAGGAAGCGTTGTTACAAAAATAACTTAAAATTTCACTTTACCTTGACTTTGGGCATATGATAGCATTGATAGCATATATAAGAAAATATACACCTCAAATTGTTTGCTGTTTTCTTTTAGTAAGCTGTCTTCTATGCAACTTTTTAATATCATGTCAAAAATCCAAATGTTTTAGTTGTGCTGGTGAACAGTCAAGTGCTGCTCAAAGGTTGTGAAACCAAAGGCTATGTCATCATGAGTGCAGCCAAGGCTCAGATCCTACAGAGGATTCATAGGCCAGCATGGAAGCAACACACTCTCGTTGCTAAGAGTACTTGGGTGGGCTCTCTTGAATGTATGCAGTATTATGCCACAGTTAGTGCTGGCAGAAATGATCCCCTGGATGGTATACATATTATTTAAACAAACAAACTTTTACACTCAAACTATTTTAATTTAATTTTATAAATAATGCAGGACAAAAAAGTACATAAAAATTACATTGTTAACATGAGCATGGCTTGTTTGTGTTGTAGAGAACATAATGTGGCTGACAGTGGACAATATTGAAGAGAAAGATTCAACTGTGATAGCAGAACTACCTGATGTGCCACACATTGTTGGCAGTGGTCAGTCTGTAGGAGGAGTGGTCAGTGAGACTGTAGGAGCAAGTTATGAGACAGAAAATTCACCAATGCAGGTATGAAACATATGAAACATTTTGACCATATTTTTATTAAATGTCAACCAGATTCAGCAATGCTTTGAGCCTTATATTTATATATGTCATGAAAATTAACTGACAATTGTTTCTTTTTTTTTTGTGTACAGCTTCAGCGCATTGTCTCACGCTGTAAGTGTGAGTTCTTCTATGCTGGCTATGGAGAGAACAGCATGGACCCTGGCAGTTTAGACCAGGTGCCGCCACCTCCTTCTGATGACAGGGCTGGACCCTGGGAACAGAAAGAACAAGTAGTGGATGCTTTCACTCTTATGCACTACGATTTGGATGTGTGCACCAATTCTCTACAGGTCAGACATAACATAATACTGGACTTATATAAATTCCCTTAATGATAAATTGAAATTGATTTTTTTTTTTTTTTTTTTTTTAATAAGCAAAGATTTTACTTATAAGATGACATCATTAAAACAACTGTATATATTTTCATGAATATTGCCATTTTATTTACTCTACTTACTTCTTTCCAGTATGCTATGATACTGGACATTGTTAACAATTTGCTACTGCATGTTGAGCCCCGTCGCAAGGAGGCATCAGAACGTCTCCAGCGCATGAGGTTTCAACTGCAACTACATAGTGTGCAAGACCAGAGACGTCCCATTCAGCAGCTGCAGAACCATGTCAGGTAAGCTTAAAAATAAATGTCAAATCATTGATCAAATCATCGGGAAATCTTTTCTTCCTTGTGTAGAAAATATAATTTGGTTTAGCACATTTTTTTATTGTGTAATTAGATGAGAGGCATAACTTTTTGGTACAGTTATTATTTTTAAGCCATAAAGAGCATTTCAAGACTTTTACAGTTCTCTTTGTAAAATCTTAAAATATTTTAAACCTTGATAAAAAAAATTATTATGTTTATTAATATTGTTATTTTTGTATGTGCATCAAGATCCCTGGTGTCTAAGCAACGTCGCTTGGAAAAGAAAGCTCACCAAGTGCAAGCTAAACTTGCAGATGATCCTATGAACCCTGAACTGTTGCAAGAAATGGAGACTCTTGAACAACAGGTTAGCCTTCATTGTTGTAATTAACTTTCTTTTGTATACTCATTACGTTTAAAAAAAAAATAATAATAATTAGAAAATAGTTGGTAGAGATTAGAGCACGTTGAATTGAAAATTAATTATTTTTAAATGTAATTAATACCAACCGCGATGGTTTTGTCCTATATATTATATTTATCGCAATGTCGATCTTTTTGTTTTAATATTTAAGCTTTTGTAAATAAGACTCTTTCATTTATATTGTATTCTCGGCCCTTTTTACTTGCCAACGCCAATAAGAGCACGTACTAAATTAATTAAATTAAAAATATGCCAAAGCGCATATATTTTTATCCTATCTCTCCTATTTCTATCATCTTTTTTACTTTTCCTACCCTGGTGTCAATATATTAAACGATGTAACTAGCTTAATCACGATACAGGCGGCCGGCAGGCGCATTGCTCTCGCGAACTTTCTGGAGTTGGGGAACTCTAGGAAGTGAGGGAGGGCACATGTGGCTTGCTGGCAGCCAGTCTTGCATCCCTCTTAGTGCACGATATTATATTACAGTGTGAGGATGAGAGGTTTTAAATAGCAAGCCGGGTTTGCGCGCGCGATTGTTCAACCAATCAGCGCAAGCAGCTGCGGGGGCATCGCGTATAAAAACGCGGCTGCCACTTGCTTCCTCAGCTCAGTCAGTTAGCAGATGTGGTGTGAGCCATCTCTAGCTGTACAGAGCTCTCTGCCGAGCCTTACTGATGAGTCCTAGGTAAAGGACAAAACCGGTCTAAGGCCAAGAGTAAGTCTGATACTGTTTTATAATGTTGTGCCTTTGATGTAGTGTGAGAACGTGAGATGTTAGGTATATCGTATTTTACATTGACACTTTACCCCTCATCCCTTTTAACGTCTATTTTTATTTAGCGCAAGCTATAATGATTTGCATCCCTAGTCCCAATTTACTATTTAAATTAGAGAATTTTCGCGTTTTATTAATTTTCAATTCAACGTGCTCTAATCTCTACCAACTATTTTCTACTAATCAATAGGATAGAAATAGTACGAGAGAAACTAGAGCACTTTGTATTGAAAAGTAATGCAGAGCGAAATTCTCTAATTTTGATAGAATAATGGGAATGGGATTCAAATTAATTCACTAGTATTGTACTAGGACGTTTTTTAATGAAAGAAATTAAAAGGATGGGTTATTCTGTGCGAAAACTAGCCATACATACCAAATATCGTCACGTAAACTATCTCTCAATCTGGCTGGACGCGTTTCGACCTATCCGTTCCGAATATTGTATATTAATAAAATTAATATACAATAAAACATCGCGGGTCTCAGGTTCTCTTCAGCAGCCCATGGTAGTACAATATGCTCACCTATACCGAGCATCACCGCTTGGTACGTGTGGTTCATATCGCACGCCATGTGAAAATGAGATTTAGTCAGAGCGCTTGCTGAGCAGTGTCCGCCGCACCCCCCTCCCCACATTCCCCAATGCAGAGAAGGAAGCAGCCGCGACCACTACCCCGCAAGACGACACCTGTTTCGTGATACATACTTGTATGTTTGGCGAGTCTTTGCACAGAGAGGAGAGGAAAAAGTAACTTTTTTCCTCTCCTCTCTGTGCAAAGACTCGCCAAACATACAAGTATGTATCACGAAACAGGTGTCGTCTTGCGGGGTAGTGGTCGCGGCTGCTTCCTTCTCTGCATTGGGGAATGTGGGGAGGGGGGTGCGGCGGACACTGCTCAGCAAGCGCTCTGACTAAATCTCATTTTCACATGGCGTGCGATATGAACCACACGTACCAAGCGGTGATGCTCGGTATAGGTGAGCATATTGTACTACCATGGGCTGCTGAAGAGAACCTGAGACCCGCGATGTTTTATTGTATATTAATTTTATTAATATACAATATTCGGAACGGATAGGTCGAAACGCGTCCAGCCAGATTGAGAGATAGTTTACGTGACGATATTTGGTATGTATGGCTAGTTTTCGCACAGAATAACCCATCCTTTTAATTTCTTTCATTAAAAAACGTCCTAGTACAATACTAGTGAATTAATTTGAATCCCATTCCCATTATTCTATCAAAATTAGAGAATTTCGCTCTGCATTACTTTTCAATACAAAGTGCTCTAGTTTCTCTCGTACTATTTCTATCCTATTGATTAGTAGCATTAACCGCGATGGTTTTTTCATATATTTATACAACTATTTTCTAATTATTATTTTTTTTTAAACGTAATTAATACCAACCGCGATGGTTTTTTCCTATATATTATATTTTGTATACTCATATATATATATTTGTCTCCTTTTTTAGCTGTACGAGTGCAAGGAATTATTTACAACTGAGAGTGAGGAGCTCAATATGATGCTCTCATGCTACAAAGAAACACAAATCTCTGCTAGTCAAAAACTGGCCACCTCCAAGGGTGACAAATCAGTTGCTACTCTGCGAGCCAATGAGATTTGCTTTAAGCATGCTCAGTGGAGGTTGACGGAAGCAGACGGTCAGCTTGGCATTGCAGATCTTGTGCTTAGTAATTTCTTGTATGTACAATGTCAATCTATTCTCTTGCCAATTCATTTATTTTTGTTTGGTTTTATTGTTATCATAATTCTCAACCTTGTAGATATACCAAGAATTCTCGGAGTGATGATTCTGTAGAGCATTTGTTGGAACTGGGTTATGTGAGGATGACAAATTTATTGCCAAACCAGGTGTACACTGAAGTTCTGTTGCCTACAGAAATACAAAGCAACATGCCAGTTGATCAGAAGGTAACTTGTTAATTAACTCCTTGCAGCTGTTTTGATTTTTATACAATTTGTGATTTAAAAATTGTTTAAGCAAATATTTACTGTGACATTTTTATTTTTTAGAGAGCTGTTAGAGTTTTCTGTCGAGAAAAGGCACCAGTTGGAGGAATTTCAGTAAAAGAACATTTTGAAATAAATGTTGTCCCGCTTACTATTGGTAAGTAAAAATCTAATTAGGGTTGGGGGGGGGGGGGGAGGGGGAGCTACCTTCAGTATATTTGTAAATTAAGAAATAATTGAAAATAGTTATAACTCTTAATCTATATTATCGTACACATACTATACTTTTTTTGTCTGCACAGGCCTAACAAAACAATTTTACAACACAATGCTGAAATTCTGTTTCCCTGAACGTGATCCAAACACGATTGACGGAGAGGAAGATATAGAGTCAGCAGATGGCAAGAGTAAGAAATTAAAAGGAAAGAAAGGTAAAGAAACCAACTTCTACGTAAAGATTGATCGCAAGGATGATGTGGAAAAGATGAAGGAGAGAGCAGATAAAAATAAGCTTTTCATCTACATCAAGATCCCTGAAGTGCCAGTCAAAGTCAGTTACAAGGGTTCCAAAGAGAAAAATTTGGAAGACATCCGTGACTTCAGCCTTACTATACCCACTCTAGAGTATCACAATGTTACTTGGACATGGCTCGATCTGTTGTTGGCAATGAAAAGTGACAGCAGGCGTGTCATTCTCTCGCAGGTACACTATTAATAATAATAATATTTTAAATTACAAGTTGCATATTTAGCAATTAAGACCTACATTTTGCCTTCTCTGTATAATATTGTTCCAAGTGGGAAGTGAGATGTGTTTTTCATCCAGTTAGTTAACTAAAAACTTAACTTTCATTTTAGTTTTGTATGCTTTCGTTTTCCTCCCTTCTGATTGATTACAAAATTAAAAGTTAAAATATTTCAGGCTATCAAGCAAAAACTTCAGATAAAAATGAACCCACGTCCTCAACTTGAGGAGAGAGCTTCACCTCAAGAAGAAGACAAAGCGAGAATGCTGCTGGGTGCCAGGCTTGTGGTAAGTCTATCTTTATTGCAAATGATTGCAAATATAAAAGCTACCATGAGGTAGGTTCCCTATGGGGCGACTTTGCACCCCATTTAAAGGCGTAGAACATGTTGAACAAAAAACTTGTCTGACATCCTGAAAATCAATGTTGATTTGGCCAAACTCATTTATTTCTAATGTATTTTCCATTTACAAAGAGATGTATGAGGACAATGCCGTCACAGCTCGAGTCATGGTTTATGAGGATGTAAAACAAGCAAGCTGTGACGTCATTGTTAACAGCCGCCTTTTTGTGAAAGGAAAATAAATTACAAATCAATGACTCCGACCAAATCAACATTGATATTTGGGTATGCTAGGATGTTTGACAAGTTTTTTGTTCAACGTGTTCTACGCCTTTAAGAAATTAAGACCTTTCTGGTTTTTCTATTTTACATTGATTATAGAATCATGAAATTTCAACAATAATTAGTAGGTGAAAAAAGGGGTTGAAGAAGTCCCCTGATAGGGCCAAAGTCACCCGACTTTATGGTACTTATTTATGCTGAGCAAAGGTATGCATTGTTCATACAAAAGGTAAACATTGTGTATTGTATACATTCCTGTTTCAATGTTAGTTCTGCCTCACTTACTATTTTCCATATTTATGTGCTATTACTATCTCCCATTCCCCAATTTTTGATTATCTATATGTTATTCTATTTCAATCATCACATAGTAAATTTGTCCTTAAAATAAATAATGTAAATATATAAGTAAAAATGGAATATTCAAAATAATATCTTTAGATACAAAAAGTCATCAAATCAGTAAGTTGATGCATAGCTACCATGTTTACAAGGGCTCACACATTTAACAGTGTAAAAGGTAGGGCAGAAGCTTATTATTTTAAAATGAAACTACATCATTAATATTTCAGTATCATATATAACAGTCAACTATCTTGCATTTCAGCCTGGTGATACAGGTCGTAGCAGTCTGAAGAAAAGTATCTTTAAAAGCAGCAAGTAAAACATGTGATTCTCAAATATTCAATTATTTATTAACATAATTTATGTATAGAAAGTAAGAGCAGGCAAACCATAAGTAAAGTACACTATATTTTATGCAAATATTTATTTCATTCATATAAAATGCACTTTTTTTTTTAATTGACAAAAATAGAATTTAAAAATATATTAACATGTTATTATAATTGATATGTACAGTCATAATATATAAATAATAATAATAAATAATTATTAAGGTGATGTACACTCATAAATCATAATATAATATTCCAACACCAGTATCTTTCATATAAAACGTCATCATTTAAATTTATTTTATAGCTGTACTGTAGTGGTGTAAAACAAATTTATTATTATATTTTGTAAACTCTACAGTAAAAGTTATGTACTTCGTGATAATATTTATATTTTGTATAATATAAGCTAGATTGTTGTTTTTTTGTTTAAATACAATGTACCATGTATTTAAAAAAAAATTAAAATATATACCTATTTATGCCTTTTATATATGTTATTTTTTATTTCAATTATCAAATTTACAATTATATACCGCATATACATATGGTTTTTTGCTCAAATTTATAAATTTACATATAAGAAGAAAATCTTTTACCATTAAGAGAAAAAAAAAAGTAATAATAGTACCACTAAAACTTTTATAGTACTGTATACTTTGGTGTATTAGTATTGGAATGTTTTAGTAGAAACTTAAAACACAAATAATATAATTGAGTAACAAATATAAACTAACGATACTACTACAAAACTATCATTATTAGAATGTGTAACATATTGAAACCAAAAGAACTCATTTTTAACATTGGTAATTAAATTTCAAATTTCTCTTAGTTAGTTAACCACTGCTCATAAAATTTAACATTGAGCAGGTTTTATTATTAGAATTAAAAGACAATTTTATTCTCTATTTCCTCCTCTTCTCTCAGCCAGTTGCTTCCTCTTGCGAGCCAGGTAGATACACCAGAAGAAGGCAACTAAATTGCCATACAAGACCCGCAGCTGGAAATATATAGATAAAAAGTTTATAGTTATTATGTTGTTTTCCATAATATAGTTAATACATAGTTTAAAACCTTAACAAAATAAAAATACTACCATTGGTGGGATGAACTTGACATTGATGAACTGGAAGATGGAGAGATAACACCAATTTGCTTTTAGCAGAGGCATGTAGCTACGGGACAACTGCTTGCATGCTTCATCGTGTGATTTGCCCTGAAATATGTTAGGAAATAATAATAAATTCTATTTGTTGTGGCTTGACTAATATATTTTAAGGAGAAAATTGCATGTTCTTTTATTTTATCATGCTTCAATATATAATTTGTAAATCAATGGATACCTACATACCTCAAAGATTGCCAATGAATACAAGGATAAAATTTGGAACAAAGGGGTGAAGACAAATCTCTCCAGAAGAAAGCGAGTGATGGACTCTGATAAGCTGTCCCCAGGTGCAACAGACTCTAGCACCTTATAAAATAAGTGTGGCACTGTACCGCCAAACAGTAAGCTGAAAGAAGAAAAAATGTATAATTTCCTGCAAACAGAATGCATGTGTCCAAATTAAAATGTGTATGTACAGTAGTTACATAATATTATACAAACTAAAATACACATATGTATATGCAAAGCAAATATAATAATACATACCCAAAAGCTGCAAAAGCTGTCAAACTATCACGGTCCAAATTTTTGGCTCCATACAGCTGCTGAGATGTAAAATTTCCAAGAGACAAAACTACACAGCTAAAAAAAAAGTTAGTTTAATCATCATAAAAGACTTGCGCATGTATTTAATTTTTATAATATACGTATGCCTTTTACCTCGTTATTGATTTTGTTCTAATTGGGTGCATGTAAAGTTGTTGGAAATATTTTCCAACCAAATTGAGAACAAATGGAGCAACAGAAATAGACCTTTCTTTGGATAAAGACATCTTGAAAATATATATTCAAATGCAAAATTATCAGTGTACAATCAGTAGTATCAGTTCTTTTGCAGCGATAAGAAAGATTCAATTAACAATTAATGATAACAAATACACTGGATGAATGCTGAATGATACATCAACAAAAATAATATCAGCTGGAGAAATAAATGCAAGGATTCTCTAATTGGCTAAAATTTATTTCAACCATATTAGATTGGCTGGTTCAAAATTGGTACCAAATTTCAAATTTTCATCGTTTTCATTCCCTCAATCTCAAACCAGCCTCAATAATAATAATAATAATAATAAAAAGTAAAAACCATATATCCATGATAAAAATGCTGCATGCTGTAAGACAATATTTTTGGTAGTCTATGGTGCATTCACATGTATTAAATAAAGTTTATTTATTTGTTGCTACTGCGCAAAAAAATTGTTAAGGATATTTAACCTCAGACATGGCAGAACTTTTTTTTAGACTTGATAGTTTTTTTTTAATATAATAATATAATACTGTATAATTTCAGAATGCCTTTAATAGCATGTGTACCAAATTTTAAATTGATTTATTGTCCATCGGTTATGTGGGGAAAAATAGCATGGTGAGCATCAGGGTCGGACTGGCAATGAAGGGGCCTCGTCCGCAAAAGGGGTGTAACATTCTCTTTAGGGTCCACAAAGGGGGCGTAACACCCTAGTTACGCCCCTTTTTGGGCCTTAGGGGCCTCCAAACAAGGGGGGCCACGTCCGCAATTGCGGACTTGCTCTTATGGCCAGTCCGAGCCTGGTGAGCATATACAGAACGTCCTATATATTTCCCATGTTATTTTCCCCAGACACAACAGTTAGACAAATTGGTTTGAAATTTGGTATACATGTTTGCTATATTGAGAGCAATACAAACTTTTGTGGAAAATTAAAAAAAAAAAAAAAGAAAAAAATCCACCATGTAAAAAAATAATAGGTAATAAGAAAAAAAAAAAAAAGTTCTGCTACGTCTGAAGATCTGTGGTCTGAAGTTAATTATTAAATAAAATTGTTTTAATTAAATGGGAATAATTATTTTGCTATTCTAGTTAAAAAAAAAAGTGAATGCACCATAATTAATTTATAACTGCATCACAAAATTTTCAAGAAAAAAAGATTACATAAAATAATAATAAAATAAAATTCATATTAATTATACAATAAAGTAATATTTATTAATAACAATTAACAGTTTTTAACATAATAATATAAGTCATCAAAACGCCTTGCTCATTGTATATAGGCTATATTTGAGTCATTTTTTGCATCCTATCTTGTTTTACATAATGATGCTTATTATTGTTTAGGCCTCTGCAAAAGTTAATAATAAGGGAGTCTTTTCATGTATAGTTAACATTGTGATACCACATTCATAGGAGTACAGATAATAAAGATAATTATTAGTATAATTAGGGGGTTAAATATGTATAATTTAAGGGAAAAACAAACAAACACACTTTGATATACTGACCAATAAAAATATATATGAACAGAGGTGAATCAATTCTATGAGAATATATATACAGATATATAAAAAGTAGGTCTATTTTATTTAAAGAACCAAATTTAGGTTGTATTTTTTTTTTTAAATGTCAGAATATGTTATAATAAATACAAATGTAAAGGATTTTTATCTTTTGCTCTGTACAAGAGCTCAAATGCTCATTACAGTATTATAAAGTTACAAAAAAAAATAATAAAAAAATAATAAAAAAAAAATAAAAGGTTCAAAACACATAATATTCTTACTTAAAATAACCATTATAGTTTTAAGTCCATTAAGAATTATCAGAATTATTGGAATAAGATAAATTTAACATTTAAGCCCAAGCCTAAATGTTGTCATTACTTTATGTTCTTGAAAATAAAACTTAATTTGTCGTTATCTTGTAAACTGATCTTATCTTTGATTTATCTTGCGAGTCATGATTGAAGTATCATAAATGTATCACACCAAATGCCAATAATTCTGGGGATTTAATTAAAGTACTACATTTGCAAATTAAAGGCAAGAAAATCATGTCTGCATTAATATCTCATGTTAAAATTCAATACAAAAGTACTTTTATTTTAAAATCCTCAAAAACTTTCAAAAGTTCATAGTTTCATTAGTTGCAATAATATTGTAAAAATTTAAAAGGCAAGGATATTATGTACTATAATAATATGCTATTGTTATATATCTATCAATAAAAATTTGACTCAATAAAGCTCAACTCATTCATTACCAGACAATCTGTTGAGATAAAGAGAGCTTTTTTTTGTGTTTTTTTCTTCTATTTTTTTTAAAGGTAGATCTATAGCCCTATATTCTGTTTACAGATAAAAAAAAAGAAGGAAAAAAAAAAAAAAAAAAAAAAAAAGGCAAGAATACATGGATTACAAGAAAGCAGCACAATCAATGCATTGTACTATTCATTGTTAATTAACAATAAAGTTGTAATACAGTACTCAAAATGTGAGTATGTATGTATGTATGTATGTCTTGTACATCATAATATCTATGGAAGTATAGGCCGTGAGGAAAGTACACAAACTGAACATAATACAAAATTTGTACTAATTAAATAGTATGTATGCTTTGTGTTGAGTTACTTTTCAATACAGTGCATTGTAATGCATTTGCATCATTATTTAGAAATTTTAAATATTTTTTTCCTCACCAAAAAGTTACCCAACCACCAGCAGGATAGTAATTGAATACATGCCTGTTTTCACAATAATATAGCAGAATGGGATAAAAAGTTATTATCTGCATATTTATTATAATATGCAATAGCATATAACCTTTAAATTTCAAAACACACTGGGTATATATTATTTATAAATATAAAATAAATATTAAGTATATAATTTGATATAAATTGTTTCATATATATATTATGTATGTACAGCTTATTATTTTAAGTATTTTTTTAACTATAACATGAGGTTTGCAGTACAATAATTAGCAATTATGATGAACTATATATCAGCACATTATTTAAATAGGGGTTTTACATCTAACTATGTTATTGTACTGTGAACCTTGCATTATAGTCACTTGTAAAGTACGAACTAAACTTGGAATTATATAATATGCCCAATAAGTTAGAAAAAGCATATAAATTAATATAAATACATCATTTTTATCAAGTAAAAATTAAGTATAAAAGTATGAAAACTAATTCAAGTCAAGAGAGACAGTATGGAAAAAAAAAATGTTTATAAAAAAATTAGGTAAAATTTTGACAATATCAAATATTTAGCAATGAAAACTTTCTTCTTCTTCTTTCTTTTATTATTACTTTTTTTTCTTACACAACTTGACTTGGGAACTGTCCATTTGCTGCACGGTTTTCTGAGTCCTCAGCATCCATGCGTTCTTTAAGAAGTTCTAATTCTCTAATTCCACTTGCAGACACTTCATACTTGTGAGTGACGAGGGAGCGATAGAAGTGTATTGCAAACACTACAAACACAAACACTACAGGCACTAAAACTATGCAAGCAGACCATGCAGCAGCTGTCGAGAAATCATAGAATTTAACCTGGAACATAAACACAGCACATGTCCTTGTAATTATTATTGCTGAACATGAGCACCTCAATATTGAGCATCAGAACCATCAGAACAAACAATAAAAATTCATTTTTAGGAAAACTTCACTATATTAATAAAAATAATAACTGAACATTACTTACCCAACATAATATTGCAATCTCACAGAGGAAAAGCAGTAGTCCAAGTAGAGTAGAGAATGCCCAAGCAGTCTCAATGTACCAGTGGAGGCGCTCATGTGGTGACTCATGCACAAGATTGGCATTGTGAACATTACACACAGCTTCAACATTGGGCAGAATACATGTAGAAATCATTAGCGCCAGCATGTGCACAGCAACAAGTAAAGTTGTACATACAGCAAATGCAATTAACATCTCCTCAGGGACTTTTGTAGGTTTGTTCAACTGGACTTCAACCATGGCAACCTATGCAAGTCAAAACACAGATATTAAAGTATTAATATGTATTCATTTGCAGCATTTACAGTCATGATTCATACTATTAAATTTAATGCTTCCTAATACACGGTAAACACTCAATTTTGTGAAGTTCAAGTCTGTGAAATTCTCAATGTTGTGGAATGTTCAGTTGGGTCCACAGCAGACTCCAATAGACAACTTGCATGCCGTTTTTTTATAGTCTTAAAAAATTCTTTAGGAAAAATAAATAATATTGGTGTATATAAAACCTCTTAAAAAAGGCTCCTTCATATGTAAAATAATTTTTAAAATTCAAATTTTATTTGAAGTAAAGACGGTGGCCATTACGCCGAAAGACGGTTCGCGTTTCTTTTGCTTTTTAATTGTTGAAATCGTTAAAACGAGTTCACACCAACTGAAGAATTTTTTTCAACGTCAGAATTTTTTAAAAAATCTGTATTTTCTCCAACAGAGCTGTTTAAAAAATTCGGCCGTTGAAAAAAATTCTTCAGTTGGTGTGAACTCGTTTTAACGATTTCAACAATTAAAAAGCAAAAGAAACGCAAACCGTCTTTCGGCGTAATGGCCACCGTCTTTACTTCAAATAAAATTTGAATTTCAAAAATTATTTTAAATATGAAGGAGCATTTTTTAAGAAGTTTTATATGCACCAATATTATTTATTTTTCATAAAGAATTTTTTAAAACCTTAAAAAAATGGCATGCAAGTTGTCTATTATGTATTTCAATATCAAACCTCTAGATATTGTGAAATTGTCATTTCCTTTGCAATTTCACAAAATCAATATTTACTATATATTGTGTGTATCCGTGCTAGAACGGTTTACAATCTACTATGGAGCATTCTTAATTACTGGAAAATTACTGCTGTCTTATCCTCAGCTTATCCTATACATGTACCTTTATTTTTTAATTAATTTATGTTCAATAATATTGGTTGAAATTAAATTGGATGGGAAGGAAACAATGATATCATTGGCTATGTTTCAAAATTATGAATACATTTGATGGATCCTTAAAGACGTAGAACACCTTGAACAAAAAACTTGCCTAATATCCTAAAATACCCAAATATCAACATTATTTTGGCCGGAGTCATTGATTTCTAATTTATTTTCCATTTACAAAATGTCAGTTGCGGGTTTACTACGTCACAGCTCGCCTGTTTACGCGCAGGCGGACCAGGCGAGCTGTGACGTAGTAAACCCGCAACTGACTTTTTGTAAATGGAAAATAAATTAGAAATCAATGACTTCGGCCAAAATAACGTTGATATTTGGGTATGTTAGGATATTAGGTAAGTTTTTTGTTCAAGGTGTTCTACGCCTTTAAAAAACAAATTCACTTGTTAAGAATCAAAACTGACATCAGCAGGACATTTTTTTTTTTTTTTTTTTTTTTTTAAATGACATTTGACTTTTAGCTTGTTTCATATTTTGAATTACTTGCCATCGCAAATCCAGACAAGAGAGCTGAAGTTTTGCTGGATGCCTTTAGCTTTGCTCTGCTCAGCTGCAGTTTGCGCCATGACAGCTGCATAGGAGTGTGTAAACCATCTCCTACTTGTGACATCCTGGCCTGCAAATCAGTTACATCAGCACTCAAATATATGAAGTTTCATTTCTTTGACTAAACAATGAGAACTGTAACTACGATAAACATAAATACTGTCAAAATAATTAAAATGATAGTTTTAAATAAAGCAAGCAAAAAAAAAAAAAAAATAATAATAATAATAATAAATAAAATAAAATGATAATATTAATATAAAAAATAGCAATATAAAATAATTATTCAAGAATATATAAAAGTAATAAGTGAGAAACAGTTTTAATATATAAATAAAAAAAATTAGCAAGTACTTATAAGTTGTGGTTGTTTTTTCTAGTTGCAAATTTATTTACCCTAGAAGATGATTAGAGAGAAGAGGGTGCATGCATGGTGCAGAGTTGCTAAGTAGCTCACGTACCCTAGACCCCAGAAGTGTGGTGTTAGCTACTGGTGCCTCCGCAGGTGCGTCACTTGGTCACCCAATTAGAAAGAGAGCCAGCACGTACCACAAGAGGAAGCAAAATAATAATAAAAATAAAATCAACTTAAAATTAAGCAACTCTGTGCCACTTACTCTATGTACTGTACTTATAGTACTTAAACAGTAGAAGTTGTAGTAGTACTACTACTACAGTACAGCAGTAGTTTTTTTTTTTTTTTTTTTTTTTGAAGTGATCATTGTGTTATTGAATCTCCTGAAAACGCGATTTCAAAATTTTAATTATTGAAATACTGAGAGCAAAAGCCTTTACAGCGTCTCTGAAACTAAGTCATAGCAAAACTTGTTCTCATGCTAGTTTGCCTTGAGCAGTAGCTACTTTGTTTTATATATACAGGGTGTTTATAAAAAATGGCCCGTTTTTAAACGCAAATTACAATATGAGTATTAATGAAAAATGAAACTTTTCATACATCACCGCGTTTATGGGAGGTAAAATAAACACAATGATCATCACTATTAAAAGAGCTATTGCTGACTATCCCTTTAAAGAATTTTAATGCAGACGTCTATTATAAATGAGTAGTTTTAATTTTGTAAAAATATTTTTTTTAAGGTCTTGATGATTTCATATGAAACCTGAATAATTTAATTAGAAAGATAACAACTCATTAGGTTCATTTTTTAGAGCAGTAAACAAAGGCCTTTTTTTTTTTTTTTTTTTTTTTTTAATCGTGGGAAATTTGTAAATATGTACAAAACAATAGGAATTCTGAAGCAGTATTTAGATTAAAAGCTTTTTATTGATATTCAGTAGTTAAACTGTAATCATGTCTTGAGATCTTTTTATTTCAGTATTGCAAAAGTATGATTTAGAGAAGGGAAATTTTATTTCTTATTTAGTTGTCAAATTTCAAGTTGTATCTAATTGGGGGGGTGGGGGGGGGGGGGGGATTGCAGTTAAATTGCAGTTATAATGTAATAAAAATAGAAAATATAGGTGGCAGTTGGGTTAAATTGAGAGGTTGTACGCCTGATTTAGCCCAATAAAAGCCATTAATTATTATTATTATTAAAAAATAAATAATAATGCAAAGATTTTTTAATTTATATACTTTTACTCTAATCTCTATTTAAAATATATATATATATATATATATATATATATATATATATATATATATATATATATATATATATCATTATTGTATAGTAGGATATTGATTAGAGCAAGTTGAATTTTAAATTAATAAAACGTGAAGATTCTCTAATTTATGTCCCAATTCACTATATAAATTAGAGAATCTTTGCATTTTATTGATTTTCAATTCAAGATGCTCTCTCCAACTAATGTATTATATAGTTATACTTATATAGTTTTCAAGTTAGTAAATTAAGATTTTCAACATTTTTGCAAGATATTTTTTATAAGTAATAATTTACAAATTTCATCTCTAAACCAAAGTAGATATATTTTTATAGTTTATTAACAATCAATTGAGTCTTACTTCCAAAATCTGCTTCTTCCATTTTCAACAAAGGTGATATCTTACCTGATAGTGATAAGAGACTCAACTTTATTGAAAATGGAAGAAGCGGTTTTTAGAACTAGTAGACTCAATTATATATAGGCCTATTATATTTATATCTATCTCGTTTTTTGTCACAAGAAGCAAAACAAATGTATATCTTGAGTAACATCTACATAATGTTTGGAAACGAGATAGACATTTTGTTTCTCGTGACAAAAAACGAGATTGACATTTTGCTTCTCATGACAAAATATGAGATAGAGTACATTTTGTTCGCAACAACATCGATATATAGCAGGAACCGGAACCGGTTCCGGTTCATAGAACCGCCAAGAACCGGTTCTCCAAGAAACGGTTCTTAAGAACCGCTTTTTAGAACAGGTTCTAAGAACCACTTTTGAGAACCGGTTCTTAGGAACCGTATTTTAGAACCGGTTCTCAAGAACCAGTTTGAATTAGAACCGGCACCGGTTCTTAAGAACCGCTTTTAAGAACCGGTTCTCAATAACCGCTTTTAAGAACCGGTTCTCAAAAATCGGTTCTTAAGAACCGCAAAAATTGGCAGCGGTTCCGGTCCCTGATATATAGGCTATATGTTAGTAATTTACACCTAATGCTTCCGATAATAATGTACAATATTTACACCAATTAAACAGCCAGTGTTACATTTTAAGCTCTAATTATTAAAGAATAATTCAAGGCGGATGGATCGCATTTTAATTTCAAATCGAAATACAGAAAATTAAGAAGCCTTAACATGTAACCAGAGCTAGGGAATACAGTAGCATCAATTAATTTTGCATTCAGTGCCACTTATTACTTACGTATTTATGAAATTTCGCTTAAAGGCGTAGAACACCTTGAACAAAAAAGTTGTGTAATATCCAAACAAACCTGAAAATCAACGTTGATTTGTCCGGAGTCATTGATTTCTAATTTATTTTCCATTCACAAAATGGTACGAGCGGTCAATGACGTCACAGCTCGCCTGGTCCACGCGCTCGTAAAACAAGCAAGCTGTGACGTCAATGAGCACTCGCGCCATTTTGTGAATGGAAAATAAATTAGTAAGCAATGACTCTGGCCAAATCAACATTGATTTTCAGGTTTATTAGGATATTAAACAACTTTTTGTTCAAGGTGTTCTACGCCTTTAATGTTTTATTTATATAATAATAATAAAAATTATGTACAGCATCTTGAGTTTAAAAATTCAAGTTGTTGTTATACACTACATATCTACTACATTGCTTCAAATTTTACTTATTGATCATCTCTACAAGTTTTGTTACCTTACCAGAGTGCAGCTACATGCATATAGTTAGACTAAACTTATTGTTACTAAGTAATTGTCATGCAATATAATACAGGCATTCATGCAGTGTGTAAAATATATTATAAACATAAATTTTCATCTGAATACAATATTAAATTAAGTTTGAGGAGTGATATGTATGTGTGTGTGCAAATATATATGACGATGAATGATTCCTAGTTTTTCTTATTAGTCTGAAGAGTCTGTCGAAGGCACTCAATATAGCCTATTTATTATTTATGTGCTAGCTGGATTTTCATCCAGCTATATAGAACATCTCTTCACTACAGTAAGTTTCTTGCTAGTTTCTTCTATATCCTAATTTTATCATACATTATGTTGTGATCATAATAATAAGTTATTGCACACTGCCATACTGTACTTGCTAAAATTTCAGAACAACTTTTAGAACCATACTCTCTACAGTATATTTGATAAGAAAGTAAGATTGCTTTTTAATGTCTAAAAATTAGCACAAAGTATTATACAAAAACTGTTTGCCCAAGTAATGGTCTTCCTATGTTTAGGGTTCCTTAAACTCGTCAGATAGTAAGTATCTGACACACACCTCTACAATTTAGTGGCATGTCTTTTGTAGCATTGAAAATTTAAATTGAGTGGAAAATAGTAACCAATTATAACTTACTAAATTGGAACATATTCTATTTGTCATATAAACAGACTAAATTCAAATGATAATTGATGCTAAATTCAAAAGTTACTCATTATAAAAGAAAGATCTTGAATTAGTTGATATCCCCAAGTCATAGCAACTTACTTAAATTAACATACAACACCATTGACAGGATGAAGGGAAAACAAACAAAAAAGAATTTGAAAATTAATTGAACATTATAATAACATTTATAATACCTATAATAATAATAATTGTAATATAATAACATTTGATCTATAACGGCAGGTGTACTATTACTGAAAGTAAACCAGCTTGCTTGTCCTATTAAAATATTTCAAGTTCCACTTAGTAAATCCAAGTTTCTAGGAAATAGCTTTCTGTTCCTTGCTGAAATAATATCATACGTATTGCGTAAGTTCTTTCAAATCACAAGTAGTCTTATTTACAAAAGAATATTTTCGTACTTCTGTTTTTAACCCTGTGAGGTTTCAGTTTAAAGGCACTCTTTAGGGTAGGAGCAAGTATTTTTTATTTTTCCTTATCACTTTTTCTGATTATTAATATACTTGTGCCTGTGTGATGCCCCGTAAGGGAAAGAGAAAATTACACCTACCCTTAAATGCGCTCACGCTGACGTCAGAGTGAGCGTGGAAGCAACGCCGCATTGGCTATTTAAGCTATGAATTCAGGGGGTAGGAGAGAACGACCTGAGATTGGCAGATCACCATGACGTCAGCGTGAGAGTGGCGAAGTGGGGAATTTAGCGCGCGAATTATCAAATATACCATTGAATGCAACACCACAGTAGATGCAACACAAAACACAAAAGATCAGGTGAGCTATTGTCATAAAACTCACTCAGGTAGAAAGGATTAAATTAGTGAGTTAGAATAATATTATTTTTTTACTCTGATCATTGTGCAAGCTATTTATTTGTAATTATCATAAAATTTGCATTGGAATTCATACCAAAATCACATTTCTAGCCCAATTAGAAGGGTTTTAAAATTGATTAGACCAATTATTGATTAATAAATCAATATTAAAATCTATTCTTCTAATTGACGTAGGAGGTTGATTTTGGTATGAATTCCAATGCAAATTTTGTGACAATTACAAATAAATTGTTCACACAATCATCAGAGAACAAAATTAATTTTATTTTACCTCACTAATTTAATCCTTTCTACCTGAGTGAGTTTTATGACAATAGCTCACCTTCTTTATTGTGTGACTGTCAATTATACCTCCAATAGCCTCACTTGACTCTCTTTTCACTTTTATCATACTCCTCATAGACTTATGACCCCCCTACATTTTTTTACCACTTTTTGGGCAGTGTTGCCACACATTTCAGAGCACATTAATTTAATTAACCCAATTAATTTCATTTTTTGATAAAAAAGAAAAAATTTGGGTAAAATATGCCTCAGAGACACTATATAAGGTATGTGAATAGCACATGTCTTCTTTGTAAAGAATGCCTTTAAGGTCATTCCCAAGTATCCTGCCCTGTTGATTTTTAATTTCAGTGTACCCCAACCTCTACTTCCAAAATTGTTCTGAATACATTACACAAAGTATGTGTTTTTAATTTACTTCTTTCTGTCAGTCCCTCTCAACCTAATAGATAGTTATAGCTCTTCAGTATATATGATTCATTTTCCGTCATCTTTCTGTTGCTCTAATCTAAAATGAAACATATTTGATCAAATGGTAGGGGAAGGGAGGTGTTAATAATAGGATCACTCTTTTATGCAAAACTGTTAAACCCTATATTATTATAGTAATTATAAAATCCCCGAACACAACACGGTGCATAGACATTGTCGTGTAATTTAACCTTAGATACCTTAGATGGCAGGTGTGGTACCTGTGTTAGCCTTCTGTTTGTCCAGAAATAATCTGCTACAGAAGAATGTTGGTCTGCGCTTGTGATTGCCGAGCTGCCGGAGGGCGGGAACAAGGCAAGTCGAGCGGCTGATCCGTCAGACCAAGTTGACATTGGGGCAGCAAGCAGTCAAACTTAAAATCTTTCCTTCCACTGAAACCAAAAGTAACATTATCAAATTCAAAATCCTGATATTTAATAAAAAGGAAAGATATCCATTAGTATGCATGTTATTTTGCATTATGTAGTTCACATTATAATATGTAATGGTTATCAATGTTAATTGTTAATATTTTATGTGTGTAAGATAACAATGCTGAATGACAAAAATTTGTAGATTTCAGCTTTAACTATCAAAATCTATGTTTACTCTCTGTAGTCTATAGTAAAGAATAAAGATAAATACAGCAACAACGAAACACAATATGATGTAAGGTTAATTGCGGTATGGTACAGAGTACATTATACAGTGCATGACTTATACATAAGTCAATCCTACATGCTGCTGCAATACAAATAAGCACATTAATGGGGCAGATCAGTTTAGCGTGCGGGGAAAGCTAAGGGTCCCCTAATTTAACATTACGCTTATGGAGAAAAGCACGTTTTCTGCGATTTTTGAGAAAACTACTCCACCGACTTTTTGAGAAATTTACATGAGAAATACTAGACATACTTTTACGTGTTTTAAGCATAGAATTAAGATTTTTTTTTTTTTTTTTTTTTTTTAAACCGATGGATAACCTCCATATTGTAGTAGTGAAGTGTTCATATATTGTCTCTTTTCACACAAAATTCAGCCAATGTATTTATTGGGATAAATTTTGTTACGTATGTGAAGAAAAAAAAAAGTACACATATAAATACAATTTAAGAGTTCTCGCAATTAAAGGTGTAGAACACCTTGAACAAAAAAGTTGCATAATATCCTAACAAACCTGAAAATCAACGTTGATTTGGCTGAAGTCATTGATTTCTAATTTATTTTCCATTCACAAAATGCCGCTGCCGGTCACTGACGTCACAGCTCGCCTGGTCCACGTGCAAGTAAACCGGGCAAACTGTGACGTCAGTGACTGGCAGCGGCATTTTGTGAATGGAAAATAAATTAGAAATCAATGACTACGGCCAAATCAACATTGATTTTCAGGTTTGTTAGGATATTACGCAACTTTTTTGTTCAAGGTGTTCTATGCCTTTAAGTGTGTGGAATTTTTATTATATATATATATATAAATGTGTATGTTTGTTATGTGGTGGCCTTTGTACTAGGTACCACTTACTTCATTGTCCATCTCGGACCCTATCATTAAGTCATTATGCAAAAATGTAGACCTGTAGATTGTATCTATGTATGTATGTACAGCTCTGGCCAAAAGTTCCCGAACGATTTGTATAGGCAACCCGCAACCACACTATGTTATCTTTATGAGAAAACGCAGGAACTTTTGGCCAGAGCTGTACAGTAAACCTTGGTGTTTAATAAATAAATTAATTAATTTCTTGTATTATTATTTTGTGATTTGTCTACTTATTATTTGCATGTATTTTACTACAAAAAGTTAATTTAAAGCTTTTTGTTAACCGGCGTGTTATATGAAAGTTCCCTACGGTTCCCTGCATATGTATAAGCTTAATAGAGGGTCCTCACGACCATCATATAATACAAAGCACCTATAAAACATATACACATATGTAGATAAGTTTAAATGGCATTCTCGCTGCGGGAAATGTAAATGTACGGGATTGAGTCATATACGGTCATGTCATATATGTGAGGCCTTTTTTTTATTGCAATTTTGCTGTCAGTAAAAGAGTAAGATACGCGACAAACGACATAAAATAGCACAAACAAACGTACGACTTCGACAACATCTAATTTAAAGTATGTACATATGATTCCACGGTAATGCATATGAACTATATATAAAAATAATTACGTAATGCAAACCACAGTAACCAAACAGCAATATTTCATAGATTCTTATCAATGTATGTATAAAAAAGTTGCTGTGCTTTCCGTACATATTAGCGGCCGCGACTGTCAGAATTTTGACGAGTATAAAATACATATAAGCTATTGAAATGAGGATAAAAAATGCACTTCACTATTGATTAAAATAAAGGTCAACGCACCACAATAAAAAAAACAGTAGAGGAGGGTCCTTGTAGAGGTTAAAATTAGCAAAGATCTCTGCCTTGTTTATCTCCGTTCTTGAAAAAACAAAAAATTACGTGCCAGCTGTTTATTTTTTCAGATCCCTGTCGTTCGTGCGCATGCGCGATTTAAAGGCGCGTACGCAATAGTTTTAAAATTCCTCGTTCAGGGCGCGTGAAGCTCGTGCATGCTAGAGACCCTTAACAGAGAAGCGACAACCTCATGTTTTAGGCAAACCTGCAATACATTGTTTTGAAAAGCCCGCTAAAAGTACCCAAACTTTCTAGCGTTCTGATTGGCTACCCTAACAATCTCTCAAATCTGATTGGTTCCGACGCCACAGGCCTTCCTGTAATGTTTGCTAACCTGATGTATTGCAGGTCTGCCTAAAACATGAGGTTGTCTCTTCTCTGTTAAGGGTCTCTAGTGCATGCTCATGGTGCATGCAATTGACATCTATCCTTATTATACACATTTACACACACCCCCTATGATCTCTGTGGTAGACACATTCTGGGTCTATTGAGATCTGTCATGTATCATGTACATGTACGTATACGTATACGTAACTACAAAAGAAACTTATATTAATAATTTCCGTTTTTATATAAACTGAACACAAACAATAAGCTGAAATTGCGTCGTGTTTCACACTTAATATAATTATATTAATATTATATTGTACTAAAAATTATATTGTTTTTGGAATCAATGATATGTGACGGCAAATTACAGTCATTACTTGAGATTAAAAATAGTAAATAAGAGGTCAATGCCATAAGTGAGTAGTGAGTACTAAATAACGTATAGATAATAGCGAAATTTCATGTCTGCAATGTCCTGTGCTAAAGCAATGTTATTCATTGCTCAAATATGGTATCGAAGCGCATTTATTATAACGCCATGCGCACACACCCTATAATTAAGGCACATACAGTACATATTATATATTAATAAAATAATAATAACAATTATATAATATATCATCTCTATCGCGTCAAAACGTTCCAAGTGAAATTATCACGAGCTCGCCAAACGTTCCATCTGACACAGTAAACCCTATGTAGATGGAACGTTTGGCGATCTCGTGATAATTTCACATATTATGTTATGTTTCGTTTACACGGGAGCAGTTAATTTTGATTGCATTAATAAATTGGCGTTATTAAATGCAAGGCTAGTGCTGGGCGGGGAAGGGGGGGGGGGGTAAGAGACATTTTTCATACTATGATTATATCAGTTATATAAATAGATAACATATAAAATCTGTTTTATATAAGTCGCAACGCAGTAGACATAGTATTAGAAATATATTATTTGATTTGATTTTAGACCGTATATTTATATTAGAGGCACAAAAAATAAAGTCAATCAAACAGCTAAAATACATACCAATAAATTAATATATCAATATATCCTATACCATCATTATAAATAAAATATAATTCGAATATATTTCAATGTGTATATGTGCGCACGCGGTGTTGTCTGTAAGAATTTAAGAATGATTTTTATATAATACGTGCTTACGTTCAGGTACACGTTTACCATTTACCATAATATAATATATATAATATATATTATTATTATATTATATTATATACATATTATAATATTATATAATATAATAATAATATAATAATATTATATATATATAATATTAATATTATACATATACATATTACACATATTATATAATATGGTACATACATGGTATATATCAAAAATCATATATAATTTTTATATATCATAGATAAATTACAAGCTGACAGTAAATATATACTATAATATAGGCATGAATAAAAAAGTTATTCAGAGCTAGGTGGCGCGAAACCCTGGGCTGCTAAAGTGTATGTTGTATTTTTTGCAGGGAATCGAGAAGAAATATAAGCGATGAGATTATTTTTTCTTCTTGATGTCACACAAACGAATACTCTCTGCGTATTATACTGACACGTGATTTAGCATTTTGGCACAATTACAACAAAATAAATAACAAGCTATTTTCACGGATATGTGCGTGATGATATGACATAATAGTTTTGATTTTGTAGTAGTTCACGACTGCATGCATGCATAAGCATTTTTTTTCGTGTTGCAAACTGTATATTATATATACACGAGATGCGAAATAATGTGTTTTTTTTCCATTATTAAAGGCGCGCGTAGAACACCGCCTTGAACAAAAAACATGTCTAATATATCCTAACGTACCGTACCTAAATATCAACGTTGATTTATGACCGGAGTACTTGTACGTGTGTTCGCATGACGTCATTCAGAATGCTTTTCTTGAGCAAATGAATAACATTGCTCGCCGCAGGACAAACAGTTCTTGGCTATTTTCTTTTGGAAAATAAGCTATTTTTTGGTTATTATTATTTTTCTTGCATACCTTGATTATCACTTAATTATCTCCAAAATATTGTGAAGTATTTTTAAACTGACAAAAATGAGTCATTTTCCTATACTGGCCCATGTTAATTTAGCGCTCACTTTTATGGCGTCGACTTTAACATGATAAAAACACCCTATTCTTGCTCAAAAAGAGCATTAAGGGGGTGTATAAGTGACCGACTGATATATCTCGCAAACTAGGGGTTATATAGCGTCATGATATGTATGCATGTATAATGTTTATATGTTTACTCAATGCTTTCTTAATTGTATATAGATGGCTTGTATCTCAAAATCTAAAAAGAAAACTTCCAAATTTTATGATGCCATTTGAAAGTTAATAGTAACAGCTACCTATGATAAAATTTTCAGAACCCATATTATCAGATAGGAGAGAAATTAATTATTGAAATTAACATGGGCTCTTATGGGACTAACACTTTAAAAAAACATAATTTAAAATCTAGCATGGTGAACCCCTAAAATTTTTACATTTTTGAAGATACATAATCCTAATGTATCACTGTACAAAATTTCAGATTTTTTTGTCTTTACAACTTTTTAGTCAAATCCCGCAGTAGCTGATTTCCCGCCTTGAAGGCGTAGAACACCTTGAACGAAAAACATGTCTAATGTCTATGTGTAATATCCTAAAATCAACGTTGATTTGGCTGGGAGTCATTGAATTCTTAATTTTTTCCATTTATGAAATGACAGCTGCGGGTTTATGACGTCACAGTGCACGCGCATGGAAACAGGCAAGCTGTGACGTCATAAACCCGCAGCTGCCATTTCGTGAATGGAAAATAAATTAGAAATCAATGACTCCGGCGGTACAACATATATTGCTCAGCATAGGACAAACGTAGTTTTTGGCTATTTCCTTTGGAAAAGTAGTTTTTTATTTTTTTGATTACATACTTGCGGTAGTAATTAATTCAACCTGTTAACGAAGGCAATATGCTCTCAAATTTGAGAGAATTGATACTGTTAAAAACAGGTTGAATTAGTACCTCAAGTATGCAAAAAATACCTAATTTTCCAAAGAAAATAGCCAAAAACTACGTTTGTCCTATGCTGAACAATATGTTATTCATTGCTCAAGAAGAGCATCGAAGAGCACTCAGAATGACGTCATGCGTACACACCCTATACGGAGTATACGGGATCCCGGGGTGCGACCCGCTAACGCGTAATAAAAAATATATATATACAGTGGCGGTCCTACGTATTTTGGGCCCGGGGACAGAAATCTGACTGGGCCCCCTCAATAGACGCGCGAAGCGCCAATAGCCCGCCGCAGGCGCGATTTTTTTTTACCACGTGACTATTTACAGGTAATTCAGTATAATTGTCAGTGCAGATAGCTTTTTAAGAAAAAAATAATGTTCTTTTTATTTTATGATTTTTTTTTAATAGAGGGGGGAACTGCTAAATTTTATTTTAGAGTGAAATATTAAAAAAAAGAAAAAAAAAGTATGAAAAATTCATAATGGAAAATCACTTATTTTTTTATTACTTTGCAGATTTAGGCCAGATTAAGCAAATGGAAAAAAAATGCTTCGTTCATATTTTCAAAAAGCTTTTTTTTTTCTATTAGAATTATTTTCATAATTCCAAAACAAAAGTGTTGTTCATAAACCCTGTTCTCTGGCAAAAAAAAAAAAAAAAAAAAAAAAGCACATATTCCATTTGAATAATCAAAGTTGATCGTCATCATCATTTTAGGAGCCGAGGACAGGGTCGATTTGATGAATAGAAAGAGAGAAAATTTAGGAAGATTGAGCTAGCGTTTATTTATAATTGAAATTTTTTCACCTACGCCAGGCCAAGGAGGACGACTAAAAATGTTTTCAGGGTAAAATTTTATTCCATATTCTAAAAGAAGACATTGTCCTGAATCGATTTATTTGAAAATTCTAATTATTAAGTTCATTAAGTATTTCTATTAAAAAAAATCGAAAAATGTCGATACGCAATACCTATGCATGTGGGCATAGGAAAAAATTAACGACTGTAACGTCATTTTAAGACTTTTAAAAATTAATTATAAATTCTCAATGAACTCAAAAATTAGAAATGTCCATACGTATCTTAGGACTTAGGACATTGCCATCTTTTAGAATAAAAATGCAATAAAAAAACACCCTGAAAATATTTTAGTCTTCATTATATAATTCTCGTAAGTAGTTTATTTTACCTTTTTAATCCAGGGCAGCCCTTATTTAAAAAGATAAAAAAATACTGAATAAAGTTGTAATTATCACTAGTAAATTAAGAGATATTATATTTTATCTGTAAATTTATATGCTTTAATTTTTTTATTATATATATTATTATTATTATAAATTTGTTTGGACAATTTGTTAGGGATAATTTTATTAAAGAAAATCATTAAATTGGTTCATAAACTTCTCTCTCTCTCTCTTCTTACTGTCCCTTAACTTTCTTTCTTTCTTTCATTTTTTCTTTTTGTTTTTTCTTTTCTTTTTCTTTTTTTGTTAGCTTTGAATTTTTTACATGTAGGCCTCGTTCCGGGCCCCCCAATCCTAGTGGGCCCGGGGATATCCGCCCCTCAATCCCCCCTGTAGGACCGCCACTGTATATATAATTATATATATATTATATATTTTATTACGCGCCCTTTCGGGGCGCCAGATATATATATTTTATTAAGCGCCCTTTCGGGGCGCCAGCTTTAGCGGGTCGCACTCCGGGATCCCGTATAATATATACTCGGGATATAATATATATCCCGTATAGTATATATACATATACTCGGCGGGTATATGGTTTCATTCATGTTAAAGTCGACGCCTTATAAAAAGTGAGCGCTAAATAACATGGGCCAGCTATAGTATAGGAAAATGACTCATTTTGCCATGCAGTTTAAAAATACTTAATTATTAATATTATACACAAAACAAAAAACAAAAAAGGGAGACTATTATATATAATAATCTGGCCTTATAGAATCATCGATCTTTGTTATCGTGTATTATTATTATTTTTTTTTACAGTTATATAAATATTTAACTTAAAATT
The DNA here is from genome assembly GCA_949318235.1 of Ecdyonurus torrentis. Taxonomy (NCBI): domain Eukaryota; kingdom Metazoa; phylum Arthropoda; class Insecta; order Ephemeroptera; family Heptageniidae; genus Ecdyonurus; species Ecdyonurus torrentis. The sequence continues at coordinate 15,358,870 of OX439128.1, read as the reverse complement.
TTAACCAATATATTATATATGTTATTATCTTTTGATGACGTAAAAATACCATCAGTACGTGCTCTGTATACCATTTCCTTTTACCACGTTATACGTTATATTTATTTACGAATATATATGCTTTATATAATTATATGGAAAACTAACAAAAATCTTAAACTATATCGACCGAAAAAAAAAATCTTGGGGTATGGCCACGGCCCACGGCAAAGGGGCGCCCAACACAATACAGTGTTGTTGTCTGGTTGTTGAAGTCGTTCGAGATCGATCTCTGTTCTTTGTTTAATCCCAGGCTGATCCCAGGTCCATATATAAGCGAGGTAAGATGCTCCGGGAAAAGTTTTGGCCAAAGGTCCGCGTTATTGACTATATAGTAAAGGAACAACGGCTTTGAAACCGACTATAAGCGATGTCGGTCACATCCGCTTCCGTTTCTCCTTACTACGCATGCGCAGTAAGTCGAAACGGAAGCGGATGTGAGCAAAATTGCTTACAGTCGGCTTCAAAACAGTTGTTCCTTTATCAGTCAATGCTTAAGGGAGTAGGGTATACAAAATTAATAATTAGTAACAAAAAAAAAAACTTTTTTTGTGTCATTTTGAAAACAATGATTTGAAAAGTGCATTTCCTCTGAAAGTACATGAGATAAAAATTTCAAACTCAAACAACCAATAAAGGAAATATTGATTATTCATGCCACGCATACAAAAAAAAAATTGCAACCAAACCCCTTTGACAAAATATGCAAAAAACGTAACTTTGAAACTACAAGGGTTTAGAAGCTGAAAATCAGTTTAGAGCCATAAATTTGTATTGGTAAACTGATTTGATACTTTAATTGAAATAACCTTAAAATAACCTCGAATTATGATGTAAAATTCTTGTGAGCGCCTAATAAATGCAGCTCGCAGCACAATCAGCCTGTAAAATGCAACCCGGAGCACATATACTTTTTAAATAAATATATATTTCCTCGCACAAATAACTTTAAAAAATAATTTGAATAGTTTCATATTACAATACAAAATTCTACCCCTAAAGTGTTTTCATCTTTAAAACCCTTGTAGTTACAAAGTTACGCTTTTTGCATTTTTTGGCAAAGGGGTTGTTTGCAATTTTTTATTGAATGCATGGCATGAATAATCAATATTTTCTTTATTGGTTGTTTGAATTTGAAATTTTTATCTCATGTACTTTCAGAGGAAATGCACTTTTCAAATCATTGTTTTCAAAATGACACAAAAAAAAGTTTTTTTTTGTTACTAATTAATTACAAAGACACCATCAGCTGGCAAAATTTGAAGTAATGTGCAATACATGTGCCTTTTAGGATAAAATAAAAGTTAATTTTTTGTATTTTTTTTTTGAGCTACAGTGCTACGCACTGTAAACTTGAAAACATCAAAATCTGAGATACGAGGTTACTATATTTGATTTAGTCGATATATATACACTAAATAATATTAATAAAGTTATTTTTTTATTTTTACTTTTTTTTTTTTTTAATTTTATCACCTTTTTCTGAATTTATCACCTTTTTTCAGGTTTATCACCTATTTTCAACTTTTTTTTCTACCTTTTTTGTGCAAAAAAATCACCTTTTTAAGACATTTTTTTACCAAAATTTTCACCTGAAAATCCGGTCTCTACTTATAATTAATTTAAATTTTAAATTATTTTGATTTTTAATGAAAAAATTTGTATATACATATAATAATATAATACATTATAATAATATTAATATATGTATTGTATTTTGAAACAACTTTTTTTTTCAAATTTAATTTAGGAAAACAAAAGACAAGATTTTTTTTATATTTTCTATAAGGTTAATGGTTAATATTAAAATTATGAGTGTGCAATGCCATATCATTTTGATTGATTATTTGATGAAAACATGCTGACTTATGAGTGAAATTTGAGAAACATTTTATTCTATTTATTTTTTAACATCGGTGCTCATAGAATTTATAGATTAATAATCTATAAATTTAGCAAAAAAACATCTACTTTTAATTTTAAAGTAATAAAATAAATTATTGATTATATAAAAAAGCCAATTTATAGAAAACCAATGGAAATATAAGTTTGATTCTGGTGATATTTCATGTCATCTCGCAATGGGTTCAGTAGATCGATGTATGAAAAAAAAAAAAAAAAAAAAAAAAAAAACTGAACTAAAATAAAATAATTTACGAAAACTCAAATAAATTTGAATATATTTGTTTTACCTCAAATTTCGCACCAAGTGGAACCGCAAAGAGAGAAATGGCAAACAATGGCAAGGCAGAGTGGGCAAAGTCAGGGCACCGGCGCTCAAGCCAAGGCCGAGGAGGCAAGCAAGCCAGCAGGCAGCAAGCAGGATGGCCAGCAGGCACTGTTTTCATCGGTTTTCATTTATACTGTGTGTTTTCCTGCCGTTCATCCCACTCGATCCATCCCCGCAACGCCCGGTAACGCCCCGCACCCCGCCGCCACATTCCATGCACTCATGCCCGCTCATGCCGACTTGTGCCTTGTGCCGACTGTGCACAATATGCCGCTCGGCAGCCAGCCAGTCAGCCAGTCAGCCCAGAGTCAGCCACAGCCCGCGAGCCCGCCCGGTCCGCCGCCCGCCACTTGCGTTCAGTTCAGTATTGCTCGTGACCTCGTGACAGACAGTATACGGACAGGACAGAATACCAGAGTGAGCAGTCCTGCCTAATCCTGCCGCCTGCCGCAGTCTTTTTCCACCATTATCAAGCATCAACCAGTCGCATAACGACATTATACGAGACCTGCATGAGACGGCCAACGTACGCGTGCCTATAATAGCTGCCTAATACTGCACTGCAGAAGACGCATACGCAGATTCAGAAGTCGGAGCATCTTTTACCGGGCGACTTGCAGCCACACATAATTATAAGGCAGTGCCATACAGGTATTCGACGGGTACAACCAGGTACAACCCTATCCCGAAAACAGCTAGAGGACGCGCGATGTCATGGTAATTATGAAACACGTATATGGTATGTTCGAATGTGCTTTTAGTTTATAATTAATTTCTTATATATGTATTAATGAGGATGCTATCGTCTATTATATGCATGTATGTATGTATTAATATTTTCCGCATATTTTGTATTTCATATTTTTTGCATTATATTGGCGGATGTTGTACCGAATAGAAAAAAACGTTCCGTACATGCGGAATGCGCGATTCGACGACACGCATACATGGAACAATTAAAGCAGAACAAAAAATGGCACAATTTAATTGAAATTATATGTGTACATCGGATCGAATCATTATTAAGAATATTATTTCTCGAAACGTTAATAATACCAATAGTATCGCAATAAATATAAATTCTATATACATTAATTAATTTGTCATTTAAATATAAATTTGAAAATAAATTGCTGCAACTGTTCAGTGGCTCAAATTTTTGGAGCTTTTGTGGGCTATTATGGTAGATATGCCACTTTGAAAGCCTAGATAACAAAAAATCTAAATATGAACCATGCCGAGTGACAACTTTTTTGTAAACCTTTTTTTAGCCAGTATACTCTGTCATGGTAGAAATTGAAATGCTAAGCCTCATAGAATTTTTTTTTATTAAATTTTTATTATAACTTAATTGGCAAGAACTTAAAAACATAATGCACTTTTTTTAACATCCATTTAGATGTACTATAGGCCGTTAATAATTTGCATATACCTTATTATGGCAGAATTAGACATGAGATCGTGTTGATTTTGTATTTATTTTAATTTATTTTCCATTTGACGGTTGAATAAAACTTTTACCTGACGTCACACTGTGCTTTGGGGCTGCAAAGTGGTGGGGAATGGTTTGAATATAATCGTTGGAGTAAGTTTTCTCAAAAATCGCAACAAAAACGTGTTTTTCCCCTTTTATAAGCGTAATTGCGCTTAACGTCGTTAACGTTAAATTATTAGGGGACCCTTAACCTCCCCGCGCGCTCGCTAAACCGATAAGCTCCATTTCAAATATAATTATGTTCTATCTGATGGTCACGGGTTCTGAATATATATATATATATATATATATATATATATATATATATATATATATATATATTCATTTTCAAAAAAGGTATATAACTTTTAAAATGGCATAAAAGTCCGGAAGTTTTCTTGTTAGATTTCGATCGACACAATATGAATAATTAAGCCAAAAAATACCACGTATTAACTTCAATATTATACATATACACATTAATCATCCCTGTAAAATTTTGGTGTTAACTGTTTTTTGGAAAATTGTTCGAGTAAAACGGGTTTTTTGGGTGGTTGTAAAAATCTCTGATCTTGGTAGTTCGTGTACCTTGGGTGTATTATTATTATATTATTATTATTTATTTTATATAGATTACAAATTTAAGACAAAACTTTTTCTTTAGAGTTAATTGCTCTCAATTTAAGCTGCATATTTCCAGTAAAACTTATACGCTAAAAAATGCAGGGGAATAACCAGGGTCGAATTGGTATTTATATAATATAATCTCAAGAAATAGCTGTTTTGTGTGTGGGGGGGGGGGGGGGGGGGGGGAGGGGGTCCTGTGGCGTTTAGTTCGTTACTTGACGACTGCTTGAAGAGCTGACTGAGTTGGTTTTATGCATTCCGTTGGTTTTTTACCCGATTGTGAGATCTCGAGTCAAGGACAACAGCATATATGAGAGGACTAAAAAAAAAAAAAAAAACACATTTTTCTAGTGTACTCCCTAGTGTAGGACTACGTACAGCCTATATATAAAATAAAAAAAAATTATAGGCATAATTTTATATTTACAAACCACGACGTTTTAATTTTTTTCGTTTTTCCGCGGAGAAACTCCGTCGACGCGCAGTGGCTTTCATTTAGAGAGGGAGAGAGAGAGATAATGAGAAAAGGCTATAAAGTATAATATAATTTATTTTAAAAGTTAAAATAATTTTAATTTTCCATGAACGTATACTTATTTTTAATGAACTATAAAAACTATACAAAATACAAGTATCCATACAATATCCATGCATGCATATATGATATATTCATGGATTCATATATGAATAATGGCGCATAATTAATATTTTTAATATAAATTACGACTTTTTAATAGACTGCCAGAGTTAATAAGTTTTGTGCTACGACAGAAATCACTTATAAAATCTGCATGAGTTTAAATTAGAAAACGTACGTTATAGAATTTAAAAAATATAAATTGTATGTATATATATAAGCGCGTTGCAATTGGTAAAAGTAGGGGGGGGGGGGGGGTGAAACTTTAAGTTTTGGGATTTCTAATTATAAAACAGTAACATGTATATGGGCCATACCTGCAATGAACGAACTTTTTAAAATAATTTCAAATATTCGTAATGCATTTCTTATGGAAAAATCGTTTTTTCACTTTTGTTGCAACAATTAAAAACATTTCATTGCAATGGACCACTCAATTGCAAAGAAATGTTTTTAATTGTTGCAAAACGTGTAAGTGAAAACGATTTTTCCATAAGAAATGCATTGAAAATAATTCAAATTATTTTAAAAAGTTCGTTCGTTGCAAGAGTGGTCCAATGGTCCTATAGTAATAATAATAATATAATTATATTGAATCGCCACAAAAGGTGTAGTATACAGTACAAGTATGTATGTTATTATAACATTTTAACATGTGAGATCAGCGTTATATTTTCTAACAGTAACACAAAATGGAACAAGGAAAAGACTGTTCAAGCGTGCATAATTATATGATAGAGTGCATAGAGTACTATCTCGTATATGGTTTCAATGTGTCGACGAGCAGCGATAAACGTTATTATAATATTATGTTGCCGCGGCATAATGCACATATTATATGCGAGATCGAGGAGGAATAAGACTGTCTTTTGTGTTATAGTCTCATCACGTATAATTAAGTGCTGTTGAAATAAGAAGAATAAGAGAAACAAAAAAAAAATTAGATCTTTGATTCGAATTTTTTGGTCCGTCACATATCCGGATCACTTTGTACATAAAAAGTATCAGTAAAGTATAATATATGCCATTTAAATGCATATGCATATATGTTATTATAGTTATTTAATTTAGAAATAATTCGGTCAGAATACTTTATTTTAAAAAAATTTAAGTATCAGTTTAAGATTATATGCGGCTTATTATTGTGTACGTATTATGTATATATTTATGTACTGCAGCTCTGGCCAAAAGTTAACCGAACAGCGAATAAGCGGCGGCCGCTGCGTTTTCTCATAAAAGGTAACATAGGGTGTTCGTGGTTGCGGGTGCTTATTAATCAGGGTTTCTAGTAACCTGGAAAACCTGTAAAATGCAGGAAATTTGACCCACCCTGGAAAACCCTTGAAAATGCAGTAAAAATGACAAAAAAAACTTGACTTACTATTTTTGATGTTTAAAAACATCATCATTAATAATGAGGAAGTCTACACAAAGTTAACCCCTAGGTTTGAATACGTCATTTGAAAGAGAAAAAGTAGTAGATAAACTTGGCATAGGCAATTACCTGGAAATATGACGTTTTATTTAATATAAGAAGAAATAAAAAATTCCAATTCCCAACCCTTTGCCGACTATGACGTCATTTGTTTACATCCGATTTTCAATTGTCTTCTGGATTTCATGCAACTGCTACAAATTCAAAAAAATTTAACGGTCAACTGCCGCCTTTCAACAATGGGATCGTTTGAAATCCAGAAGACAATTGAAAATCGGATGTAAACAAATGACGTCATAGTCGGCAAAGGGTTGGGAATTGAATTTTTTTATTTCTTCTTTTATTAAATAAAACATCCATTTTGCAGGTAATTGCCTATGCCAAGTTTATCTACTACTTTTTATCTTTCAAATGACGTATTCAAACCTAGGGGTTAACTTTGTGTAGACTTCCTCATTTATTATATAAATATAAAATGAAACGAATTTTGAATAAAATTCCGCATTTAAATGAAACTATTCCCATTGACTAATAAAGGAACAACAGTTTTAAGGCCGACTATAAGCGATTTCGGTCACATCCGCTTCCTTTTCTCCTTACTACGCATGCGCAGTGAGTCGAAACGGAAGCGGATATGAACGAAATTGCTTATATTCAGCTTCAAAACAGTTGTTCCTTTATCAGTCAATTGAGGGGTGTCTATTTTTTTCCTCGATAATATGGCTTTTAGGGAAAGTACCGAAACTAAAAAAAAGTTTGGAAGTTTTATTTTACTTTTGTAGTAAAAAGTGTAGCAAGTTTACTTTGCTAAGGACAGTGTTTTATAAAAGTATAACATTAAATTGTTTATTTATTTTTCTTACTAACGGTACCCTAAAATTAGTTTATTCCCATATTATTATCATCAAATATAGTCCTTGAAAAGTAAAAATATACCTTGAAAATGCAGGAAAAATGATATTGAAAAACTACTAGAAACCCTGTTATTATACAAATCGTTCGAGAACTTTTGGCCAGAACTTAGAGCTAGTGCATGACATATACTGTACATAGTTAAATTTAAAGGAATAGACCAGAGAAAAACAAGCATTATAATTTATCACAAAACACTTGATGGGGATTTACATAAATATAACATTAGTCTGTCTCAAAAACCAACCATGAAGTGATCAGAAAATTCGATTTGTGCAATCCACAACTGCAGTTTCATACTAATTTTTGCATGTTTCTGACGTTATATAAACATGATTTTTTTTTCGCAAATTGCACACGGCAGTTTTTTCACGCTCTCTCGCCGTGGGGCAACATACGAGGGTGGGATGGAAAGTTCGGTAACTCGCATATGTAGAAAAAAAATCGAACCTACACCACTGATCTTAATTATCGACATAGTATCCCTTGAGACTATTGCACTTGGTTTTGTCACTCTCCCATCTCGTATAATGCATTTATAATGGGGTGGTTGTGGGAGGACCTCAAAATGCCTATTTTTTCCATAGTTAGCTTTCTTTGATTACGTTTAACACGCAGGTAGTTTCCATTGCCATGACTGTTTCTTTGGTTCAGATGTTACATAATAAACCCAGTATTCGTCCCATATGATCATTTGGCGTACCAAGTCAAATATTTTTAATTTAGAGCGTTTTTTATTTATTAATGTTTTTACCAAAAATGGTCAAAAATGGACCAGCTGACCAGCATCTAGTATGTGACAGGGAAACAGAACAGTGCATGTGAAATTTGTTTAAACATATTGGAAACAATGAGGGACAATGCTTCATCATGTCCTGCAGGTTTCAAATGGGTACCTTAATTTTAGACTGGTTATACTGACCTTTGAAGTTGACCTCTCAAAAATGGCCAAAATTGGCTCCCACTGAAGATATGATAAAAAAAGTATACAAAATTTTGGTTCAACACCAACGTATGAGGTATCAGCAGATAGCTAAGACTTTGGGCTATTACATGAAATGAAAAAAAGTTATGCACATACATATTAATTAAGGGTGAAAAAAATGTTGGAAAAATAGGTACCACAAGTAGGTTTGTCGTCATAGCCCATTTGCGGCACACTTTTTTCCAATAGTTTTTTTACCCTCAATTTTTGTATGTGCGTAACTTTTTGTCATTTCATGTTGTAGCCCAAAGTCTTAGCTATCTGCTGATATCTCATACGTTGGTGTTGAACCAAAATTTTGTATACTTTTTTAATCATATCTTCAGTGGGAGCCACTTTTGGCCATTTTTGAGAGGTCAACTTCAAAGGTCAGCATAACTAGTCTAAAATTAAGATACCCATTTGAAACCTGAAGGACATGATGAAGCATGGTCCCCTATTGTTTCCAATATGTTAAAACGAATTTCACATGCACTGTTCTGTTTCCATGTCACGTACTAGATGCTGGTCAGCAACACATTTTTGGCCATTTCTTGGAGCACCCGAAGTTGCTTCACATAAGTTACTGCCCTGCACTTAATAAATTTCACAGAGATATGAAATTTTGAGGTTTGTCTATTGAAATATCACTAATACACGGATAGTTTTTTGTTTTGTCCTAATATAAATATTTCTATGCGAGTTACCGAACTTTCCATCCCACCCTCGTATTCTGGTAAAATTGTCATCACTCATCAGTTTTGAAGATCCCATTTTGTGTTAATTCATCTAAAAGCAAATTGCTTTATGGGGTCTATGGCTTTATTAAGGATTGTGTATAGATGGCTAGTATCTCAAAATCTAAAAAGAAAACTTCCAAATTTTATGATGCCATTTGAGAGTTAATAGTAACAGCTATCTATGATAAAATTTTCAGAACCCGTGACCATCAGATAAAAGAGAGAAATTAATTATTGAAATTAACATAGGCTCTTATGGGACTAAAAATTCAAAAAATCAGAATTAAAAATCTAGCATATATGGTGCGACCCCCCAAAATTTTTATATTTTTGAAGATACCTAATTCTAATGTATACGAGAGTACATAGTCAACAAAAACAGCGCCTCTGCAGGAAAATAATGATACCACGGTTACGCAGCGATAGCCAGGCGATAGCCAGGCTATAGGGTGTATGCGGATGACGTCATATTTATTGCGCTTTAAGGCCATACTGGAGTAGTACATAACATTGCTCAGCATAGGACAAACTTCATTTAAGCTAATTTTCTTCGGGAAATCGGTTAATTTTTTGTTACTGTTATTTTTCTCACATACTTGAGATACTAATTCAACATATTTACAGCATCAATGCTCTCAAAAATATTGCATAGTGGTTTAAAACTGGCAAAATGATTTTATTTCCTATGCCACCCATGTTATTGAGTTATCCAACATGGCGTCAACTTTAACATGAATGCATAGACCCTATAGCCTGGGGCGCGACTACACAGTCCATTGAGAGACTGATAATTTCCAAAAAATATTTATAATTCCTTCCAAAAATCAGCAAATAGTAATAAAAATAATCTAAATCAATTTAATTAATTAACAAAAAATGATATTTCCAATTTATCTATTTTGAGGGTCAATTTTGTTGCCAATTTGACTCATGTCTTCAGGGCGCGCTGAACAGCTGACGAGATTCGATGCGTAAGCCCTCACTAACATTAATTTCAATTATGATCAAGAGATGGCTTTATTGGTCACTATTAACTCTCGTATCACTGAAAAAATTTTCAGATTTTTCTGTCTTTACAACTTTTTGGTCAAATCCCGCAGTAGCTGATTTCCCGCCTTAACAGGGTTTCTAGTACTGGAAAACCTTGAAAATGCAGGAAATTTGACCCCCCCCTGGAAAACCCTTGAAAATGCAGTAAAAATGACAAGAAAACCTTGAGTTTTTATTTTTGATGTATAAAAACATTTATCATTATTATATAAATATAAAAAGAAACGGGGAAACTATTCCCATTGAGGGGCATCTATTTTTTTCCTCGATAATTATATAATATGGCTTTTAGGGAAAGTACCGAAATTAAAAAAAGTTTGGGAGTTTTATTTTACTTTTGTAGTAAAAAGTGTAGCAAGTTTACTTTGCTATGGACAGTGTTTTATAAAAGTATAACATGAAATTGTTTATTTATTTTTCTTACCACTACGGTATACCCTAAAATTAGTTAATTCCCATATTATTATCATCAAAAATAGTCCTTGAAAAGTAAAAATATACATTGAAAATACCTCGAAAATGCAGGAAAAATGATATCGAAAAACTACTAGAAACCCTGCTTTAATAACAAACACGGGCCTTTCTGTCTGTATATATTATGCTGCTACAGCATCATTGCTCTCAAAATTATTGCAAAATATTGCGAAGTATTTTTAAACACTGGCAAAATGTTCATTCTCCCATACCTGCTTTTAATTTATTATTTAGAGCTCGCATGTATGGTGTACGTCAGCTTTTATAATGCAAACCACCCTATACAATATAGTTGATTTTAAAAGCAAATGCATGTTTGTAAACCTTTTGTTCCCTTATTGCTCAAAAAAAAAAAAAAAAAAATTCGCAATCATCCATTAATATTGATTGTTTGTTTGGTTTGGAGCACGAAAAACGGATTACGAATATCACTATGACAGTATATTTATTAATAATATTTGCAAACCCTGTTTTTCGTGCTCCAACCACAAAAAAAAATGAGGGTCACCTCATGCTTTTAAAATGGAATTACGCATTTTTTGGTGCAAGAAAACAGGGTTTTACAAACATTCAAATATTAATTTTACATATCCAGATTAATCAATATTAATTCCCCCCCCCCCCCCCCCCCCCCAAGGCCAAAATTGCCAAATTACCCTTTTAAAAATTGCAACCCCCGCAGTGCCAGTGATATATTTATATTTAAGTCTTGGCAATATTTTTTGCCCAAAATTTTTGAAAGGACAACTCGTCAGAAATCTATATTTGTTTTTTTTTTTTTCAGTTAACACATGTATTGTTAAAGGCGTAGAACACCTTGAACAAAAAACTTGCCTAATATCCTAACATACCCAAATATCAACATTATTTTGGCCGGAGTCATTGATTTCTAATTTATTTTCCATTTACAAAATGTCAGTTGCGGGTTTACTACGTCACAGCTCGCCTGTTTCCGCGCGCGTGGACCAGGCGAGCTGTGACGTAGTAAACCCGCAACTGACTTTTTGTAAATGGAAAATAAATTAGAAATCAATGACTCCGGCCAAAATAATGTTGATATTTGGGTATTTTAGGATATTAGGCAAGTTTTTTGTTCACGGTGTTTTACGTCTTTAATTAATCGGACACTCTGCGCCACACCTCTTCCAGAATGTAAAATAATAATACAAAGAAGCGTATTTCCTGGAATTTTCCAATAGTTGGGACTATAGCTTGTGTCCCAGAATTGTATATAGAATTTGTGTGTGCTATATATTAATTATTTACTTTTATTTAAATTAAACTTCAAATTTAATTTTTCATTTTTGTAGGATTATGTCAACCTTATTTGGTGCAGATGAAGGAAAAAACATTCCAAAAAAACGTAAAGGCAACAACAATGAGACGAAAAAATTAGTGGGTGCTCCTGAATCAGAAAACGATTCTTTTGAGTTTACTAGCACTGAGAGGGCAAGAAGTCTTCTTAAAACTCAAAATCTTGACTTGTCCAGTAGTAGTGAGAGCGAGAGTGACTCATCGTCAGGAGAAGAAAACTCCAAGGACCTAGAACAAGTGATGTCTCAAACTGAAGATTTATTGAACCATTGCTTGAAAGAAAGCAAAAAAATCTACAAAACAATAAAGACTACGTCTCACATAGATGAGATCAAATATCGCAGCTTCAAACAAGCCATCCATAAAATACTTAATAGTTTGGATGCCATTGAAGTTTCAGAGGTTCCTAAACTTCGTCCCAAAATCAGGGAGGCTGTAAAGACAGCCAAATCTACAGACAGTTTTTTGGAATCGGTTAACAATGTCCAAGGCACCACCAAGAACATCCATAGTGCAAGCATGTCCGAGGCTCCAATGTTGCAAACACAAGGCCAGGAAAAGCAATCTCAAGAGGTCTCCCTCATGGAATTGTTGTCTCAAGACTCTGAACTGCAGTTCTTGCGTTCCAATTTCACACACCTCGATGTGACGCCGGACCACATGCAAGAAGGCGCAACTTGTCAGGAATTTGGAATAAGGGTAAATTTATTATTTTATGTTAATATTTATTTTTATAAAAAACAAACTACAGTTATTACCATTCAATTTGTTTTATGAACATTCAATTTTAATTATAAACGTGTTCTGCAATGTATAGATTTTATAAATAAAGCATAATATAATGTCATTGAAACGCCATATGTGAATATACACCACTTGGATCCATATATGTATTATTTTATTATATTTAATGTGTTTCCATATAGTAATAATGAGGAAGGTATTATATAATTTATACCTAAATTTTATGTCATTTATTATGCTTGAACCTAAACAGATATAGCTATAGGCCTGCAGACTGAAGATGCTAAGATAAAAATATACTAGATATATCGTTGGGTTTTTGAAGTGTCATAAAAAAAAAAAAATAATAATAATTCTCAGCTCTTGCGAAAAAAAAAAATGCAACCCGCAAACTATGTAAGTGGACAATACACCTGTGTGCAGCTTGCCTCCACACTTAACCCTGTGTGCACAGAGGTAAGGCGTTTTAGCGGAGAGCTTAATTTTCTGCACATTTTTGTTTTTATTATTAAAGCTATATATCTTGTCGATATTGTATAAATTTAGTTGTTTATTAAATGCAGATATTTAATATCCTAAATTGTCTAATTTTCATTAATTGCTATTTTCAGAAGCACGGGTACTCAGCCAAAAGGATGAGTGCTGTGTCTGGTAAGTACTACCAGACAACTATATTAATCAATCTATTTTATTATAATTTCAATGTTATTGTAAATATTGATGTTGTTGCAAACCAAATGTATATATCTCGTATTTTGTCACTGTAAGCAAAATGTCTATCTCGTTTTTTGCTTCGCATGACAAAATACGAGATAGACGTACATGTTGCTTACCGTGAAAAAAATCTAAGATAGACATTTTGTTCACAACAACATCGATATATACATCTTGTGTCAAGTCTCAACAGTCTTTCTTGGTTTAACGTCATAATTGCAGGGTTCGGATTAAACCGGGTTTTTTTAATAAAACCGGCCGGCAAATAAAACCGGGTTTTATAGCCCGTTTTTTTTAATAAAACCCGGTTTTTTAAGTAAAAAAAAAACGGTTTTTTAATTTTTTCCTAATTTTCACAATAATAACATAAAAATAATAAAATAATAAATTCGCGCATTTTTAGTCATTTGAAAAAAACAACAACAAAAAACCACATCAAATATCAATTTTATAGAGGTTTATTTATTCATAGTAATTATAGTAATACAAGTAAATTAAGAATTTTGACTGTTATTATTTTTAGAGAGCGGAAAAATAGTCTTTAGACTATTGTCAATATTGAGACTATTGGGGTTTTTACTTAAAATTTCCACGAATCACACGATTTCAAGTCTATATACAAAATTTTAAAAAAAGACTATTTCGCGACTATTTTAGTCTCCGAGACTATTTTGGACTTTCAAGACTTTTCGGACTATTTTGCCTTTTTTCGATGTTTTTCGATATTTCTGACAAAAATAACGGAAAATTAACGTAGAACGTGATCGACTTGGACCGGAAATCGCTAAAAGTAAACCATATTTTCACAATAATTTTTGTAAAATTATTTATTTCCAACATGTTTTGTTGGAACACAATAATTTTCAAATAAAATCGAGTAAATTTAAAATATTTTTTATTTTTATTATAATTTTTTTTTCCGAAAAAAGTTTTAATTTAATAATAATTTTAATTAAAAAAAAGTTTCTTATTTGACTACAAATTTCCACTCAAATTTGCATTTACACATTTACATGTATTGTTATCTTTAAGGTGGCGAATAACTTATATTTGATCGTGTTTCACGTGTTTGACATAATTAAATTTTCAAGTACCAAAGCTTCTTTATTTTGTGTTCATACTAATTCGCCTTAAATGTTTTTAGTGGTCTCTGAAGATTTTTTTTTATTATTATATTTAGACAATGCTATTTTATACCGATGTAATTTTTTTAGACTATAGAACTTTTTTTTTTTTTTTTTTTTTTTTTTTTTTTTTAGGCAATCCTAGAGACTATTAAGAAAACAGATAAATTCAGACATGTTATACTAATAAATAAAGTCACTAATGAGCTATATAAATTTCAAAGATTTTCCGACTATTTTATTATTTTTAGAGACTATTTTTAGACTATTTTTTTAATTTTGAAGACTATTTTGATGAAAAAAAGAGACTATTTTTCCACTCTTTTATTAAACCTATAGTATTTTGTCTTCTTCTTCTTCTTTTTTTTTTTTTTTTTTTTTTTTTAAACCGGCTTTTTTAAAAAACCGGGTTTTTTAAAAATCTTATTGCCCGGTTTTTTATAAAAAACCGCCCGGCAAAAATCCAGGTTAAAAAACCCGGTCGAACCCTGCATAATTGGCATATAATACTGTATATGTTTGCTTGATTATTAAACCTTACATTATATAAATGCTTTAAGTTAACAAGTCATCATTTTATGCAGTCCAAGGTAAAGCAGCGGCATCTCCCACTGAGCCAATCCAGCTGTTGGTTCCCCTTCAAAATGGGACATATGTGATGAACGAGGTTGCACTGCGTCAATTGTTGTACCGTGAGGACATGCGGCATCGTAAGGTTGTGCCCGTGACTGTTGTGGGTGGCATGCGCCAAGGAAAATCATTCCTGCTTAACGTAATGCGTAGATATCTGGCCGCACAGGTACTAGTTTATATTGATCTATATATCCAGAGTTGTCGTGTTAGTGTGCCTATGCAGTGAGTACAATAATTAACCTTATTATTTTAGGGTCGTGGTACACAAGCTGCTGATAACTGGTTGAAATCTGAGGACTTGAATTCACTGAAGGGTTTTGAGTGGCAAACAGGCCGAGACCTGCTAAAAGCTCCCAACATTCTGCTGTGGCCAGAACCTTTCTTCATTAATGATGATGTAAGTATATATATAATAAATGTTAGGGAAAAAAATGTATGCAATATAATTGATAGTTAAAAAGATTTGATAGAAAAACAAATAGATTAAGAAAAATTCAGGAATATGGGAGGTAGTATATGAACATACACCAACAGGAACACCGTGGTAGAGAAAATATTCTAACCCAGGCCCGGAAAAAAAAAATTAAATTTTATTTTTAAGTGGCTTACATTGTTCTATAGAAAGCGATCAGCGTCATAAAAAAGGGGAATTTTGGCTTGCCTGTTGGTCTAGACGGCATAAGCATGCAAAATGCTCCTACAAAAATCTCCCATTCCCCAAATTTTCCTAATGTATAACTTATGTGTTTTTCTATCAACTCTTTTTAATTATTATGTATGAGTACTATAATGTTAACATAAAGTATCATTCACATGACGCGTAAATTTGACGCGCGTCGACGCGCGTCGACGGATAAACAAAGTTGCAACAATATAAACAAATGGACCCTTTCACATGGTTTTAAAACTGACGCGTGCTGACGCGTCCTGACGCGCAAAGCTGGCATCTCCCAGCTTTCGTCGCGTCAGCGCGCGTCAGTACGCGTCAAAATGACGGATGCATGTGAACGGTCCCATTTGTTTACAATAGCGCAGCTCGACGCGTCAGGACGCGTCAGTTTTCTGCGCATGCGCACGCGCATGCGCAGTACGCTTTCTCATCGCTCTCATGTGAAATAGGCAAATTCTTGAACCCGTCAGCTCGCGTCAGTATCCGTCGACGCGCGTCGACGTGCGTCAAATTTACGCGTCATGTGAATGATACTTAACAATCATCAATATCAGTAGCAATGTTTCTTGGTTCAGTGGTACACCTCTTAATAATTTCTTTATTTTGTGTATGTTGTAATATATACAAATTTCTTTGTTGTCAGCTTGCTGTGTTGTTGTTGGATACACAAGTAAGTCCAAGCCATGATGATGCTTCAGTGTTCATCAATACATTTATCTTCAAGCTCTCCACCATGCTCTCCGCTGTGCAAATCTATAACATGTCCGAGGTCATTCAAATGGATGATTTCCTCAGTGTGAAGGTATACTATATAGTACCCTCAATATGTGTTCATTACTTAAAAATATATAAATATAGCATTATGATAGTGATAATTACAGTAGTTCAATTATTAATTTTATTTTTCTTTCATAAAAAGCTATGTTCTTTAATATTTAGATTCATCACTTTTTTATATATTCATGTTGATCCATTTTTTCCCTCCGCTCCAGGAGTTGTTGGAGTTTGGCAAGTTGATGATGGCTGCCTGTGATGAAAAGGCTTTTCAAAATCTCATAATCCTTGTTAGGGATTGGAAATGTCCAGACAATAAACCTTTTGGGGTTGCAGGAGGCCAGTCTCTCATCAATGAGTGGAAGAAGGTACGTTACTGGTTAATTCCAATTTTAAATAGTATATAAAAACGCCATAAATTACAGAGCGCAGAAGGCAGTAGTAACCATGAAATATCTGAACTGCTTACATTGTGTTTTGACACAATTTGGTGCTACTTGCTGCCACACCCAGGGGACCATGTTGCTAAAAACCCTAATTTCAAAGGAGCACTGGCAGGTATACTGTATATATAGTAAAATACAATATTATTTTATTTAATTTATGGCTATGTATGTATTTAATGGCTTTTATGTATATATTTGTAGACATGCCACTAGATTTTCAGCAAATGTTAGTTTGCTTTGTTGAGAAGACTTTGGATAAGCGTAAGTTGCTGCCCAAGCGCAATGGTCGCAATGAAATAATTGCACAGGATTTTCTGCAATATTCAAGAATGTGTGTAGAGCAGCTACAAAAAATAGAAATCACCGCTCAGTCTATTCTTGAGGTTAGCATATAAATTATGGGTTAACATTATATTATAATTTAATAAAATTCATCAATCCTAATATCTATAATGTAGATAATATTCCAAATGTATCAAACCTGGCTTATATGTAGTTATGTAAATTAACAAAAATGCGCTCTTGCTTTTTTCATGTCAGGAAACTGCAGGAGTAGAGCTTTCAAAGCTCAAGGAAACTTGTATCGAGTTCTACGAAAAGGAAATGCGGGAAAAAATGCCAATTTTTGAAATCATTGATGACCTGCACAGAGAAAGTGTCAAAGGAGCTCTAGAATTGTATGATTCCATGAAGAAGTTTGGTGGAGTGGATGTATCCAACAGATATCGTGAAGCAATCCTGCAGGTGGGTGAATTGCCTTTGGCTTATTTATATATTTTCTGTTTTGTTAAAGCTGAACTGTAATTTATTAAAATTTAGTAAATTAAAATAAACTAACTTGATACATTCTTGTATTATAGTTCACACAACATTTTTATGAAAATAAAGTGAAGAAATTCATTGAAGTTCGAGAGACGGAGCGACAAGAAATGATTGAAAAATCATTCCGTGCTGCGAAAAGACAGTTTAAGAAGAAAATGACAATGTTCCTTAGTCAGGATAATTTTGAAATGACCTTGGCGGAGCATCACAATTTGCTCCGTAAAGGTGCCATCAAATACTTCATACATGAAACGAAGAGCAAAATCTCTGAAGTCCAGCTTGTAGAGTATATTGAAAAGCTTGACAAGGTATCAAAAGTTTTGCTAATTTGAACTATTGAGTCTACTATAGTTCCAAAAACTGCTTCTTCCATTTTACACAAAGTTGATATCATACATGATATATGATAAGAAAACTCACCTTTATTGAACATGGATGAAGCGGGTTTTGGAACTATATTAGTCGCAATTATTTTAATGTGTTGTACACTTCCGGACATAAACCTAAAACATACTGTATATCAAAGGGAATGCCGCTTTGTATTGAAAGAGGCTGAAAATCGAGTTGAGTTAAGTGCTATGTTGTCAGATTGCGAAATCTGCACAGAAAAAATAAAAAGCTAGCAAAGTAATACAAAACAAATGTGCAGGCGCGAGCTGACAACACAGCACTTAAATCAACTCTATTTTCAGTCTCTTTCAATACTAAGCGGCATCCCCTTTGATGTTAGGTTTTTAATGTCTGCTTGTGTACCTATTGATGGATTTGTAAATTTTTAGTACTGATGTGAGCGTGATTCACATTTGTTTGCATTTGCGCGTTTAAATGGGGAAAAAGCAATTTTCATGAACCGCGCGAGTGGTGAATATACACCTTTCACGGCCGTCGCGAGTGGCGAATGTCATGTGTTGTGAGGTGAGCATAGCTTATTCGCCACTCGCGACGGCCGTAAAAGGTGTATATTCACCACTCGCGCGGTTCATGAAAATTGCTTTTTCCCCATTTAGACGCGCGGCCAGCGATATATCGATCTTGTTGCGAAAAAAAAGGCCTATCTCGTATTTTGTTGGGGGAAGCAAAAGGGCCAAATATAAATGACCGGTACCTAATTAGTCCCGACCATCAGAACCCAGATATAAAAACTATGCCCTTTGATTATGCTTAGGATACCTTAAAACACCCCACAATTTATTTTGGAAAAATTGGAAAATTCCGGGAATTACGCCACTTGCTATTTTTTACCTTTTGGTAGAGGAGGTGTTAAAAATTGCCAATTACTCGTAATATGATGTATGTTAGAAAATCAAACGAAACTGATTTAGACCCCTGGTAAGTTAAGCTTTTCAGAAATTGTGTGACCTTTACCCTTAAAATAATTTCAAGGCCCACCACCGGGGGTTGAAAATTTAAAACGCAGATTTGACAAAGTTTGGCATTTTTGAGAATTTTTATTTTTAAGTTAAAATGTAGGTTATAATATGTCTAACATGTGTACCAAGTTGCAACTTGGGTGCTCTGTAACTTTAGGAGGAAAGTCCGGAAAAGTATGTCCGCCACCTTTATTGTGAAAAAAGAGTAAATTTTAAAAATTCATAAAAAATCGAAAAACGAAGCAAATGCAATGAAATGTGGTATAGGTTCATATAAAATTATCAAAAATTTAGAAATTTTTGGAAATTTTTTTGGCGCGAAATTTGAATTTAAAAAAAAAAGTCATGCTACTAAAAAATGAAGTTAATTGCAATTTGTTGTTCAAAATGTCAGTATACATATCTAATATACTTAAAATTACTGTTCAGTACTTTTTATTTGATTTTTTTTTTAAATAACCTAAAGAATTGTATTTAATTCAATTTTTATTAGGATTACTTTTTTAAAATTCAAATTTCGCGCCAAAAATTTTTCCAAAAATTTCTAAATTTTTGATAATTTTATATGAACCTATTTACCACATTTCATTGCATTTGCTTCGTTTTTCGACTTTTTATGAATTTTTAAAATTGACTATTTTTTCACAATATAGGTGGCGGACATACTTTTCCGGACTTTCCTCCTAAAGTTACAGAGCACCCAAGTTGCAACTTGGTACACATGTTAGACATATTATAACCTACATTTTAACTTAAAAATAAAAATTCCCAAAAATGCCAAACTTTGTCAAATCTGCGTTTTAAATTTTCAACCCCCGGTGGTGGGCCTTGAAATTATTTTAAGGGTAAAGGTCACACAATTTCTGAAAAGCTTAACTTACCAGGGGTCTAAATCAGTTTCGTTTGATTTTCTAACATACATCTTATTACGAGTAATTGGCAATTTTTAACACCTCTACCAAAAGGTAAAAAATAGCAAGTGGCGTATTTCCCGGAATTTTCCAATTTTTCCAAAATAAATTGTGGGGTGTTTTAAGGTATCCTAACCTAAGCATAATCAAAGGGCATAGTTTTTATGTCTGGGTTCTGATGGTCGGTACTAATTAGGTACCGGTCATTTATATTTGGCCAAAGGCCTATCTCGTTTTTTGTCAGTGGAAGCAAAAGGCCTATCTCGTTCCCAAACGTTATGGATATGGCGCTCGAGATAGGCCTTTTGCTTCCACTGACAGAAAATGAGTTAGGCCTTTTGCTTCCCCTGACAAAATACGAGATAGGCCTTTTTTTCCACAACAAGATTGATATACAAGTTTGACAATATTTCAACTCTAATCTCTTTTCTTTATTATTATTTTGAAGCGTATGAAGGAAACTTGTGAGAACTATGTGGATGAGTATGACTCAAAGTGTGCTGCAGTGATAGCAATGAAGCAAGACAAGGAGTGCAAGAAAGCTGTGGCCAGTTCACTGGAGCAGTACTGTAGCACCATGAGTGCTGCATGTGGAGGAGATAAGATCTGTGAAGACATTGAGTCCATTCACCAACGTGCTAAGAACCGAGCTGTGGAGAACATCAAGAAACTATGTGCTAAATACTTGGACAAACATGTAGTTGAGACTCATGCTACAAACTTAATTGGCGTAAGTATATTATAGGCTATAAATAATTGTTCAGGGTATATGCAAAAAATATATCAAACATTGAAAAATTTGCAGGATAATTCAAATAATTATAATAACTTTCATATTAAGTATTATTATTTTTGTGGACACAAAACATGAATATGTATATGTGTGTGTGTATATATTAGCTTCCATACGCGAATTCGCGTCCGAAGCGGTCAAAATAGCGCGAATGCGTTGGGATCATGTGTGAAGCTTTATGATGCGAAATTCGTGTTCGGAGCATGGCAAATTTAATCCCAACTTGTTCAGCTCAAGATGAAAAATTTGAACGTGTCGGGCTCAAATTGAAAATATTATGGCGCGTTGAGAACATGCATAATTGGTCTTACTGCGTTGGGACAAAAATTGAAAATTCCCAACGCGTTGCGATTTGTAATCACTTTTAAAGCTTACAACTATATTAAAATTAGCCACTTTTAAAAAGTAAAGGAATTTAAGGAATCACAAGGACTGATTCATTGCAATTGAATAAAATGTTGTGCTAGTAGATTTTGTTCTTGCAAAAACAAAAAAAACATCTATAAAAAGGAGAGTTTGTTATGCAACTGTTTCATAAAACTTTGCCAAAATAAAAATCAGAAAATGAAAATAAACTTTCTCAATTCAGAAAATGTGAAGATCGATGACGTACATTGATGTTTAATTATGCATGTTAAGGTTGCATTATGCATATAATGCATAATAGAAAATGATGTAAGTTATAATAATAAAAAAAAATATATGATATTCATACTAATAACGAATATCGTAACGTGCTTATTAAACATTTTGACCTCACTGCAGCGTGGCAATTATCAAAAAGCCACTCTGCAATCTGGTCAAATTACAATGACCACGTCGCGGAGTGGCACTTGTTAAAAACCACTCCGCGACGTTGTCAAAATTACGATGCACAATGTGCCGAATTTCGAATCTTGGCTTAAAAGCATTGCCACGCCTCTGTGGTCACTTATTTTGGCCAATGAGCGAATTCGGCAATGGTTGCCAACACACACACACACACACACACACATATATACTCGACTCAAAAAACCTCAGTCGATTTAAATCGGGCATGCCTAAAGTATCGCCCATTGTCATATTTGAGGAGAAGAGGGGCAGCAGGGCGGTACCGTAAAAGGTGGTTTTTTTTTTTTTTTTTAGTCTAGTATATATATATATATATATATATATATATTTATTATATATATATATATATATATATATATATATATATATATATATATATATATATATATATATATATATATATATATATATATATATATATATATATATAGGGGGAACTGAGGCAATACGGAATACTTTTCACATTTTATTTTTTCTATCTTTTAATTTTTGATAAATGATGAAATATAAAATGTGCTAATTTAGTTCATCTATTCCTACACAAACCCTAGAAGTTTGAATACTCTACTCCAAGTATCAGTATTTAAATTTTTACAAATACAAAAAGACCTTTTTACTTGCTTTGCGCAAAAACCCGGGGCAGTATGGAACATTTTGGGGGCAATATGGGTCAGCCCAAAAAAAAGCACAATGTGCATATTTAGGATGTCTGTTTTATTTTATTTGAAAGGAGACACTTATTATCTCCTAATATATCACAATTTTAAGCCTGAAATATGCAAACTGTCCCTGGAAAAAAAAATTACAAAATTTTGCCTTCAACTGAAAAATCTGAGACTTATCCGATGTGATATTTAACTGTTGATTTGAGTGCTAACTTGGCAGCTATGAAATCATTAATACATTGATTGATTTGGTAATTATACTAAGCTGAATCAGTCTTCAAATAAGTGAGTTTTGACTTACTGCTACTAAAATTGAACAAAAGTGATCCCAATTAGCACAATGAAGGTGTTCCATATTGCCCCATTAAAGTGTCCCGTATTGCCCCATGGTAGGCTGTACTTGTTAAACATGGATATCAAGAATTGTAGATAAACTAATGAAACAAATTTTATGTAGTAATATAAGTGATATATGAAGTCATGTTCCTGCAAACAAATTTTGATTGGGGAATGAATATTTTTTATTTTATTAGTAAAATTGTGAAAATATTAAAACTTGCTTTTTTGGCTCCAAATTTTCTTTCTTGGTTTTTACCAAAATGATTAAAGACCCATGTTTACAATTTGCACAGTTCAACACAAGCTGCTTATGTCATCAACTGGTAAAAATTTGAACTTCCTACTACCATTCAAAGTAATTTAAATTTAAAAAAGTAGATTTTTTAAGTGTTCCGTATTGCCCCAGTTCCCCCTATATATATATATATTTTTATATATAATATATATATATAGATAGATAGATAGATAGATAGATAGATAGATAGATAGATAGATAGATAGATAGATAGATAGATAGATAGATAGATAGATAGATAGATAGATAGATAGATAGATAGATAGATAGATAGATAGATAGATAGATAGATAGATAGATAGATAGATAGATAGATAGATAGATAGATAGATAGATAGATAGATAGATAGATAGATAGATAGATAGATAGATAGATAGATAGATAGATAGATAGATAGATAGATAGATAGATAGATAGATAGATAGATAGATAGATAGATAGATAGATAGATAGATAGATAGATAGATAGATAGATAGATAGATAGATAGATAGATAGATAGATAGATAGATAGATAGATAGATAGATAGATAGATAGATAGATAGATAGATAGATAGATAGATAGATAGATAGATAGATATCCATGTTTAACAAGTACAGCCTACCATGGGGCAATACGTGGCTATTAATAGTATCTGCAAATATCGACTTGTCACTCAAAATAGGTATCTACAAATCTCGCCGTGCCATACAAATTAGGTATGTCCTGTGTTATACCTTAACCTATTTTGTGTGTCGTGACGAGATTTGCAGATACCTATTTTGTACATATAATTGCCGCAAGGCTGTCGATATACACATATCAATGTTGTTGCGAGCAATATGTGTAACTTGTTTTTTTGTCACATATATGAAGCAAAATGTGTTAAGTCGTTTCTGAACGTAATGGAGATGGTGCTCGACTTAATATGCATATTTTTGCTGCGAGTGACAAGTATCAAGATAGAAATTTTGCTTATTGTGTGACAAAAAACGAGTTAGACATATTGGTTGCAACAACTTCTATAATCCTATATAATAATATTTATTTTGAAATATAAAATATATATATTTTATATCAATCTTTTAGAGGAAATTATGTGTGTATCTCGTTTTTGTCATGGTTATAATAGCAGTATGTGTAAGTCGAGCACCCTACGTTATATGTTCAGAAACGTGCAAATATTGCCTGAAAAAAAAAAAAATTAAATGCCACATATTAGAAAAATAAGTAACCATGTTCCTAATTGAAAAATGTTACATTAACAATTCGAAATGAATTGTGTGAGCAAACAGTTTGCAATAAATTTTTAAAATTAATCAAATATTATCTGATGAACCGCACCGCACAGCGTATTACATTTTACGTATTTATTATAACAATTTGAACTTTGAAAACTAGGGAATAGACAACTTGCATTCCGTTTTTTTTATGGTCTTAAAATATTCTTTAGGAAAAATAAATAATATTGGAGTATATAAAACTTCTTAAAAAATGCTTCCTCATATTTACAATAATTTTTGAAATTCAAATTTTATTTGAAGTAAAGGCGGTGGCCATTACGCCGAAAGACGGTTCGCGTTTCTTTTGTTTTTTAATTGTTGAAATCGTTCAAACGAGTTCGCAGCAACTGAAAAAAAAAATTTAACGGCCGAATTTTTTTTAAAAAAATCTGTATTTTCTCCAACAGAGCTGTTTAAAAAATTCAGCCGTATAAAAAAATTCTTCAGTTGCTGCAAACTCGTTTGAACGATTTTAACAATTTAAAAGCAAAAGAAACGCCAAACGTCTTTCGGCGTAATAGCCACTGTCTTTACTTCAAATAAAATTTGAATTTCAAAAATTATATTAAATATGAGGGAGCATTTTTTAAGAAGTTTTATATGCACCAATATTATTTATTTTTCCTAAAGAATTTTTTAAGAAAAAGGCATGCAAGCTGTCTATTTCTAATCAGATTTTTTTTTTTTTCTATCTGAGATATCTAATTTATTATTTGTCTAAACTGCAGGCTATTGGTCAAGAATACAAGAAGTTCCTGGAAAGTTATACCAGGAAAATAGATCTGAAGCAGCAACAAGAGGCTAACGAGCTTGAAGGTTTGAAGACCTGTGCTGAGACTATGTACCATGATATGCTGACGTCACAGGGAGGAATGGACCTTGCAGATAAGAACAAATTAAAACAACTGCACGAGAAATCACTGGAATCTATACAGAAAGATGTTTTTGACTCTATCAGTGCAAAGTTTGGTGCTGTAAAATGCAAGCCTTTCATCAAAGCAGCTAAACAGGTGCGTGATAAAATATTATGTTATATATTTTTGGTTGCAACCGCAAAAAAAATATTCCAGTTATATAATAAGTAGGTCTATACAGTATAATGAAATCTTTTAGGATCTTTTCAATACGTTTCAATTCTTTTACATTTTTTTTATAATGCATGTTTTTTTTTAACAATAAAGCATTATTCACATGACGCGTAAATTTGACGCGCGTCAACGTGCGTCGACGCGCGTTACAAAGCTGGAACAATGTAAACAAATGGAGCCGTTCACATGAAAATTTCAAAAACCATGTGAACGGCTCCATTTGTTTACATTGTTCCAGCTTTGTTACGCGCGTCGACGCACGTTGACGCGCGTCAAATTTACGCGTCATGTGAATAATACTTAAGGTATAATGAGGAAGTCTACACAAAGTTAACCCCTAGCTTTGAATACGTCATTTGAAAGAGAAAAAGTAATAGATAAACTTGGCATAGGCAATTACCTGCAAAATTGATGTTATATTTAATAAAAGAAGAAATAAAAAATTTCAATTCCCAACCCTTTGCCGACTATGACATCATTTGTTTACATCCGATTTTCAATTGTCTTCTTGATTTCATGCAACTGCTACAAATTCAAAAAATTTAACAGCCAACGGCCGCCTTTCAACAATGTGATTGTTTGAAATTCAGAAGACAATTGAAAATCGGATGTAAACAAATGACGTCATAGTCGGCAAAGGGTTGGGAATTGAAATTTTTTATTTCTTCTTTTATTAAATAAAACGTCAATTTTCCAGGTAATTGCCTATGCCAAGTTTATCTACTACTTTTTCTCTTTTAAATGACGTATTCAAACCTAGGGGTTAACTTCGTGTAGACTTCCTCATTGTTTGAAGTTGGCGTCCAGAGACATTTTTTGCCTCAACTCAACTGCAAGACTTGTTTGTAATTGTTGTTTTTAAGGTTATTATTATTATTGCAGGCATTAAAATCTCACTACCAAGCATACAAGTCCATTTGTGCAACCAATCAATGTTTCAATGTGCTGCTTGATACTTACAAGTGTGATATCCAGCGCTTGAATGCTACCATTATCTCCAGTGCTAATCTCAAGAAACAGAATGAAAAGTTGAAATCTGAGATCTGCAGTATTTTTCAAGACCAATGCAACAATGGCTCAAATTTCCAAGCCAAGTTTTGTGATTTACCTAAGGTGAAGCATTACTGTTTTTCTGTCAGATTTTCATCACAAATTTAATTTTTATTGTTTTTCTCCAGGAGTTAGATAAAATTTTCCAGATTTTCCAACAGAAGAAAGAGAACTCTGTGGCTGCTTTGAAGACTAAACATGAAGAAGAAACTTGCAAAACAGCTAGCCAGTTCTTCAAGAAGAAGGTGGTACATCTTGATGTGGGCAAGTCTTATGTGCCAGACCTGGAGTCCAAACTGGATGAAGTCCTTAGTGAGACTCGTGTGGAGTTCAACAAACTATGGCAAGGAAGTGAAGACTCCAGTAAGGCAAAGTGGGAGGAACTTTATCAGGTAAATCTAACAAGCATTTATAGCTCTATACAATTAATCATGCTTGCTCACTTTTTTTTTTTTTTTTTTTTTTTTTTTTTAACCTCTGTAAAAAAAAAATAATAATAATAAAATAATAAAGAAGGGTGCAGTGCTTGCTGAAAGATAATTCACAACATGTATAACCAACTGTATCAATAATAATTACATAATAATACAATAAAAAATTTGTGTGTAAATTATGTTTTGCTCCATATACAGTACTTCAGGAAAGAATGCTGTCGCTTAATTGAAGTGAACAACAAGATGGAACCTCCGAAGGATGAGTATGCAATTGCCTTGAAGGAAGGGTTGAAAAAATACAATAGTGAGATGAACGAGGTTTTCCTTATGAATCATCTGCCAGAGATGGAAAACCTCAGCATATACAATACAACTGCAGTCAGGGCTGCACTCCAATCTTTTAAAAATTCTCCTAA
This sequence comes from Ecdyonurus torrentis, assembly GCA_949318235.1. NCBI lineage: Eukaryota > Metazoa > Arthropoda > Insecta > Ephemeroptera > Heptageniidae > Ecdyonurus > Ecdyonurus torrentis. The sequence goes on along the minus strand of OX439128.1, from coordinate 15,331,591 downwards.
AAAACTCAAAATTACTAAGAAAATGGAAACTGAGTTTTTGATTGCAAGTACCCTTTTTATTTTAATTAAGATGTTAAAGAAGTTGTATGAGAATTAATGTATATAAATAATAAAATAATACTCATTGAGGATCCTTTGACCACAGGATTTGGAAAACTTGTTTGAGAAATTTAAAATGAATTTTTCTCTGAAACTGCGACAAAAGCGGATGAATGAGGACTCCAATAACAGTGGTAAGTGAGATAATATTTATACCCTTTTTCTACCATATAATATATTGACTGATAAAAGTTCGCTTTTCGTTATTCATTTGCCACCGGAACCGGAATAAGTCACAAAGAGCGCGAACGTCGATGACCAATAGCATAAGGGAGATTTGAGCGCCAGACGGCGTTCAAACAAGTTTTTATCTAGTGGTAACGACTGTCAACACTAGATGGCGCTGTTCGCTGCAGTGTTTTTCAAGGTAACTGTCTCTGTGACTTATTCCGGTTCCGTTAGGGATACCAACCTAACAGTGTTCCTTTATCGGTCAATTGACAAAGTCATATAGTAATCTCGTATCTCAAGTTTACAGTAGCATTATAGCTATCAGAAAAATATAAAAATTAAATTTTATTTTATCCTAAGGTACATGTGTCTCACATTATTTCAGCTCAGTTTCAAAATTGACCTGTAAAATGACCTGTAATTAACCTGAGTAACAAAAAATTGATTTTTTTTTTGTGTAATTTCACAAACAATGATTTTAAAAGTGCATTTACTCATTTTACTCTGAAAGTACTTAAGATTAAAATTACAAATTCAAATAACCAATAAAGAAAATATTGATTAATCATGCCATGCATTCATTTGCAACCAACCCTTTGCCAAAAAATGCAAAAAACGTAACTTTGAAACTACAAGGGTTTTAAAGCTGAAAATTAATTTAGGGGTAGAATTGTGTAGTGGTATAATATAAAACCATATAAATTATATTAGTAAAAAGTTATTTTTGCAAGGAAATCTATATTTTTTTAAAAGCATATGTGCTCTGGGTTGCATTTTACAGGCTGATATGTGCTGCGGGCTGCATTTATTTAGGTGCTCTCAAGAATTTTACCTCATAATTTGGGGTTATTTTACGGTTATTTCAATTATTGTATCAAATCAAGTATCATTCACATGACGCGTAAATTTGACGCGCGTCGACGCACGTCGACGGATACTGACGCGAGCTGACGGTTTCAAGAATTTGCCTATTTCACATGAGAGCGATGAGAAAGCGTACTGCGCATGCGCGTGCGCATGCGCAGAAAACTGACGCGTACTGACGCGTCGAGCTGCGCTATTGTAAACAAATGGGACCGTTCACATGCATCCGTCATTTTGACGCGCGCTGACGCGACGAAAGCTGGGAGATGCCAGCTTTGCGCGTCAGGACGCGTCAGCACGCGTCAGTTTTAAAACCATGTGAAAGGGTCCATTTGTTTATATTGTTGCAACTTTGTTTATCCGTCGACGCGCGTCGACGCGCGTCAAATTTACGCGTCATGTGAATGATACTTCAGTTTACCAATACAAATTTATTGCTCTAAACCGATTTCTAGCTTCTATAAACCCTTGTAGTTTCAAAGTTACGTTTTTTGCATTTTTTGATGGCAAAGGGGTTGGTTGCAATTTTTTTTTTAATGCATGGCATGAATAATAAATATTTCCTTTATTGGTTGTTTGATTTTGAAATTTTTATCTCATGTACAGTGTTCTTAATTATAATAAAAAATTGCCTTTCAAACTTGGTCCATTTTTGCGCGGCATAAAATGTGAAGATTGAAATAGGCGATCTCGTGTCTACCGTAAGCAAATATGCTTGTAAAAAAGATTACTAGAGGCCTCTTCGTGCGTTGTTCAGGTCAGCTGCAGTTAGCCAGCACAGCCAGCCTAATTTAACACTCCGCATGATGCATCTTTACCTCAACTTCTCTCTCTCTCTCTCTCTCTCTCTCTCTCTCTCTCTCTCTCTCTCTCTCTCTCTCTCTCTCTCTCTCTCTCTCTCTCTCTCTCTCTCCCCCTTTCTCTCCCTCCCTCTCCCTCTGCCACTTTTTTGTCACCGCCAATAAATGCAAGTTCCTAGTCGTCAGATATTGCATAAAAATACAAATTTCACAAAATAAAAAGATTAGGATAACATGTCAATAAATCCTATTTTATAATATATTGCATGAATTATTTAGTTAAATATTTGTCTTGTTAAAAATATAATAGAAAAATAAATTAAAATTTTATGTTATTGTGAAATAAGCAGTTTAGGAACTGTAAAAAAAAAAATACAATTTCAAAGTAAAATGTATTTATTAAGTTATTTAAAAAAGAAAGAATAAAATAAAAACAGTGATATTATTAGTGTTATTATTACTATTAATATTTTTAAAATTTAAACATCAAAGTTATTTTGTGTAAAATTGTATATATTTTTATGCAATAACTGACGACTAGAAACTTGCATTATTTTTATTGGCGGTGACAAAAAAAAAGTGGCAGAGAAAGAATGAGAGAGAGAGAGAGAGAGAGAGAGAGAGAGAGAGAGAGAGAGAGAGAGAGAAGTTGAGGTAAAGATGCATCACGCGGAGTGTTTGACTGGCTGTGCTGGCTAACTGCAGTTTACCTGAGCAACGCACGAAGCGGCCTCTAGTAATCTTTTTACAAGCATATTTGCTCACGGTAGACACGAGATCGCCTATTTCACTCTTCACATTTTATGCCGTGCAAAAATGGACCAAGTTTAAATGGTAATTTTTTATTATAAGTACACTGTACTTTCAGAGGCGAAAGCACTTTTAAAATCATTGTTTTCAAAATTATACAAAAAAAAAAAAGTTCATTTTGTGTTACTAAAATTAGTTAATTACAAATACACCACCAGCTGAAAAAATTTGCAACTGAGCTTAAATAATGTGCAATACATATGTGCTTTAGGATAAAATAAAATTAAAATTTTTGTCTTTTTCTGAGCTACAGTGCTACTGTAAACTTGAAAATATCAAAACTGAGATACGAGATTACTTTTTTACTTGTCAAAACAAAGAATAGTACACTTCTCTCAAGACTAGTTTGAGAGGATACAGTGTAATTAACAATGTAAAGTCAACGGTGTGGATGTTGTTGTACGCTGATGATGCGTTGATGGTGGCTGAGAGTGAGGAAGAATTGCAAGAGATGATTGATAGGTTTGGAAGAAAGCACAGAACACATGGATCTGAGAATAAATGTTGGGAAAACTAAAGTAATGGTATTTGGTGGAGAAAATGATGATGGAAATGAATTCACACTGAATGGAGAAAAGCTGGAAAGAGTGAAAGAGTTTGTATATTTGGGAAGATTATATCAAGAGAATGGAAGTATAGATGGGGAGATTGAGAGGAGAGTGGCGGCAGGTAGGAAAGTAGTTGGCAGCATGGCAGGATTGGCCAAGAGTGATGCTTTATCAAACAAAGCAAAACTTACAGTGTACAATTCTGTCTTACTCCCAACTATCTTATATGGTTCTGAATCATGGGTATGTCAGAGTAGGCATATGAGTAGGGTGAATGCTGTTGGTATGAGTTTTCTCAGAAGTATGTGTGGTAAAACAAGATTAGATAGGGTAAGGAATACTTGGGTGTTGGAGAAATGTGGAGTAAAAGAAACTGTGACTGAGAAGTATGAGAACAGTGTATTACGGTGGTTTGGTCATGTTGAGAGAATGGGTGATGAAAGAATAGCAAAGCAGGTATTTCATAGTAGAGTGGATGGAAGGAGAGATAGAGGCAGGCCTAAAACATCATGGTCTGAGGTGGTTGGAAGATGTTTGAAAAATAAGAATGTACGCAGTATAAAATGCAAAAGGAAATGTATGAAACAAAAGGTATGAGACTGGCGGAAGCAAGTGAAGTATGTCAGGATAGGAAGTTGTGGAGGTCTATCACTGGGTCAGGATAAAACATCTGTGTTGTTGGCTTACCCCGAAAGGGATTTATAGCGTCATGATATGTATGTATGTATGTATGTATGTATGTATGTATGTATGTATGTATGTATGTATGTATGTATGTATGTATGTATGTATGTAAGTCAACTGTGGTTGTCTCGTAGGTTTATAGCACGCTCTCGAATTGGTTTAGCACCGTGTAGATACAGCTTTTAGCGGGAACGACCTTGTTTTGGCCAGAGTGTATATAACAGTTGAACAATATATATATATATATAATATATATATATATATATATATATATATATATATGACTTATTCCTTGCTATTTCCCGGGGCTGTCTACTCACCCTCCTAGAATCTTGTGAAAAAAATATATGTTATTCGGGGACTCATTTTAACTACAAAAATCAAGTTATAGATCAATCTGATAAATTTTCGAATTTTGGGAGCAATTTTAAAAAAGTCATTGTAGTCGCACCAAAAGTATGAGGACGATTTTTAACGTTTTTGAAGGCAATTTTCTCTGTAAATGTACATTGCATGCTCTCATTTGTATTTTTTGTGCATTGTATACTGTTATGAGAGTAAACTGGCGTGGTTTAATTTTTTTTAAAAAGTACGGTTTTTTCATAAAAAAATCCCCAAAATGGCCCGCGGGACGATTTTTTCGACTTTTGATTTTGCTATAACAGACTCAAATTTTAATATTTTTTCAACACATTTAAATCAGAGTTAAAAGAGTGTATTAGCAAGCATACTGAGCAGAAAAAATATTTCTATACTAAAAACTATCCTGGTGGCGGGGTCCCGAACTTGTCACCAACCCGAAAAGGTGGGTATGTAAAACCGCAAAAATAAAAAAGTCGCTACAAACATTTTTTCTCAATTTTGATGGAAAAGTGTAGCCTAGGATGTAAGAATAATGCTATTATGGTAGACTTAATGTATATTTTGTTTTGAGTATTTTTTACGCTAAGTTGAAAATTGTGATATTTTTACCTTTTTACGTGCATTACTGAGACACCTCAAATAGGATTTAAATAATTGTTTGAACTTTTTCTTTTGCACATTTGACTCAAATTGAACGATGAAGTGTGTGCAATTATATAAAAAAAAGTTTAAGTCGCAAAAATGTTGCTCAATGATAAAAAAAATCGGAAAATTGTAGCAAGAAATGAAAAAAATCGATTAAAAATCATATTACAGATATGACATTTTTTATACCATTGTAACAGCGCTAAATGTTATTCAAAAGTTATAATAGCATATAAATAAAGAGGTGCCGGGATAGCTGAGACCACGTGGTATCGGGGGGTGGGGGTAGGAACGGGCGACAAATGTAACTTTTGTAAAAGTTATTAGCGTTTTGATGTTAGATTTTTATAACTTAATTAAAAAAAATGTTCCAATTAAATATTTTTTTGTTTTTTGCTCTTATGAAGACAAATATATCAGTGATTTATGCTAGCCCAATGTAACATCATTTATACACTATTACATAATTTATGCTATAGTTAATAAAATACCACATAACATGATAGTTTTGATGTTACTATAATTATGTTCCTAGAAAAAAAAAAGTTCACTATAATCTAGAAAATATTCAATGCAGTATAAATGAAGTAATTTTTTTCCTATATAGAAAATTAACGTCCCACATAAGGTGACAACGACAAAGAAAAAAATAGTAGAGCCGAGCAGAGAATCGAATATTTTTATTAGCAACGTTATTTTATATTTAATGCCACAAGCTCTGCTGTTATTATGCACTATAAAATGTATTATTAATTAATTACAAATTTAAATTTTTGAGCTTTATAATTATTTTTTTTTTAATTCTGACAGAATCAATAGAATCAATGTAATAATAATAAAATATACCTAAGCAGGAACTGAAAATCCAATTGATAAAAATACACTTGTCATTTATACACTATACCACTTCAAATTTTTAATGGTCTAATTCTCTTGCATCTAGGAATCACAACAAACTTGCAAAAAGAAGTCCAAAAATTTAAAAACAATAAAAAATTACAAAAATTTTACGTGTTATCAGTGTCTTGCTTTCTTCTTGTTCTTCTTGCCCCCCCCCCCCCCCCCCCACTCTCTCTCTCTAATTGTAATTGAAATCACATAATTTATATAATAAAACCCAAAACTCTAAAAAAATTAAAAAAAAAAAAAAAAAAGCCCATGATGGCCAGCACAGAATGCTAAAAAATTTTAAAGTACAAATAATATCACAAAAAGAGCGTTTCAAATTTTCATCCTTATATGTCAAATTAACTTAAGTCACTTGTGCCATATCCTGTACTTACAGCATAAAATATTTAATTTGGACATAGTACTTTTTAAATTGGGTTATATAAAATCTAACATCAAAAATCTAAATTACTTTTACAAAGGTTACATTTGTCGTCCGTTCCTACCCCCACCCCCCGATACCACGTGGTCTCAGCTATCCCGGCACCTCTTTATTTATATGCTATTATAACTTTTGAATAACATTTAGCGCTGTTACAATGGTATAAAAAATGTCATATCTGTAATATGATTTTTAATCGATTTTTTTCATTTCTTGCTACAATTTTCCGATTTTTTTTATCATTGAGCAACATTTTTGCGACTTAAACTTTTTTTTATATAATTGCACACACTTCATCGTTCAATTTGAGTCAAATGTGCAAAAGAAAAAGTTCAAACAATTATTTAAATCCTATTTGAGGTGTCTCAGTAATGCACGTAAAAAGGTAAAAATATCACAATTTTCAACTTAGCGTAAAAAATACTCAAAACAAAATATACATTAAGTCTACCATAATAGCATTATTCTTACATCCTAGGCTACACTTTTCCATCAAAATTGAGAAAAAATGTTTGTAGCGACTTTTTTATTTTTGCGGTTTTACATACCCACCTTTTCGGGTTGGTGACAAGTTCGGGACCCCGCCACCAGGATAGTTTTTAGTATAGAAATATTTTTTCTGCTCAGTATGCTTGCTAATACACTCTTTTAACTCTGATTTAAATGTGTTGAAAAAATATTAAAATTTGAGTCTGTTATAGCAAAATCAAAAGTCGAAAAAATCGTCCCGCGGGCCATTTTGGGGATTTTTTTATGAAAAAACCGTACTTTTTAAAAAAAATTAAACCACGCCAGTTTACTCTCATAACAGTATACAATGCACAAAAAATACAAATGAGAGCATGCAATGTACATTTACAGAGAAAATTGCCTTCAAAAACGTTAAAAATCGTCCTCATACTTTTGGTGCGACTACAATGACTTTTTTAAAATTGCTCCCAAAATTCGAAAATTTATCAGATTGATCTATAACTTGATTTTTGTAGTTAAAATGAGTCCCCGAATAACATATATTTTTTTCACAAGATTCTAGGAGGGTGAGTAGACAGCCCCGGGAAATAGCAAGGAATAAGTCATATATATATATATATATATATATTGTTATATATATATATATATATATTGTTATATATATATATATATATATATATATATATTGTTATATATATATATTGTTATACCTGTAAATCAACGTTGACTTGGTTGGAGTCGTTGATTTCTAATTTGTATTCCATTCTTGTAATGACTATTGCAGACAATGACGTCACAGGTTATATTGCCTATATGGTCCATGCCCGAGTAAAACAAGCAATCTGCAACATTGTCCTCCTCTGCCTTTTTGTTGATGGGAAATAAATTAGAAATTAATGTTGACAGTCAGGCTTAGTTTGGATATATTAGACTTCTTTTTTCTTTTTTTTTTTTTCTTCCTACTCTTTAACTGAAATTGCAAATTCCATTTTCTTGTCCTTCATATTTCTTCTACAGGCAAAAGTTATGCCATTGGCATAGACTTGGGCACAACATACTCATGTGCCACAGTCTACAAGAATGGGAAAGTGGAGCTCATTTTGAACAAAGAAAAGCGACACACAACGCCAAGTGTGGTCTACATTGATAACATGGACATTGTTGTTGGCGAAGCTGCACAGCACAAGGGCTTCATTGACCCTTATAATTGCATTTCAGGTTAATATTGAAAAACACTTGGATTTCTTAAGTTATACTTCTTATATTTTACCACATTTTTAAAATACTTATCAATTTTTAATTTTTGTTTATATGTGTGATCTAAAGTTAAATTACTATTATTTGCTGTTATCAAGGCAAAATTTATTTTTGATCAAGGGGCGGTGCAATTGTATAATAATAAGCTATTTATAAATTTTTGATACTCTGAAACTGATTGCAATATGCGATGAATATAGAAAAAAAAAGCGCAAAAGCACTAATATATAGTATCATATAAAAAAAGTTGGTTTTTAAACTGACAAAAATATTTTTCAGAGGTAAAACGCCTCATTGGTCGTACTTACAAAGATCCAGTTGTACAAGAACTGAAGAAAATATTTGCCTATACCATCGTCAATGAAAATGATCGTCCAGTCATTAAAACAACCAAGAATAGCACGAAAAAGTAAGTCATTGTTGGCCACTTATCTACAACTTGGTAGTAAAGTATTGTTCACATGGAGTAAAAACTTAACGTCCGTCGACGGGTATTGACGGAAACTGACGGTTACGCGAATTTGTTTGTTTCACATGAGAAAAAAATTCGCATTACTGCGCATGCGCGGGAAAACTGACGGATACCGACGGATCGAGCTGCGCTAATATAAACATATCGCCCCTTTCACATGCATTATTGTTGACGGATACTGACGGATGGAGCTGCGCTTATGTAAACAAATGCAACAGTTCACATGCACCCGTCGCTACCCGTCAGTACCCGTCATTTTGACGGATAGCGACGGGTAGAAAAGCTGGGTGTTGCCAGCTTTGCCCGTCAGTATCCGTCGGTATCCGTCAGTTTTAAAACCATGTGAAAGGGTTTGTTTTTTTACATTATAAACAAGTTGCAACAATACTTTTTCAACTTTAATTACCCGTTGACGTCCGTCGACGGATGTAGAATTTTTGCTCCATATGAATGATACTTAACTATTAATATACAAATTTTATAACTGCATGATCACTTTTGGTTCCCGAGCATGTTAATGTCACCCCAGAGAAAAATAGCATTGAAAATGGGCATTTTTTAAAATAATTAAAAATTACAAATTAGGAAAATTTAGGAATTGATTTGATTTTGAATTTTATTAGGATCAAATGCTCGAGCGTGCATTGAATTAAGTGCAGCGCTAATATATATATCAATAGCTCCATGGAAAACTGAACTATCTTTTCAAATTTGGAACATCTGCGCTCTCCGCCTCTGCTGAAATTGAAGCATCTCTCTTACTATTTAGCGCACCATTACAGTGGATTCAATTTTGGGTGAGGCGGACGTGAGCTCAGATGTCCCAAATTTAAGGTGTGCGGATAGACTACACGGATTGTTTAGTTTTCCGCGTAACCATCGATATATTTTATTATTTAAATAGATGCTAAAAAGGATATAGAGATACTACCAGTAATATGTCAATAAAATATGATATCTACCTATAGTATCTATTTATAGCTCTTATATTCTTACACTTCATCAAAAGCACAGCACATTATAAAACAGCCAATCAGACTTACTCATAGCTCATGGCCTTAGGATCGGTTTTGTCCTTCTACTATATAGACTTAAATAGAAAGTCTTACAGTGTTAGCAGAGAGCTCTGTACAGCTAGAGATGGCTCACACCCATTGATATATAAACAGGATTGGAAGCTCTTGTTGAAAAACCGCCCCCTAATGATTTAATTCAAATTTTTGCCCCAACAATGCAAGAATACAAAATTACATATAAAAGTAACGCTGCGATCTAGGGGAAATATTTAAATTCCCCCCCAGCTCGCAGCGCCACTTACATTTTACATGAATGCTGTTCGTAAACCCTGTTCTCTGCACCAAAAATGACGATCGCCTAAGGTTATTCAAATGGAATGCGCATTTTTTGGTGCAAGAGAACAGGGTTTACGAACAGCATTATGGACTGCTTCTGTTTACTCAAAATGCGGAAAAGGAAGTGACCGGAAGAGGAAACCACGTGGTGGTAAAAGTGGGAGGTAGCTCAAGGTTAGCTTGCTGCTGGCACCAAGTTTTCTCCCACTTTTACCGTCACGTGGTTTCCTTTTCCGCATTTTGAGTAAACAGAATTTAAGCAGTCATGCTGATTGTAATGCGGCAAAAATTAGAACTACATCATTAAAAGGAAACGTTTTTAAGATAGGGCATTAATACAAAACAGATACAAAAGCTCGGCACCAGCGTGCTCACACCACATCTGGTGACTTATTTTAGTTATTGCAAGTGGTATAGCACGTTTTTTTTTATTACATGGTTTTCTTCCCCTCATTTCTTTATTTTATATTATTTGGCAAGCAATTAACAACATAATGATATCCATGAGCTTTATAGATCAATCTTGACAAATTTTCAAATTTTTAGGGTATTTGGGAGGAAAAAATATCGCACAATATAGGTTGGAGTTTTTTGTTTAGGGAATAGGGTTCTGACCTTATATCTCAAAAACTAGAAGTATTTTAGGTCTAAATTTGGTGTCATTGTGTAGCTAAGGGTTACACCTAGCTGTGATAATAATTTCATGAGGTTTAATTGACCGTCCCGATTTCAAAATTTTCAAAAATTTCAAAATTTCAAAAAATCATATAAAATAAATTTGCATTGTGACCCCCTAAAATTTTTATATATTTGAAATTGTCTCAAGCTGAAGTATCATTATGCAAAATTTCAGGTTTTTTTGACGAGAAAGGGTTGAGTCTATTAATGGCTGACGTCGGTCCCCTATACCCCCTTAATGTTTTGAAAGACATTTTCCTCCCTAAAAGCAATAGGTATTTTGTCATTTCATTAGTAAGTTTTATTCATTGTTTATACTTTCCTGAGTGTAATATGTTTCAAATAAAATTCACAAAAATGTATATCAATTTTATAATTGTGTGTGTGTGTGTATACAAATTACATATGACAGTGTGTACATGCGTGTATATGTATGTGCGCCGTGTATATATTATATCGTAGTGGAACACTTTTCCACAAGCTATTAGAGCCAGATATGATTGTTAATGAGGTAGTCACAGACGGGGTAACTCTTGGCTTGCACATACTCCTGCAGCCTTGCCTCTGAAAATGTGAGCTAGAATAAAGGGCTCACAGGATGAGGCCCACCCTTGCACTTGGATGATCCTCTCTTATTGGTCGTGAACAGGGGGTTGCAACCTGACGGAGGATGGGTCTACCTCCTGCAACTGTACATTTCTGCACAACTTGGGGCTAAATGTCCTCTTTAATTTTTATTAGTTTCATTTATGATGTACAGAGTTTTTTATAACATGTAGTTTGATCTATCATAATTTGAGAGCACAAATGACTGCATGATGCAATTAGTTCATTGCTTTATTATATTGATTCATATTCTGTTGATTACAACAGGTGGCAGGCTGAAGAGATCAGTGCTGAGGTGTTGAAGGAGCTGAAACATAATGCAGAGGTTCATCTGAATAGCACAGTGCATGATGCAGTTGTCACCATCCCAGCATACTTTACTGAGCCGCAGCGCTCTGCAACCATGCAGGCTTGTAAGCTTGCAGGCCTCAACGTTCTGCGTCTTCTTAATGAACCAACAGCAGCTGCCATCACCTATGGCATGGACAACATGGTAAATATAGCTATAAATAATATAGTAATAGTGTAATTTATACTGTACATGTATTATTTTCATCCTATGTACTGCGGCATGAACCGTCTGAAAAAATGTGATCTGCTTAAAGGAATAGACCAGAGAAAAACATAAGCATTTATATCACAAAACACTTAGTGGGATTTACATAAATAACATTTTATCTTGTCTCTCAAAACCCAACAGTAGCCCCGTAGCAGTGATCAGAAAATTCGATTTATATATGCAACCCGCACAACAATTTCATACTAATTGCATACTTTACAGTTTTTACACGCTCTCTCGTGGGGCTACATTAACATTCTGGTAAAAATTGTCATCAGTTTTGAAGATACCATTTCGTGTTTATTTATTAAAAAGCTCATGTTGTTTTATGTGGTCTAATCTTTAAATACAAATTCATACAGTATTTTCAGTTTTTGTATAACACAAAATACACTAACCCACCCATTTGCTAATTAAGTGTTCGTGAATTTTTAGCATACATTAAAAAAATATTTTCTGTTAAAGAGTGACGAGGAGCGCCATGTGCTGGTGTTTGACTTTGGTGGTGGCACATGTGATATCTCCATACTTAAAGTAAAGTCCGGCAATTTTATTGTGAAGGCCTCTAATGGGGATAATAAGCTTGGTGGAGAAGACTTTGATGATCGTCTTATGGAGTTCGTTGTTGCAAAGATTGAGTCTCAAGAGGAAAAGAAATTCGACAGAACCGCACGTCGTCGCCTTAGATTCAAGTGTGAAATTGCCAAGTGTCGTCTCACAGACAGCCCTGAGTACACAATCAGCTTAGTGGAGTGTTTTGATGGCGAGGATATTGATTTCTCGGTCAAACGCAAAGATTTTGAAGAGATTTGCAGGGATCTCTTTGAGAGAGCCCTTGAGCCTGTAAAGCTTTGCTTGCAAGAGGCAGGATTGGAGAAAAAAGACATTGATGAGGTTGTTCTTGCTGGAGGTTCTTCAAGAGTGCCAAAAATTCGTCAAATGCTGACTGCCTTCTTTGGTAACAAAACTCTGAACTGCAGTATTAACCCTGATGAAGCAATAGCAAATGGTGCAGCCCTCGAAGCAGCTCGATTGACAGGCGAATGTCAGACTGATATAAGAGTTCTAGAAATCACTCCGTTTTCACTCGGAGTGGGTGTGGAGGATAATTCTGTCAGCGTGTTGATTGCCAAGAACTCACAAATTCCCTGCACAAACACTGAACGATTCACCACAACTTCTAATTATCAGCGGGCTCTTGAGGTGTGTGTGTATCAAGGTGAGAACTTCACTAATAAACACAAGAATACACTGCTTGGAAAATTTACTCTGGGTAATATCAGACTATCCAGAGCTGGGATGACTGCAGCTGATGTTACTTTTGAAATTGATACCAATGGTATCCTTAAAGTGACTGCAGAGGAAGTCACAAGTGGAAGGAAAGAAAATACTTCATCTTTGGTTATTACAAAGAATGTGTGTGCTTAAATTTTTATATAGTTCACATAGTGAAATATATTATTGTGTCATTTAAAAGCATCCAGTTTAAATGTGCATGTATCCAGAAATCTGATATTAAGTGACATAAAATTATGTCTAAATCATTTTGCACCACACGCATGATTATGCATCCCATGATTATTATTATTTATTTTTTTCTTTTTCAAATTTTAATTTTAAATTTGTATGCTTTTTGAATATAATCTTAATACCAGCAGTTTTATGCTATATTAATTGTTTCGCATATGCTTATAATATAATTTATTTTTATTATTGAATAAAATTATTATTATGAAATTGCAAATAGTAAAGTATAGCTATAGTTTATACATTAAAATTAATATAATAAAATAATAATCTTTACGTGGAAATTGCTATGATTGAGAGAAGAAATAAAATCATCAATATAACTAATTTCGCTTTTATTAACTGCTATACACTAGCTTCTTTTTCTTCTTCTTCTTCTTCTTCTTCTTCTTTTTTTTTTTTTTTTTTTTTTTTTTTTTTTTTTTTTTTTTTCTTCCCCCCCCCCCCCCCCCCCCCCATTATAATTTAGTTCAGTTTTCATTGTGTTCGCTCTAGTTTGCAGGTATAAGCTTTTTTAGTTAATATATATTCACCAGTTTTGTGTTTATATATTTTCAATTGCACAATTATTTTTATAATCAACACTCGAAATGTTTTTTTAGTGTAACTGAAAAAGTATTATGTATGCGTGTTACAGTTTTTTTTTTGTTTTGTTTTTTCTCTCTTTCTTTCTTCCTCCAGTTAGTAAACTATAGTAATATATTACTGTAAATTTTTAATTTGCTTGCCACATGGCTATAGCAATAAAATCATGAAATAAGTTCAATCAAGAATTTTATAAGTTAAGCCTACTAATAAAATACGGAAAAAAAAAAAAAAAAAAAAAAAAAAAAAAGGTTTAATATAAAATTTATAAAAAGATATAAATAGCAGTTTATTAAGTATATGTTAAATTTTGAAAGATATATAAAAAGGAATTAGGTAAAAGCAAGCAAGAGGAGATTTACTATATAGTGAAGAAGAGTCTTTATAGTCTAATAGCTTGGTGAAAATCTTGCTAGCGCAGAGAAAAAAAAAATGGCACTATATAAACTCTTAAGAGAATTATAAATTCTTGTGTGTTTTTTGCCTTTGTCAGTTCTCGGATCTCTTGATTGTCTGATTAAGGACTGTAAGAAAGGCAAAACACGTTCTGTTTCTCTTGGAGTTTAGCGCTGAAAGCTTGCAAAACGTGTTCGTTCATGCTAGATTTATGTATATAGTACCTATATATGTATGTGTGTGTGTGTGTGTATATATATATATATATATATATATATATATATATATATACCAGGATTTACCTGGTATATTACCCAATCTACCAGGATTTACACTGAACTTTAAAATAATTGCACTATGCAGCAGACCCTTGCTTGTTCAATTACTCCTTATCGTTTAATTTCTTTTAATATGTCAAATTTGCATGGATATAAATTTAAGCTATAATTAAATTAAGAAATGCTTAAGCTTAAATATAATTTAAGCTACCAGTAAACTAATAAAAAAAAAAATTGTAATCGTTTTTTTGTTTTTTTATAATAGAGAAATGCTCTATTAATTCTTTTACTATATGCACCCTCTGTGCTAAATCTCAACAGTTTCTAACATTTATTTTTATTCTATTCAATATGTATCATTTTTAATAAATAAAGCATTTTGTGCACTCAAATTTCTGTTTCTATATTTATAGGACGGAAGATAATATATATTATCTTCCGTCCTGCTGCTCACATCCGCTTCCGTTTTGACGTACTATGCGCATGTGTAACAAGTAGATTGTGATAAGAGATTTAAAGTCTGCCTCACAATAATTGTTCCTTATACGTTATATATAATATATATATATATATATATATATATATATATATACAGTCAATATTTTTCAGTTTCGTATGGTTTTATTATAAAAAGCATGTATACAAAAACACATAATTGAGATCAGATATCATATCTATTGTTCTCTCGAACACCTGAATTATAGAATAATTGTCGATTCAAACCACGCTATATATATATATATATATATATATATATATATAGGCAACCTGCCGGTTATAAGTGACCAACTGTTTGCCTAGATTTTAGGAGTTTTTATTAAGTTATATAATTTATATGGTAAATATAAGAAACAAAAATAAGACGCCGTTAATAAAAAAAGCAAACATTATAAACATTTTTCTATAGACAACATTTTGTGTTTTTATATAGTTCTCCTTGAATTTAATTAACATTATTTATTAATAAGTCCTGCTCACTGTCCAGCATGTCTCCCTGTTCCTGCATGTCCCTCTTGTCCAGCTGGTTATCCGGGTTTCAATTTCCAGCTGGACCGTATACCCCTCAAACTATCAGCACGGCCTGATCAAATGAGCAGGACTCCTTCAGCAAGTTCAGCATCCAGAAGGGTGGCAGTTTTACCTCTGGGTTATAATTTATTATGATGGGAATGAATATGGGGGTTTAAAGTTTTACTGTTAGGAGCTTTAAATAAACCTATATTGTTAGTATGCTGAATTTGAGAGTCATAATATTGGATGAAAAAAAAATATTGTCAATCGGTTGAAATTCAGTAAAATGGGTTTAGACCCTTTTATAGACGTCATATTTTAAGCGCTTCAAGGCCGTAAAGAAAGTTGGAGTAATATATGAATAAAATTAAAATTGCTTAAATTTTAGCATGGACAAACTTTGTTTTTGGTTATATAAATCGTTTATTATTATTATTATTTTTTTTTTTTAACTGGCAAAATGTGTTGTTTTGCCAACCGGACCATGCGTTATTTAGTGATATCGGATGTCGACTTTCATATATGAATAATATTATACATAAAAAAAAAAAAAAAAAAAAAAAAATTGCACCACCCCCTCTATGTTGAGAAAATGTTCAAATTCGAAACTCTTTAAGGCGGTGGGGGACCGACTTGGACCGGAAATCGCTAAAAGAAGAACTATATTTTCGCAATAATTTTTTGTACATGATTTAATTGCAATAAAACAAACGCTATAATTTTCAAATAAAATCAAGTAAATTTAAAATAAATTTTTTTATATCAAAAAAATTTTAATGGTAATTTTAATTGTAAAAAAGTTTCTAATTTGACTAAAATTTCCCGCTCAAATTTAAATTTCCACATTTACATGTTATCTTTAAAGTGTAATAACTTAAATATTTGATCGTGTTTTCACATGTTTGACATAACTAAATTTTTAAGTAACATTTCTTCTTTACTTTGTGTTATTTATTTTTATTCGCAACCGTCCTAGTTTGCGAGATATCAGTCGGTCACCTACCCCCTTAAAGCCTCTCTCATTGTAAGCTGCATGGGACATAGGACATAGAGCGCATAGAGTAACATGAAACAAGAAATAAGTCGTGTAAAATTTAGCAGGTGCATATATATAATGCAGACTTCACGTCACTTCACGAGCTGCATTGCCATATTGCCATGCATGATGCATGTATTGTATGTGGTATACTTTCTTGGTGCCTTGCATTTTTTTTTTTTTTTTTTTTTAAATTTCAAAAGTTTTTCCCGGTTTTTCCGCTTAAAACATCAGCTGTTCAAAGAAGGCGTGGCTCGTCAAACCCGAAAGGCCGAAGCAGGCCCGAAAAGAAGGCAGAAGGCCAGGAATCAGGAATTGAAAGAAAGTGTCCACTGTCCACAACCTTTTTAATTGTGAGTATTCTAATAGTATTATCTTCTATAAACTGTAGCTGTGATTGTATAGTTTGAGTTGAGAATAAGTGAATGCATCTTTACATACTGGAGCTTTGCTAAAGATGATATTGTACATATCCATAAAAAATGTAAATAAGATTAATCATGAGAAAGATTATTGGATTACCTCTATTGAAGTAAAAGTTTTAAAAACAAATTATCATGTAAATGTACTTTACAAATCTCCTCAGGCTAATGTTAATGACTTCCTCAATTTCTTTGACAATTGGTTAGTTAACGTAAGTTCTAAATCTAATGTGGTATTAATGGGAGATTTCAACATTGATATGCTTAAATCAAATACTTTTTGTTTGTTTGTTTGTTAGTTAATTTTAGCAATTTAATGCTATTTTATTAACACTTCATTAACACTGATTTATTTTGATGTTGCACTTCACTTTCAATCATAGGGTATATAGTTTATAATAATGTAGGTTTATTATCTTATTTTAATTTTAAATATCACTGCATTTAAGTTTATTGAATACTTGTTTTTTGAAATTTTTAACGTTTAATTCTTTGTCAACTTGATTGAGTTTGTTATATAATTTTATGCCATTAACAAATAAAGACTTTTGGCTTGATTTGTTGGATTGAGAAAACATGTGGAATTCTTTTGCTTGTCTAGTATCATGTTTATGAATTTCATTATTTTTTTTATAGTAGTTACTAAAGATGTCGTCTTTCATTGAAGTGATTTTATGAATGAAACACAGTACTTTAAATTCAATTTTTTGTTTGACACTTAACCAGTTTAATTTCTTAAGCATATCATTTTTCTTAGTATACCAATCACATTTCAGAATAATTCTCATAGCTTTATTTTGTAATTTCTCTAGTTTATCAATATCTCTGACATTTGCATCCAGAAATATCGATGAACAATATTCATAGTGAGGAGCTATTATTGTGTTAAAAATTATTTCTTTTGTCCATTTTGTTAAGTATTTGCTAATTCTTCCTAAGTAGTTTGTTTTTTTAGAAATTTTATTTGCTGTATACAATATATGTTCAGTAACGGTTAATAGGTAATCAATTATGATTCCAAGATATTTTACAGATTCACTGAATTCCAATTCAGTGTAATCCAAAATCACCTTGCGATTATTATTTGCCAAGATATTATCTCTTTTTGTTTTTGAATTTACAATAAGCATTGCCATTGACTTTGATGCATTAAGTTTAAGTTTATTATTACAGAACCATTTAGATATGATAGATAGATCATTATTAAGTTTAGTGAGAGTTTCCGTAAAGTCATCTCCCTCAATACATACTAGCGTGTCGTCTGCAAAAAGATTCACATCCACATGTATTACATTTGAAGCTAGGTCATTCATGTAAATGATAAAAAGCAGGGGCCCTAATACAGACCCCTGAGGGACCCCAATTTCACAAGGAATCTCCTTTGATTTATTTCCATTTACTTGGACTATTTGGGTTCTACCAGATAAATAATCGTTAATCCAGTTTAATACGGTCCCTAATACTAATTCAAATACTTTTCAAAGCAGTATAGTAAATAACAATGATATGATCATATTGAGCAATAAACCCACAAGAATAAAGCTACTCAAACTAGTACATGTATTAATTTAATAATTACAAATTGTAAAGAAAATGAGATTGTTGACACTCAATTTAAGATGTCTGCTGATCATGAAGTCATATCATTTGCAAATAATATTACTCTAACAAATATACACAGAATAAAGAGATAAAGTCAAATGCTACTGTTAATGGCAAATGTACTAACTTCTACTATGAAATTCTTCTATTATGAAATTCTGAGTAAAAATATAAAAAATTCAATTGGCAAATCAAATAAAAATTTAAATCTAAATGAACAAGCAAATAATCTAACTAGTACTATTTTAAAAAATCTTGAGAAACTACTAAGCAAACAAAAAAAAAGCAAATTAATTTGTCATAACTGGTTAAAAAATCCTGATTATATCATAGCCACAAGAAATTACAATACAGTTATGAATGGAATAAATTTGTATGGTATAAAATTTGTAATTTTAGTGAAAACAAATGTTAAACTCAATATAGAATAGTAAAAAAATGCAGAAATAAAAAAAGCATACCTTCTGAGGAAATTAAAAGCAGAATACTTTAAACAACAAATTGATTCTAGTAAACATGATTCTAAAACCATGTGGAAAACACTTAAATACCAAACTAATGTAAATAGCACTACCAAAAACAAATGTCTTGGAAGACATTAAATTTGAAAAAAAAATGACTCAAATACTATACATTATGTCGACAAATATAATGAATTCCTAATTAAAAGTATTAAAGATATTGAATCATCTATACAAACTGATGGTAACTATGACCCTAAAAATAATATCAAAGTACCTCAGGATTTACCAGGATTAAACAAATTCAAATCTCTTCAAATTGATGACTTAAATAAAATAGTAAATGAACTTGAAAATAAGCATTCAATGTGTGAAGGTATGAGCACAATAATATTTAAAAAAATATATCCATCCTTGGCTATAAATTTACTTCAAGTTATTAATTTGTCTTTGGAAACTGGTATTGTTCCAAAAAACTGGAAAAAGTCAACAAGGCAGTTGATGAATTTCTTTGAGATAAATGGACTTCTTTATGAAAACCAATTTGGCTTTCGTAAGAAACGTTCAACGGAATCGGCAATTCAACTACTGCTTACTAAATGGAGAGCTTCTATAAATAACAAAAAGTTTATTATAACTGTCATGCTGGATTTGAAAAGAGCATTTGAAACAATAAATAGAGAAATGTTATTAAATAAACTTCAATGCTATAGGGTAAACGGTACCGTATTAAACTGGATTAACGATTATTTATCTGGAAGAACCCAAATAGTCCAAGTAAATGGAAATAAATCAAAGGAGATTCATTGTGAAATTGGGGTCCCTCAGGGGTTTGTATTAGGGCCCCTGCTTTTTATCATTTACATGAATGACCTAGCTTCAAATGTAATACATGTGGATGTGAATCTTTTTGCAGACGACACACTAGTATGTATTGAGGGAGATGACTTTACGGAAACTCTCACTAAACTTAATAATGATCTATCTATCATATCTAAATGGTTCTGTAATAATAAACTTAAACTTAATGCATCAAAGTCAATGGCAATGCTTATTGTAAATTCAAAAACAAAAAGAGATAAAATATCTTGGCAAATAATAATCGCAAGGTGATTTTGGATTACACTGAATTGGAATTCAGTGAATCTGTAAAATATCTTGGAATCATAATTGATTACCTATTAACCTTTACTGAACATATATTGTATACAGCAAAAAAAAAATTCTAAAAAAACAAACTACTTAGGAAGAATTAGCAAATACTTAACAAAATGGACAAAAGAAATAATTTTTAACACAATAATAGCTCCTCACTATGAATATTGTTCATCGATATTTCTGGATGCAAATGTCAGAGATATTGATAATCTAGAGAAATTACAAAATAAACCTATGAGAATTATTCTGAAATGTGATTGGTATACTAAGAAAAATGATATGCTTAATAAATTAAACTGGTTAAGTGTCAAACAAAAAATTGAATTTAAAGTACTGTGTTTCATTCATAAAATCACTTCAATGAAAGATGACATCTTTAGTAACTACTATAAAAAAAATAATGAAATTCATAAACATGATACTAGACAAGCAAAAGAATTCCACATGTTTTCTCAATCCAACAAATCAAGCCAAAAGTCTTTATTTGTTAATGGCATAAAATTATATAACAAACTCAATCAAGTTGACAAAGAATTAAACGTTAAAAATTTCAAAAAACAAGTATTCAATAAACTTAAATGCAGTGATGTTTAAAATAAGATAATAAACCTACATTAATTATAAGCTATATACCCTATGATTGACAGTGAAGTGTAACATCAAAATAAATCAGTGTTAATGAAGTGTTAATAAAATAGCATTAAATTGCTAAAATTAACTAACAAACAAACAAACAAATATAAAAGAGTATTACATACGCATAATGTTTTGTGTGTGTGTTTGTGTATGTATGTATAATATGTACATAAGTACATACATATACATACATAGAGAATCAGAAGTGTGGATATTATGTATAATTTGTATAATAATACATTATGTATAATGTACTCTTATTTATTGGAATAATTTAATATAATTTCACTGTCAAAAAAAATAAAAAATAAAAAAATAACTTTATTTACTCAGACTATATACTGCAGTACTAGAAAACACATGTATGTGTTAGGGTAATTTCCATATCTCACATTGTTTTCACTTATATACCGTTATGCTGATATTGTCACATTATTACATTATTAAGAAAGACAGCGATGTTATTGAAATGTATTTCTGATCCTTTGCCCTCGCTATGATTCAGTGCGTGCGTATGAGCGGCGTGATCTTCTAATTGTTATTATCCCTTTACCCCTATTACCGCTATTAGTAATGCATAATATAAGCGATATCACCTCCACTATCATCATTATTATTAGACTGACCATCGGAGCGGCAAGAAGTCATACATAGCGTCTAGCTGTTTCTATTACCATGTAAGAAAGTTATATAATCTATATTTTATAACAATTGAACTTATTATGATGTCAATTGAATAATGAAACACGTGTGTTATAATAATGGAACAATATTTTACATCATTTCCTCCCTTCCTTCAAGATAAACCTCCATATAAAAATATAATTAAATAATTATCATTTCATTAAAAAAGAGGTAACATATGCATATTTAAATTGTCAGTATACAGTACATATACAACTGATACAAGTTATTTTTGTTAGAAGAAAAAAACATTGAAAAAAAGCATTATTAGCCTGAAAAGTCCAAAATAATCTCAGAGACTTAAAATATTGGCCAAATAATATTTTTTTTAATTGTGTTCCTATATACGCTTGAAATCGTATGATTCGCGGAGATTTCTAGTAAAAAATAAAATAAAACATGATGGTCTTAACATTGACATTGATAATAGTCTAAAGACTATTTTTCCGCTTTCTACTGATCATAAATATAATGATATGTACCAATGTTTATTGCTTATAGATAGAATGCCACACTAATTAATTGCAGCCCTCATAAATTATTGTACTTTTTATCATATGTATATTTGTATCCTGAGAAAATTGGTTGCATGCATGCATATAATATCTCCATAGTAAACCAAGCTTTCTTAAAGCTTGGTTTACTATGGCGATACAGTATTATGTATGCAATTTTGCAAATACTGTACCCGTACTTGTCCGATTAAAATTAATAAAGAATACCGATATCCACAAGACATCACTGGTAGTGACGTTATTTAATCAGACAAGTACTTGCAATCCACATGTGAAAAAGTATTGGTTTAATGGGTTATAAATTCTTTCAATTTTTCAAATAATAGAGAACAGATGTGTTTTAATTATGAAACTTTTTTTATTTTGTAGCAAAAACTTCACTTTAATACAAAGTAAATTCCTTATAATATAACATAGGAGTACATAAAGGATCATCTTCATAATGTATTCTACAAAATCTCCAACACTTCGCATTGATGAATCCGACTTGAAATGTAAAAATGCTTCAAATGGCTGTGATTTCTATGGCAATGCTGAATGGGAAGGTTACTGTTCAAAATGTCACCGAGAAAAACTGACACGAGAGAAACAGAAAAAATCTGGCCAGCATGAATCAGTGTATCGACCAGAACGGTGAGATATTTTTCCTTTTCAGTATAAATATTCTTTTTGCAAGATCCATTTTAATAATATGTCATAAGTTGTATGTCTTTACTAAATATATAATTTTTTTCTCTTTAATTGACTTACTTGCATTCTTGAAAAGCACAACTTATTTATTCACTTAAAATATTATGTAAGAATTATATTGTTGTTTTTGTCCCTATATATGATAGAAAGGTTAGGAGTTGCTAGCTTTGGCCATCAAATTTGAAAAAAGTCAATTCAAAGAACGGTATCCGTTTATATCAATCAGTTTGAAAACCATGTAAAAGGGCCCATTTGTTAATCTGTAGAAGGGGTCAAATTTACTTGCCTCAAGAGTGATGCATTAATTAAGTAGCCTATAGAATAAAATGTTTTAAGAAATAAAAAAATGAATAAACAAATAAAAAATTTAATCATTAAAAAGACATACTTGTGTTTAATACTGTTATTATTTCATAGACCATTTACTGAAAAGCAGCATCATAAATTTTCCAAGTTTGAAGAAAAAAGACGTCAACAAACTGAAAAGAAACCAAAAGGTATCAATGTGTTTAAGAAATCTCCTAGCACTAAAGGTAATTGGATAAGTCTTGGATTTTTATTGTTTTCGCAGAGCATAATTTTAATGATATGGTATAACTTCTAGAACCTGCCTCTTGTTTGACACTTGCTGCTCCAGAACTGAAACTCTTGAAGGAAGAAAATACAGGGTTTTTAAAGTCTGTTGGTCATTCAGTGGAAAGAGATATAGTTAAAGCATGCTCCTCACATGTGGAGAAAATTGCCCAGGGTGCAGAACTCAAGTCTGTTGATGAACTCTCGGAACAAATTCAAAATATTTACCAACTTATCATGAAGCGTATGGATGCAGTGTCCATTTACTCTAGTAAGTTAATCTCTCTCTGTCTCTCTCTCCTCTCTCATTTGTAGCAAATTACTGTAAAATTTTAGTGTTTGTTGCAACAACTGTTTCACTCCATTAAATTTAAATAATAGTCGTAAAACATTAAAATGGGGGACTTAAGGCTAGTTCACTCTTCCAGCAAAGCCATACACATGTGCCAAGTAAGCAATAATTAACAAACAGTAAAAATAATAATAAAACAGATTATTATAAATAAATAAAGTAAAGAATAGGATAAACCAGTGCTGGCCTTGCCATAGTAAAGAAAGTTCCATAGTTTGGAGAAAATTTTGCTGGGATAGAGATAATAAACACATTGCCAAAAGTTATCCAATGTGTGTTATTTCTGTGTTAGCAATATTTTCATCAAACTTGTGTTACTTTGTTAAGAACCTTTGCTAGTTTCTCCTATCCTTTTCATTCAAATTTATAGTACAAACTGTGATGATTCAATTCCTTAATTTCTCCAATAAATAAAGAAGATTATCAAACAGTAATAACAAATGTAGAGATGTAGGTTTTCACGGTTCGATAAATGGTGTGAGACATTGCTAGTGTCGTAGGCTCTAACGGGATAACCGTGGCGGGTGTTGTTCTTCTTCTGTTCACAACGTTTCGCGTCCGACGTTGGGCGCATCTTCAGGTGATTATGGTCCGAGTGATGTAGTTCTCTTCCTTTTATACCTGAGAGAGGGTGTAGTTGGGCACGTGGCGCTCTCCTATTCTCCTATTGCGGCCCTTAAAAAGACAGAAGAGAGAGAAGCGAGAGGTACGCAACCTGACCACCTGGTAGGCGCGGCGCAGTCAACAACACGCAGCCAATAGGAGAGCGCCACGTGCCCAACTACACCCTCTCTCAGGTATAAAAAGAAGAGAGGGTTCGGATTAAACCCGTTTTTTTTAATAAAACCGGCCGGCAGGTAAAACCGGGTTTTATAGGCCGTTTTTTTTTAATAAAACCCGGTTTTTTAAGTAAAAAAACCCGGTTTTTTAATTTTTTCCTAATTTTCACAATAATAAGATAAAAATAATAAAATGATAAACTCGCATATTTTTTAGTCATTTGAAAAAAACAACAACAAAAAACCACATCAAATATCAATTTTATAGAGGTTTATTTATTCATAGTAATTATAGTAATACAAGTAAATTAAGAATTTCGACTGTTTAGAGAGCGGAAAAACAGTCTTTAAAATTTCCACGAATCACACGATTTCAAGCCTATATACAAAATTAAAAAAATACTATTTCGCGACTATTTTAGTCTTTGAGACTATTTTGGACTTTCAAGACTTTTCGGACTATTTTGCTTTTTTTCGATGTTTTTCAATACTTCTGACAAAAATAACGGAAAATTAACGTAGAACGTGACCGACTTGGACCGGAAATCGCTAAAAGTAAACCATATTTTCACAATAATTTTTTTAAAATTATGTATATAATTTTTTTAAAATTATGTATTTCCAAAATGTTTTGTTGGAATACAATAATTTTCAAATAAAATCGAGTAAATTTAAAATATTTTTTATTTTTATTATAATTTTTTTTTGCGAAAAAAGTTTAAATTTAATTATAATTTTAATTTAAACAAAAAGTTTCTTATTTGACTACAAATTTCCACTCAAATTTGCATTTACACATTTACATGTATTGTATTGTTATCTTTAAGGTGGCGAATAACTCATATTTGATCGTGTTTCAAGTGTTTGACATAATTAAATTTTTAAGTACCAAAGCTTCTTTATTTTGTGTTCATACTAATTATTCGCCTTACAAAAAAAATGTTTTTAGTGGTCTCTGAAGATTTTTTTTATTATTACTTAGACAATGCTATTTTAGACCGATGTAATTTTTTTAGACTATAGAACATTTTTTTTTTTTTTTTAGGCAATCCTTAGGCAATCCTAGAGACGATTAAGAAAACAAATAAATTCAGACATGTTATACTAATAAATAAAGTCACTAATGAGCTATATAAATTTCAAATACTATTTTCCGACTATTTTATTATTTTTAGAGACTATTTTTAGACAATTTTTTAATTTTGAAGACTATTTTGATGAAAAAAGAGACTATTTTTCCGCTCTTTTTATTAATATAGTATTTTGGCTTCTTTTTTTTCTTTTTTTTTTTTTTTTTTTTTTTTTTTTTGCTTTTTTGCTTCTTTTTTTTTTTTTAAACCGGCTTTTTTAAAAAACCGGGTTTTTTAAAAATCTTATTGCCCGGTTTTTTATAAAAAACCGCCCGGCAAAAATCCAGGTTAAAAAACCCGGTCGAACCCTGCCCAACTACATCACTCGGACCATACTCACCTGAAGATGCGCCCAACGTCGGACGCGAAATGTCGAGAACAGAAGAAGAACAACACCCTCCACGGTTATCCCGTTAGAGCCTACGACACTAGCAATGTCTCACACCAGTAATAACAAATATATTATACAAATAATTCAGTACTTCAAATACTACCAAAAATACCAGAGCATAATAAATGAAAAATAATAATAATAAAAAAATAAAAAAAAAGTTTCTATAAAATCCAATTATCTGTATTCTGTATACTATACATATTATTTATTTATAACAGATTATTTTTATGTTGCAGAGCTTGGTACAGATGAGAAGGAACAAATGCTTGACTATGCTGAGAAATATATAATGACCTGCTTATACACATTGCTCTTCTGTCCTCCATCTACATCAGATGAGGATAAAGATCTTACTCTGCAAAATCGGTAATTTAATATAGTAGTTTTGCATATACTCTGCTTGTAATTTGAGTGTTGTAATGTTTACTGTACAATACATTACAGTAAGGCAATGAGCCAGTACATCTCATAAATCAATGGTCTTAAATTAACAAAAATTTACTTTTTATTTTTATTATTTTTTTTTTTATGCCTACAGGTGAATTCACATATTCATTTATTTGTTGTAACTTTGTGCAGTATTTATTCCCATCTAAAATAATGCTACAGTAATTAACAATTTACTGTGCAAAGTTGTAACAAATAAATGAATATGTGAATGCACTTTAAGATGACAATCTGTATCACATTGTTGATTTTCATAATTAAATACATATTAAAAATTAGTACTACATGAAATATTTATTTATTTGCAGTATTCGACAGCTAAGCTGGGTAAATGCTAAACATCTGGACTGTAGAATCAGTGAAACTGAACCTGATGTTAGAGATTTAGTCTACTCTGCAATCACAGGTATTACTGTATTTTCTTTTCCTGCTTTATAGTATTAGTTGAAAGTTATAATTCAACGTTTTCTTCTGAACATTCCTTTATTATCAATACCATGCCATAATCAATATTAAAGATAAGGATAGAATAACCAGCAAGGGCCTTACCACAGTAGAAGTTCTATGGAGAGGTCGAAGTCTCACATGGCACAGTGTTTTGTTATAAAAAAGTTCATTTTATAACAGAGCTTTCGTCATATATTAATGACATTATCAATCAAAGAAGAAAATTACTTGAGCACATCACCGAGCAGTGTCTTGTCTTGTACTGCCGAGTTGTGCTCTTGCTGGTTAGGAGTTGGTATGGAGGGGTGGGAGTGGAGACATAGGAATTAGGGAAAGAGTGTGAATAAAGGAGTAAGGGAAGAGGTGGGGAGGGAGCGGGAATATTTTTAAAAAAGGATTTTTATTAGCGAATATTAAGTCCAGGCAGCCCTTGGGCTTTTCTGGATCTTAATACATGTTGGTATGCCAATTCATATTGTCGTAAAGTTGCATAGTTAGCTGGACCCGGTATTTTACGAAGTATTGTGGATTTATAGCACATTTGGAAATTTGATAAGCCATGAGAGGCCGCATGTTCAGCCACAGGTTTTTCCATCTCATTGTTTTTTTTACGGATTGCCTGTGGCCATTCATGCGGTCTCTCGCTTTTTGTGTGGTTAAACCTATGTAAAATGCTTGACATTTTTCCGGTTGGCCTGTCGTGGGGTTGGTGGTGTGTTGGGTACAATCAAGTTTGTAAATGACATTTTCTGATGTGCAAGTATTATGACCCAGGGTATGTTAGGTTGGTGACGGGGCTTATGAATGTTTTGCTGGGTATTTGCGTAATGCAGATGTCGCATCTCCTCCCTCTGTTACTCTGTTACCAACATGTATTAAGATCCAGAAAAGCCCAAGGGCTGCCTGGACTTAATATTCGCTAATAAAAATCATTTTTTTTAAATATTCCCGCTCCCTCCCCACCTCTTCCCTTACTCCTTCATTCACACTCTTTCCCTAATTCCTATGTCTCCACTCCCACCCCTCCACCCCCACCCCTCCATACCAACTCCTAACCAGCAAGAGCACAACTCGGCAGTACAAGACAAGACACTGCTCGGTGATGTGCTCAAGTAATTTTCTTCTTTGATTGATAATGTCATTAATATATATGACGAAAGCTCTCAGTTATAAAATGAACTTTTTTATAACAAAACACTGTGCCATGCGAGACTTCGACCTCTCCATAGAACTTCTACTGTGGTAAGGCCCTTGCTGGTTATTCTATCCTTTTCTTTAATATTGATCCTAACCGCGATGGTTTTTTCCTTAAATTGATACCATGACATAAATGAAATTTAAAAAATTGAAATGTAAGGTATTTGTATTTAGGAAAAGGAAAGGTACCATCGCGGTAAGGACAAACATGTGACGTTAAAAATTGATAGGGAGAAACCAAATGAGAGTTGGCGCCATAGGCAGCAGCATCAACTGAAAATCTCAAATGGCGATAGTGGATAAAAAAATATGAGACAATACATGGCATATATATATTTTTCAAATATATATTTTTTAATCCACTATCGCCATTTGAGATTTTCAGTTGACGCTGCTGCCTGGTGCCAACTCTCATTTGGTTTCTCCTTATCAAATTTTAACGTCACATGAATGTAAGGTATTTGATTATTTTAAATTTTAAAGCATAGGCCTATCATATACAAAATTATGTAACTCAATATAATAATTATTGTTATTAATAAATACAGTATTATAGTCTGACCAAGGAACTAAAAAGTGCAGGTACAAAAATTTAGTTTTAACATGCCATGGTTGCAAAACAAAGAAAGGCAACAACATATCTTTCACTTTTTTTTTCTTGGTTTGCAGAATTCACATTTCATGATAAAATTTAAGAATAACACGTTTTCAATTATTAATCATAGCCTAATAATAAGTTTCTGCAAGAATTTAGCCCTTAATTTTTATATTTTTTCTAATTATTATAACTACCTCTTTATCCTATTTTTATGCATTGATGACTAGTGACACCTTTTTTTGGAGAGCATCATTTACATAGAGTTACACTGAATTGTTTTCTGAAACTATCAGAAATTAAAAAAGAAATTAAAATTAAACTTCTACTGTGGTATGGCCCTTGCTGGTTATTCTATCCTTTTCTTTAATATTGATCCTAACCGCGATGGTTTTTTCCTTAAATTGATGAAACTATCAGAAATTACAAATTATTTATTGGTGCTCACTTTCAGATATACTAGGTATGGATTCAGCACATGCTCCACAAGATAAACTAGCCTGCGTAGTGCGCTGCTGTGGTGCTATCTTCCGCTTGCTACAAGTGGCTCAGGGTGGACCTGCCTCGGCAGATGAGTTTCTACCAGCCCTGATCTTTGTGGTACTCAAAGCTAACCCTCCTCGCCTCAAGAGCAACATCAACTATGTGACAAGGTTCTGCAATGCCAGCAGACTCATGACTGGAGAAGCAGGCTATTATTTCACCAACCTGGTACATATATTGTGGTTACATATCTATAATTAGTCTGCTAATTAATTAATTAAACAACCAGTAAAATTTGACTTCATATACCTACTTAAACTATCTTTGAATTCTAATATTTTAATGTTGAATTGCTAAAAGATAAGGTACACTGCATGTTTTTTTGTTATTCAATTCAATTCAAAACGTCTTTATTGATGGTGAAGGTGAAGGCAAGAATGCCTTTTTTATCCTTGACCATCAGTACTGGATGTAAATAAACTACTTTGCCTGATTAGTAAGTACATAATATAATTTTTATTTATTTATTATTATTATTTTCAGTGCTGCGCTGTGTCTTTTATTGAGAATTTGACAGCAGAGTCTCTAAGCATGCCACTGGACGAGTTTGAGCAGTACATGTCTGGCCAGGTGGTTCCAGTAAGCACATGGGAGAGTGCACTCATGATGTGTGAGGTATGTACTCAACTGTGTAGATTTTTACTATCTAAATCAGCAGGAACAGGAATAACTCCCTTCAAAATTTCTAATCTGAACATCTCTCCAGTTAAATTTGAATCCATACTTTGTCAGTCAGTTAAATGGTTTATCTCAATCTAGTATAGAGATCCATTTAAAAGATATTGTCAAAATTTGTATTTCCTCGCCTTGAAAATTGATTTAAAATATAAATCCATTTCTATATTGCAGGGTATGCATTTGATAAACGAGCAACTGGCAACTTTAACCGATCTTGATAAGCGCAACAGTAAAGTTATCATGGATATGAAAGTGCTGGAGGAAAATTTATTGAAGTTTCAGGTATGAACTTTACAACTCGTTGGCTCAGAATACTTTTGTGGTATATGGGGGGGGGGGGGGAGGGGGGGAAAGGAAAAAAAATCATAAGAATTTCAACCTTTGTCCCATGTAAACCTAAACATACACTAAGTCTTAATTTCCTGTGATTTTTTTTTTCTTTTTTTTTTTCTTGCATAGACCTATACTACAAAAATATTCCAAGCCAAGGAACTGTTATTAATTCAGTATTGTTATTGAACGAAGTTTTTATTTTTATTTTTAGGAGGATATAAGTGAGAAAGTTGCTGAAGTGTTGGCTAGAACACCCTTGATTTTGGAGCCTCTACGTAAACCTACCAATCTGGACAGTGAAGACCCCCAAACTGAAGCTTTACCGCCACCCATGGCACCTCAGGTATTGATTATAGAGACTTCACTTTTTTAATTACCTTTGCTTGGTTTTCAAAACAGTGGTAGTACGAGAGCTAAACAATTGTGCAAGCTACTCATTTCATGAAACTTTGAACATGTACCATTGATGACAAATTTAATGTTATTGATATTTCTTTATCAGGAGTTAAAAACTGCAACTTTTCCATAAGGCTATTTAGAGTTGTTGTAAATCTTGGATAAAAATTGTAGTATGAGAAATTTCTGGGGTTAATGAAATTGCACATTTGCACAATACTGTGTTATCAATACAGTATAATATGTTATTCAATATTTTGTTCTTATTATTGTTATAATATGTTGTTAGGTGGTTGCGCCAGCACCTCTTACAATTTCTGCCCTTGATTCGAGCAGTACCTCTGAGTTCCAGCCTCACCCTCTACCATTGTCTCCTCCCTCCCCTCTCTCTCCACCTGCCGATGTGCTAGCAGCTCAAGAGAGTCTGGAGCTTGTACGTTGTCTCAACTATGACATCACCCTACCTGACTCTAGTCCAGAGCATACTGCTAATGAAGATGAGGGGTCAGTATTTTTAATTATATATTTTTTCTTGAGTGATACCATGAGATTTGTATACTTAATCATAGTGGAACATGTATCATGACAAACAGAAATTCATATCAATTAAGTGTGTGTATTTTATTTCAGGCATGAATCATTACTGGATACTGTTGACTGTTCACCCACCAGTGGTCAGCCTCTACCACTGCCATCACCTATTTTACCTCAGTATCAAGGCTTTTCTGCACAAGGTTGGGCCATCCCCAGCGTTCCCTGTGCAACTGGACAACCTCTCAGCTCACAGCAAGCTGATGACGATCCCAAAAATTCTCCATTTCGTGATTTATTGTAGATCATTAATACATGGACAAAAGTGACACATATATTGAGGGTGCTCTGCTGCATAATGTCCATTATCTACTTGACCTTAAAAAACAAAAAAAGTTCGATTGATGCCAAAATTTGGATTTATCCATTTCAAATCATTTTCATCAACAAATAAACAAAAAAAAGGGGGGGGGGTATTGACCATTACAGCAGAGCACCCTTGATATATTATGATGTTCCACTTGCTTTGTACTACACACAAGTTGACTATTTTAGCTGGATAAATTGGTTATGTTATTTAGATTTTTTTTTTCAAAGGAATTAAGGCTTTTTGTCAAATTTATGCTTCCAAAAAGTAAAACAATGCCTCTATATTCTAGCCATTAAATTTCTTTTTTTATTATTATTATATATTATATAACCATATTGTTGAATTTAAAGTTGCTGTGATTTGCATTTTATATGATGAGTTAATTGTTTGTTTGTTTTCTAGATGCTGTTGTGAAAGCCAATGAGTAGATTTTTTTATAAAAGAGAGAACAAATCTCTGCAAACATGTAATATGTTATAATAATGTTATATATATCACTCACTGGAAAACAGGTTAACAATTATTTTCCTTAAAAAAAAAGTGTACTCACAAAATTGCAATAATATATTTTACTATTCAAAAGCTTGTACTAACATAAGTTTGCAATGTTATCACTGAATTAAGAAGGTAAAATACAGTAAATTATCAAAATAATAGTGTGTACACAGATACTGTACTGATATAAAATTAGATTTTATGCCTGTACTCTTACAGTATAGAGCTAATTTTATATCACAGTGTATGTGCATGGCTATATTCACCTGATATTTTTCATTCCGTAATTATCTATTTTAATATATAAGTATGCCCTAATTACTTTATTAATTATTACACCAAACTGTGTGTAGTTAAATTGCACAGCATCACAATAGTAAACGATTGTGATTTTTGACTCATTCTAAGAAAGCAGTTAATGTATTTAATGTATGTATCTTAAATTAATTTGTTTTTAATATTATGGAGTATTTATTTATCTTATAAAAATTAATGATATCTTTTGATGTACTGTACACTCTATAAATCTGTAGATGGAGAGCAAAACTATTTTGCAAGCTTATAAATAAATTGTTCTTTAAAAAAAAGTTGTTTGAGTTTAAAATTGTGTCTGTGGCTGAAAAATCAAGCTTTTAGATTATATGACTATGCCTAGCAAAAAGTGTCACTTTGAAATTTGTTTTTAAATTTATTTTCTATTTTTAATGCCCTTGCTGGATGATGCTGGATAATTCTATTGTCATTGAACTGCATGATATAGGACTCAGGAATTTTAATATTTCCGTTGTTATATTATAGGTTATACATTCTATAATATTTTGATATATATATATATATATATATATATATATATATATATATATATATTTAATATTAGGCCTATTGTTTTATCATTAAATTATAAAAATTTTATCTCTAGACAGCAGACAGTGCTTATTGTCATACAAACAATATATAGATAACAATGAAAAAAATAACAATATAATAGGTAGGCCTATATTATAGCTGTGGATCACTTGATGGGGGCTTGAATATTGTATTTTGTCACATTAATTTAATAAAACATTATATAAAAATGTATATAAAAATATATATAAAATCTTAAAAAATAAAGGAATCAATTTTTTGATAGAAAAGTAGAGATTCGAGATTAGAGCACGCTGAATTAAAAATTAATAATTTAATTAGTTGAATTATTTTTTAACTCTGATTTATATAGTTGATATATAGCCTTTGATAGGGACTTCTTATTGGGATGTTCTATAGCAAACATAGACGCAGTACATATAGACGTACTGTTTGTGAGCGATATGAGAGATAATATTATACTGCATATAAGTATATATCGTATTTTATTGACACAGTATATCGCCCTAGTTTGATCCCAATTACAAATTAACTCTATATAATTATAAATTACAGATATCTTCGCGTTTTATTAATTTTTCATTCAAGGTATCAGGGGCGGATCCAGGGGGGGGGGCGGTGGGGGCGACCGCCCCCCCCCCAAACGGCCCACGTGGGTGGAAAAAAATGAGCAAAAGTTGAAAAAAATTTAGTCGAAAAAATTTTTTTTGCGCCTTCGGCGCAACTTTTATTGCTGGATAAGCGTTTGAATCCTGACTACAGTAAATACAGTATAACAAAAAATAATTTTTTTAACATCCCCTAGTTGTCATGTCATCAGGGTAATATATCAGAGATATAGTTCTGTTAATACTTGGACATCCACGAAATATTTTGCTCGCGATAAGAACTAAAAAAAAAAAAAAAAAAAAAACTTTAATGTAAATTTTATAATTTTTATCTCAAAATATTTTTCCATCCAAATATAAGTTTTATGTTTTACAATATCGATAATAGTTTGAAAAATTGCAAAACAATTTTTAGTAAATTGGTGTATAAAAAAAATAATAATAAAAAATAAATTAATAATAATAAAATAATACACAATATTAATAATTTATTTAAATTTTGCTCTTTTTTTTTCAATTTTTTTTTTTTTTTCAGTGAAATAACATTAATAATTTTACAAAGAGATGAAAATAGAAAATATTTCAGAAATCATTTGTCCAACTTTTACTTTTTTTTTTTTTTTTGCTTACATAAAAAAAAAAAAAAAAAAAAAAAACTACCAAATCAAAAATTTTGCAATTCAAGAATATTTTTTCAAAGGCATACTAATTTTGCAATATTTTCCAAAAAGGGGCGTGGCCAAATAAATTTTTTTGCCTGCGGCGCGCTACCCCCCCCCCCCCCCCCGGTCCTACATTGTTAATTTTCTAGGAGATCGCCCCCCCCAAACACAATTCCTGGATCCGCCCCTGCAAGGTATAGATTTCTCGAGAGATCAAGAAATTTAGTGCATGGGGAACGCGCATTTCCACTTAAGCCGTTTTGTGATAAAAAAGCTATAAGCTCTGACGTAAAAGCTTAATTAGAGCCTGATAATTTGAAGGTTAGACATTGTGGAGAATTTCTGTGCGTGACCCTTTTTAGTCGAGTGCCAGAAGTATATACTGTGTTTTTTTGCGAAGAGTGCAATGTCCAGGCCATGGAATGGATATATAAACCATATATTATTATATGGTCCAGGCGAAGAGTGGCAATTCTGTAGAATTCAAATTTCGCGGCTTTAATTACTAAATAAGTCATACTATATCCTAAAATATAGTACAATTTTATACACAAGTATAAAACTAAATAATTAAGAACTCTCAAAACTCAATGAAAATATATTTAGTTATTTATTATTTCATAATTAAATCAAAATTAGTACTAGTTTTAAAATAATAAAATGAAACAAAAATATTATCATCTGGTCTCTGGTCTGGTTAGTGGTTAGAAAATAGTAGCAGCTAAGGGTGAGTATCCACGTGTAATCTTACATTATTTACTCAAGATTGTGTTGAAAGTAGTGTTCTATAATTTTATACAACAAAAAATAGTGTCATATACAATGTAATTTAAAAACACTAGGCTTACTTGAACCTTAAAATACATCAAATTTCCTGATGCAATAATTATACCTTATGTATGTGTCTCCCTGTAATAGTATGTATGTATATGTATATCATTATACCACCTCTTATGAATGTATTATAAATAATAAATTATATTAATGTTCTAGGTGTGCAAATACAGCGCAATTACACATGAAACAATGGCTCAGTCCCTGCCAGAGAAAATTCTGCAATACTTGGATCAACATGGACAAGTCGATTCATTAGACTTATCCCAGATATTAAACGAAGATAATCAAAAAATTGTTGGTGCAATAAAGAGTCTCCAGTCTCTTGGAAATGTAAGTTAGGACCCCTTACTTGTTATAGTGTAGATTTGTCGACTTCTCTGCAGTTCACCTCTGTATATATCTGGCATAATATCATCTACCTTTTACATTATTTATGGTAATTGTACGGTAGTTATCGGCATGCTTGCTGCAATGATCGGTATGTGTTTGCTGCCTTTTTTTTTTTTTTTTTTTTTTTTTTTATATATAATACGTTCCTCTCATTTAAAAATTTTGAAATTCTTACACTAAAATGATTTCTGTACTTAAGAATCTCTTTTGTGCTAAAATTTCAAATCCCTAAAATTAGTGAAGGTATTTAAAAAAAAAAATACAACTGCGCCGATAATTGCGGCCTGCCAATATAACTAGTACAATTACCATTTATGTTATATACGATCTGATACCCAGTAATCCACAGCTTTTCATATGTATATACATAGATTGCAAATACTTGTCAAATCAAGAATGTCCCTCCCAGTTCTTGTGACATCTTGTGACAATGTCACTGGTACTGAAGTTCAAAGTTCTTAAATCGGACAAGTACTTGCAACCTATATGTAAAAAAAAAAAAAATACTTGGTAGCATAAAGTATTTATGAACACGTATCACGTATGTATGTATGTATACATACACATATCTTATATTCTGGCCACTTTGAAATCGTAAGAGAGTTCTGACGAGTAAGCTTATACATACAGTGCAGATTACAGATATGACAATAAAATAAAGCCTATAAATTGCAGTTATAGACTTCATTTGTATCTGGTCATAAAACCTTACTTTCGTGTTAATTAAATCTCTTTTTCTTTTAGGTAAAAAAAAGGTTATTTTGTACACATAGGCCTATATATACCATAAACATACTCTGTTTAGATGATCTGATAATCTATATGAACATGCTCATATGAATGCATGAATGGTAGTTGATAAGGGGATTTTTAAATCAGGAGATAGAACTAAAACTTCCAATTACAGACCAATATCTATCTTGTCTATTATAGCCAAAATTTTTGATAAAATTTTTGATAATAGATTAATGAATTTTTTGAAAATAAATAATATTATAGCTCCACAACAATATGCTTTCCTAAAGAATTCAGGTACTGATACTACAGTGTCAAGTGTTATAAATAAATTACAACTACACTTAGATAAAGAACATAATAGTAAAGCAGGATTGCTGTTTATTGACTTAAGTAAAGCTTTTGACACTGTAAAGATTATAACCTATTAGTAACCTATTAGATAAACTTCAGAAAATGGGTATTAAAGATAAAAATTTTAAGCTCTTCAGGTCATATCTGGTAGGGAGAAAGCAAACAGTTTTTATTAATGGAAAATATAGTTCTATTAAAGATTTAAAATTTGGAATACAACAAGGCGGGACAACCTCACCAAAATTTTTTATATTATATCAATGATTTAGCAAAATTAAAATTAAAAGGTAAACTAATAATATATGCTGATGACATTTGCTTACTCTATGAAAATAATAATGAGGATGTCATTATTGAGGAAATGCAACATGATTTGGATTTATTATATAAATGGTTTAATGTTAATTATTTAACAATGAATGTGGAAAAAACAAAATATTTAATTATATCTAGAATGAATGACCAAAACATGTATTTAAGCCCAAAAATATCAAATATGTACATAGAAAAAGTGTATCAATATAAATATTTAAGATTTTTAATTGACTCAAAACTCAAATTTAATCAACATATTTACTATATTAAACAAAAAATTGCGCCAATTATTGGTATATTATGGAGGGTAAAAAATATCAAGCCACAAATAGTAAAAAATAATATTTATTATGCATTTATAAATTCACATTTAAATTACCTAGTAGGTATCTGGGGTAATGCTTATCAAACAACACTAGCTATATAGTATTAAAGTCATGCAAAATAGAGCCATTAAAATTATACATAATCTTCCTATGAGGAAAAATACTATTGATTTATATATATATAAAGAAACAAAAATACTAAATATAAACAACTTAAATATTGTTGCCCTATGCACATTAATATATAAAATAATTAATATTAAATGTATGAAAAATGATTTTGAACTAGTATTTAATAAAGATGTGCATGAATATAATACCAGGCAAGCTATTAATATTCATATTGATTTTAGAAGGACTAATATTGGTAAAATGTCAATCTTAACTAAAGGGGTAAATTTATTTAATGATCTACCTGCTAATATAAAAAACATGGACTCTCTATCAAAATTTAAAAAAGCCATAAAAATACACCTATTAGCATAAAAATAATAATAATAATAAATCTTAATAATCATTATTTAGTTATAAATAGGATAGTATAGCTTCATTCCATGTAATAGAAGTATTGTTTTTCCAATGTATATCATATTGTTCCTTTGATATTAATTTGATATTAATTTTATTTTGTTCTGTTGAAATATAGGACCGATAATATATTATGTGCTTAAAAATGAAAAGAAAAAAAAAAAAAATATTAATAATAAATCTTAATAATCATTATTTAGTTATAATTAGGATAGTAGTTTCATTCCATGTAATTGAAGTATTGTTTTTCCAATGTATACTATTTTGTTCCTTTGATATTAATTTTATTTTGTTCTGTTGAAATAATAGGACCGACAATATATTATGTGGTTAAAAATGAAAAAAAAAAAAAAAAAAAAAAAAAATACTAATAATAAATCTTAATATATAATCATTATTTAGTTATAAATCGGATAGTAGTCTCATTCCATGTAATTGAAGTATCGTTTTCTCAATGTATACTATATTGTTCCTTTGATATTAATTTTACTTTGTTCTGTTGAAATAATAGGACCGATAATATTATGTGCTTAAAAAAAAAAAAAAAAAAAAAAAAAAAAAAAAAAAAGTGCAATGTATATGTATGTATATATATGTGTATATATATATATATAGATATAGAATATAGATATAGAATATATATATAGATTCAATAGATCTTTTTATAAACAGAAGAATGGTTTAGCTATGGGTTGTCCATTATCACCAGCTCTCAGTGATATATACCTTGAAAAACTGGAAAATAACGCGATAAAATGTTATACACCAAAGCCAGTGGTATATAAAAGATACGTGGACGATACTTTCATAGTATGGCCACAAAATGAGTCCCCAGTTGAATCGTTCTTAGAACATATGAATAATCAGGCAGAGACAATAAAATTCACGATTGAGTATGAAAAAGAAGGTGAATTGCCGTTCCTAGATGTACGTGTAAAAAGATCTAAAGAAAACAAAATTACAACTTCAGTCTATAAAAAAGTGACAGACAGTGGAAGATATCTGAATTTTAACTCAAATCATCCACACTCAACAAAAACAGGTATAGCAGCTACATTGTTACATAGGGCAAAAACGCACTGCAATGATAACAACGTAAGAAATGAAGAAATTAATAAAATAGAAGAGATTTTAAGAGAAAATGACTATCCATTACATGTTGTTGCTAAAATAAAAAATAAAAACCGCACAGAAAAAAACAAAACAGAAGAAAAGAAACCAGACGCAACTATCTGCATCCCCTATATACAAAGTTTGAGTGAAAAAATACAACGTATAGGTAAAGGAGTCAATCTTCGTATTGTTTGTTCTTCAAAAGAAACATTAAAATCAAGTTTAGCACGTACAAAACCAGACATGAAGAAAAATATGAATAAAGATGTAGTATATTCTATTCCCTGTGTTTGTGAGAAAGAATATATCGGAGAAACAGGTCGACCATTAGAGATCAGGGTGAATGAACACAGGCAAAAAATAGAAAAAAGAGATACAGGATATTCAAAACTAGTAGATCATGCGCTGGAAAGTAATCATCAAATTCTATGGGAAAAAACAAAAGTAATAGGAAGAGAGAGTCACTATAAAAAAAGAAAAATATTAGAATCAATAGAAATGGCAAGAAGAAAAAATGAAACAATCAGTCAGCCCAGTTTTGAATTACCACCTATTTGGATTCCACTCATAGATTCTTTTAAGAAAAGTGTACCACGTGACCGTACAGGTGAAAATGTAAATAATAATAAACCACCTGACGAGAACGAGCCACACCCCCCATTGCGGAGGTCGGCTCGCCTCGTGAGCAAGAGTCAGTAAGCTGATGAAGAGAGGCAGACAAGTATATAGTTTTATATACGCCCTCGAAAACGTTACAATTGTGTGTGAATATAACATAGCTATGTATATAGATTTTTAAAAACTGTGAATTGAGTATTTTATTAATTTATATAGTGACAAGTTTTGGTGTTGTGTGTTATTTTTATCATCAAATTAAGCAGCGAGTGAAAGCCCAGTTGTTTTACAGAAGGTAAGACAAAAATGAAATTTTTATCATATATATATATGTATGTATAAGTATGTATGTGTATTATTCTTTCTTTAAATTTTAATCTTTCTTTACTAAAATGCCTTTGCATGAGCGCTGCTCGCTGAATGCAAAAACAATATAAACGACCAATGTAAATATGTATATGTATAAATGTGTGAGAAATAAATAAAAAAAAAAAAAAAGGGAAGGATGA
This sequence comes from Ecdyonurus torrentis, assembly GCA_949318235.1. NCBI lineage: Eukaryota > Metazoa > Arthropoda > Insecta > Ephemeroptera > Heptageniidae > Ecdyonurus > Ecdyonurus torrentis. Next base: position 15,291,762 of record OX439128.1, on the reverse strand, counting down.
GGGGGTATAAAAAAATAACACACACACACACTCTCGCAAGAACAATATAAACCAGAATTACTTCAAATCAGTAATATCCATAAAATTAAATTATTCATATATAATTACAGTTATTAAAAATATTAACTTATATTAGTCCTTGGATATTATACTGCTTTTTTTTTTTTTTTTTTTTTTTTTTTTTTCTTTTTTCTTTTAACCCTTTAGGGCTGTAAGCTGCAACCTCTAGTTAAACCTTAGTTATCTTTTTTTAATTGTTGCAACAATCAAAATAACAACTTAACTACCGTTTAACTAGTTAGTTAGCGTCGCAGCTTACGGGGGTTAGACAATATATGAATGCGTCCAATGCTAAAGCAGACATTTGCCATTGCCTGCAAGTGGCGTTTTCTCTTACTTAGCGGGAGAGAAATGAGTCATGCAGCGTTGAACAAGTTGAATGTCTGCTTTTCTATCTGACGCATTCAAATGTATTGTGCTCTTGTAAAGCAGGGCAGTTAATACAAATGCAAATAAGGGAAACAATACATTTATGAATTTATGTTGTTGTTGTATGTTTTTTTTTTTTTTTTTTTAGTTGTAATTATGTAGTTGTATTTGAAAAGAATGTAACAGTGACAAGTACTTGTTTAATTAAGTTACCTTAAAGCCATAGACCACATAAAACAACGTGTGCTTTTTAATGAATAAACACAAAATGGGATCTTCAAAACTGATGACAATTTTTACCAGAATGATAATGTAGCTCCACGAGAGAGCGTGAAAAAACTGTAAAGTATGCAATTTGCGTGAAAATTCATGTTTATGACGTCAGAAACATGCTAAAATTACTATAAAAATGTTGTGCAGGTTGCATAAATTGAATATTCTGATCACTGCTACTGTTGGGTTTTGAGACAAACTAATGTTTTTTATGTAAATCCCATCAAGTGTTTTGTGATATAAATGCTTATGTTTTTCTCTGGTCTATTCCTTTAACTGGCAGCACATGCAGCTTTTTAGCTTTGTCAAATGTTTGTAATATTATTTTTTTTAAATATACTGAAAATATTACTTTATTAATATTGATTTTGCTGTAATGATTAAAAAGTCTATATATTTTTAAAATATATGTTATCAGAGTTCCGCCCGCCCACATAAAAACTTGTAGTTTTTCTCATTGAAAAAAATGTGTATGGGATACTATATTTTTTTCTTCCCATGTTGCAGGTTATCTCAGTAGAACAGTATACGAAAAAGCAATGGGAGTTGAGTGAGGAGGGAAAGCAAGTGGCAGAACATGGCAGTCACGAGGCACTTGTTTTCAATGCTGTACCAGAAGAGGGAATTCAACAGCAAGAGCTGATGGTAAACATGACATTTTAGGCAACTGCTTATCTAATTTTAATATGTTATCACTTCTCTCTCTCTCTCTCTCTCTCTCTCTCTCTCTCTCTCTCTCTCTCTCTCTCAATAAACAGCTCTCATCTCAATGCAGCTTCCAAACCCAAAGTACTAATAAATACTGCAACTCCTTTAGAAAACACATATATCTAAAAGTATTGCAATCTAATGTCCTTTTTTATAGGACTCTTCACTTGCTGGTTTTCTATAGGCTAACCTTTTTCTTTGAAATTTATAATACCTATAACCTCAATGTCTTATTTTCTTTAATTAATTTTTATTATTGCAAAGTTGAACTTTTTTCGGCACACTCCTCTTGCAACTCTTATTTTCTTTTTCTTTTAAATGTCAAAATTAATCCTCAAAAGTTCTCATGCTTGGTAATCTCATTCTAGAAAAAAGTTCCAAATGCCAAAGTGGGATTCAGCAAGGCTATGTCATCAGGATGGATTGTGTTAGATAAAAGCTCAGGCCAACCCATAGTTAGAAGAAAAATTGCTGCAATTACAGATGTGGTTCAAAACAGCTTATCTCAAGTTGTAGTTGGCAAAGCAAATGAACTCTCAGATGATCAGAAACAAGAATATAAAAAGAGAAAATTGCTGCAGGAAATGTAAGAATATTTCTCTTTCTCTCTCTCTCTCTCTCTCTCTCTCTTTTGTAACTTTTTTATTTTGGACATTTTTGTTTTTAATATTTATTATTTTTTAAGTACTCAAAAATATGTACTTTTTTCCATGCACCAAAATGGATCATTCAAATATTTATTTTCATACTGCACATGGTTAAAATTTTCATACCACACTTAAGGTACTACTTTAGGGTAGGAGTGAAAAATTTTTATTATTATTTTTTTATTTTATTTATTAAACACAATGCGTGTACAACATACATCTAAACATTCAACTCATAAACATTACATATACCTAATATCAAGATCAACTAACAGTATTATACATGCTGATCAGTGCCCTCGGCATAGTAGGCCATACTTAAATGTCTCCTAGAACATGTGAGGAGATGATACTGATCACATGACATCCCACATAAGGAGCAGATACAATTATTATTACAAATATGATATTCCTTAGTGTTACAAATTTTGTGATGAAAACCGTGTGCCGCGAAGCGGGTGATAATATTACGATTTCTCTGATTTGAGTTTTTCCATGTATCATTTTTTATGACTTTGAATTAAGTTCAGGCTGTGTACCCAAAAATGAAATAAAAAAAAAATCTATCTTAAAAACTCGTCACAACAGAGCGTCAAAGTATCGCAAATGCCCCGCCTCCTAATGCTAATGAATCTATATTTGGACCCCAATTTTGACCCACTTCAAAATTTTTTCAGCGGTTAAAAAAAATACTAGCTTGTTCTTCGTGTTGATTTTTAATGAAAAATGATTTTTCAGATTTTTCTAGAACGAATCTGCCGAGAAAAAAATTATCGCAAATTGACCCATGTTAATTTGAATATCGTCAGTCGGATATGCAAAGCTCGGATTAGGAATTTGAGTGTTTCTGAAGTTTGAATCGTCATAATTCAAAAATAAAAAGTCACAAAAAATTGAAATTATTTTTGTCGTGCGGCTTATATATCTGACAATACATTGTATTAATTTTATATTTTTATTTCAAATAGTTCGCTCACAATTCATCAATTAGTAAACTAAAACACCCTGTTTTAGCACTCTGTGCAAAAAAGTGAAACAAAAATTATTATTCCCTTGCAACAGTAAGCAATAAAAATTTCAAATTAACATCATAGAGTCAATAAATGTTGCTTATTCTTAATATACAGTTGAAATTTTTTTGCAAGCGACCCCTTTGCCAAAATTTGCAAAAAACGGATCTCGCGTTCTTTTAATGTTTTGAAGCTCAAAATTATTTTCGGGGTGCAATTTTGAATCTCTTAAATGGTCTTTTGCTAATAATGTTAATATCTTATTTCTATGATATTAAATGAATTTTTAAAAATTTAATGTACTGCTGGTTGCGGTCATCAGGCATTTTATGTACTGCTTTTTGCGTAAATACAGGGGCTATAAGTTAATTAATTCGTAAATTTTAGTTAATTTCAAAATAACTTTGTATATTGCAAAGAAATCTTTTAAGAATACAAAATTGCGCCCCTAAAATAATTTTGAGCTTCAAAACATTAAAAGAACGCGAGATCCGTTTTTTGCAAATTTTGGCAAAGGGGTCGCTTGCAAAAATATTTCAACTGTATATTAAGAATAAGCAACATTTATTGACTCTATGATAATAATTTGAAATTTTTATTGCTTACTGTTGCAAGGGAATAATAATTTTAATTACACTTATTTGAACAGAGTGCAAAAACAGGGTGTTTTAGTTTACTAATTGATGAATTGTGAGAGAACTATTTGAAATAAAAATATGAAATTAATACAATGTATTGTCAGATATATAAGCCGCACGACAAAAATAATTTCAATTTTTTGTGACTTTTTATTTTTGAATTATGACGATTCAAACTTCAGAAACACTCAAATTCCTAATCCGAGCTTTGCATATCCGACTGATGATATGCAATCTTCATTAATTTTTTTCTCTATAAATGTCTCGTAAAAATTGTTTAAAAATTCAAATTCATTAAAACTTGATCTATAGAACACACTAGTACTTTTTGTTTAGAAGTTGATCAAGAAAAATTTTGCACACAGGGAGCTTGAAGTTTTGTATGTTTTACGTGTTAAAGGGGGCGTAACCCAACGACTTTTAATGCTAATTTGCGGAAGATTTGTTTTGAGTCGAAACTTTTTGGAGTATAGAGAATTGTTCCTTGGTTCATTATGAACCTAAAAAGTGATATTAAATTAAACTTTACGACAACATCGCTACCCTAAAGTAGTACCTTAACTTATTATTATCACTTATCACTGTTGTATTAATGTGGATCAATCTTAAATTTTTACTATGCACAATGTTGATAGTGTTGTGAAAGGCTTCCACCTGAGCAAGGGTCCCGAGTTCTCCGTAAGTATCAGCAAACCTGAGACTGATCTCACACCTGAGATGATTGCACAGGGAACGTGGCGTACCAAACAGTTCAAAGATTACAACCTGGGAGCTCTCGGAGTGCCACCAAATTGTGGGCATCTGCACCCTCTTCTCAAAGTCAGGACAGAGTTCAGGCAAATCTTCTTGGAAATGGGGTAGGTTCTAGTTATTTGTCACCATTGAAGAAAATGAATTTCAAACTTTACCCCTAATCTCATATCATAAATATTAGAATATAATAGATAATTTTGCTTTTCAGATTTTCTGAGATGCCCACTAACAATTATGTTGAAAATTCATTCTGGAACTTTGATGCCCTCTTTGTACCTCAACAGCATCCAGCAAGAGATGCTCATGATACTTTCTTCCTCTCTGGTAAGTATCAGTTTTCTCTCCCATACTCACAACTTTATTTTCATCATAACACAGGAGTAATAAATTTTTCTCATGACAGATCCTAAGACTGCAACTCAGTTTCCTGCAGACTACTTGGAGCGTGTGAAGAAAGTGCATAGTCAAGGCAGCTATGGCTCGCAAGGCTATGGATATGACTGGAAAATTGAGGAAGCACAGAAAAATGTATTAAGAACGCATACCACTGCTGTTAGTGCACGAATGCTCCATGCTCTAGCCAAACAGGTTAATATGCATTACCTCTTCTTTTTTTTTTCTTTTTTTTTTTTACCGCACTTCACATGCTGCATGTTAAATTACAATCTGTATGTTCAGATTTCTAAAGAATAGCATCAGTATGATCAGTAAAACCATTGCAGTTGCTGTTATTGTAATTATAATTACTTATAATTATAATATATACAATATAATAATTATTATAATTATAGGCCTACTTATAAATATATTGCAAAATTTTGATTTTTTTTTTTTTTTTTATTATTATTATTAGTATTTTTAAATGTACTTTCATAAAGCCCAATGTTGATGTCATTATCCTCCTTAGCTGATGGTCTTGGATCCTGAAATTTTTATCATAAGTAGTTATTGGTTTTTAAAATGATACAAAGAAGTTAGTGGGTTACCTTTATAATTATATTGATATGATTTGTCTAGTAACAAAACACTGAATCATTATTAATAAATGGTTTTGCATTAGTGTTCTTAATTAATTTCTCTATCAGTATATGATCATATAAATTTGAGGGAAAAAAAAAACATTTCAGTTGGTATATAAATGTAACAACAACAACAATAACAAACCTACGAAAGAAAAATAGAACAATTTGAAAATTAATTAAAACATGATCAGGCAGCCTCTCCTCAACTTTTGAACGTAGTATTACGTTCTTTAGTCCACAGGAGCTTATAGCTCCTTGAAATTTCCCAGTTTCTGACACTTTCTTCTTCTTGCTACTTCGAAGATGATAAAAACAACAAACTATTTTTAGATAAATTTTTTACATTTATTTTTTAGTATTTTTAGTTAGTACGGGATTTGCAGACAGTATATGAACGTCTACTTTTGATTAAAATCCTATATTATGTATTCAATCTCAAATATTTGGTTTCAGGGTTTCAAGCCTGCAAAGTACTTCAGCATTGATCGAGTGTTTCGCAATGAAACATTGGATGCAACACATTTAGCTGAGTTCCATCAGGTAGAGGGAGTCATAGCTGATTATGATCTTAGCCTAGGAGATCTCATAGGTCAGTATGCTAAATTTGTATACCGTTTTTCAGGGGCGGCTGGTGCATGTAAGCCCTGCAAGCAGTGCATGCCTATAGAAAATCGATCAAAAAGGTTTTATTCCATAATTCAATAAAGAAAGTTATTTTTCATATTTTGTATCTAATTTTTATCTATTTTCTATGTTTTTTTCTAATTTTTATTCATTAAAAACAAAGCGCGCCTTCATAAAAAAAAATCACGTATGCAGCGCCCTCCTCAATAAAAATTGTGAAAGCTCCACACTACAGGAGCATACGTCGGTATAGCGCTAGCGTTGAGAAAAAAAGAGGGGGGACGGGAGGCTACAATGCTTCTGAATAGACGTCGTGAAAGCACTTCAAAAAAATGCTTGCACCTTTCTTAAAAAAATTAATAACTCAATATCTAATTGTTGGATTGAAAAAATAGAAACATTTCCTGAATCTGTGTTATTTTGTCTATAACTGTGTGACTTTAATGTTGTCGTATGCGTAACGACTAATTAGCAATAGCGTGATATGTTGCAGTCTATGCTAAAATATGAATAAAAAGTCGTGTAATTTATATGTAAAAAGTGTTTTAAAAATATGAAACTTTGGATATATGTGTAAATCAATAGATCACACACTTTAAATAAATTTCATTTTTTAAAAACATGAATGAAATAATTTCACTGGCGTGATTTGATGATGTCTTTTAAATTTTATTATTATTATTTTGTAATTTATACATAGCCAAAAATATTAAGAATATTATTGATAAAAAAAATAAAGAGAGAGATCGAGACAAAGCGCGGTTTTTATTTTTTGAAACTTTTTACAGTAAATGAGCTCAATATGAAGGATAATCACTGTCAAAAATTGTTAAAAAAAAAAATTCTATGGCTTTAAAAACGTAAAAGTGTGTCTAGTTTTTCTCATTTAAATATACGGAATTGGTGTAGTTTGTTCAGATAATCGCAAAAAAAAAAAAAAAAAAATACAATTAAGCCCAAGCATAAATGTTACATTAGAGGATCCGTATATAACATCCCCACGTTTGCCCGCACGCTAAACCGACAAGCTCCATTAAAAATATTAATATAAGAATAACCTGGAAAAGGTATAACGGAGAGGACTATTTATTTTTAAAATGATCTATTGTACCGAAAAAGGGAGGGGAAATATTAACAAATGTGCCTGAATTTAGCTAAAGTTATTATTTATTTTGTCAATTTTTAAATAATAAAAACCGTGACATTAAAAATGACTGTTTATAGTTTTTTTCGGGCATGGTGTTTGTAAACTGATTTAAAAATCAAATATTTTAATTTTTTTTTATATAGTTTGCTTTGGCATATAAATTTAAGCAAAACAAATATAATAAACGATAAATAGGGCCGTACATTTGCAATTATCTAATCGGCAGTTAGTTCTCTCTCTCTCTCTCTCTCTCTCTCTTTCTCTCTCTTCTTTTCTTTTGAAATAAAAACTGAATAGCCCAATTGTACCGTATAGTTGCACTAGTTGCAGTTAAATTCGATCCAATATAATTTAATTATAGTAACAAAAAAGTCACGTTTTAATTATTATTTTTTATAAAATAATGCCATACATTTATATGAATAAATGTTTGTACAGAATAAAGATAAATGTAGAGAATAAAATAAAAATAAATGCGCAATAATAATATTAAATAACATGCTCTTCATGAAAATATTTACGTACGATTTTGTGAAAAATCTAATTTATACACTACTTTTACAATACTCTTTTATATATAGTTTAATTCATTAGTCATTATAGTAAATAAGATATATAATTAAAAAAAAAATGTTAACAGCACAATTTCTTTGAAAATTTTCGTTATAAAAAATCAAAATGATTGTTGCTTTAAGGTTCAGATAATATGCAGTTTTTTTTTTTTCGAAAATCAAAACGTGGTCTAAAAAAAAATCGGCGCCTGCGGCGGGCTATCCCCCCCCCCCCCCCCCCCCAGAATATATAAGCTATCACCTAGTGCTTCCCTAGTCATAAACTTCACGAGCCGCCCCTGCCGTTTTTGCTTCTTGTTCAAAATATACCTGTGTCGTTTAGAGTGTATCTGGTAATGAATAATGACAAAATATGATGTTGAATGTGCTAAAATAACATGCACATAATTCATCATTTAAATTTTAAAAATAAAGAAGAAAAGAAACATAAAAAATATAATAAAATAAGTAATGGAGAATCAAATGGAAAGAAAAGGATATACTGTATTACCAAAAAGAACCTTACCATATAGTGTAGAGTTACGCAGTTAAAAAAAAAAAAAAAAAAAAAAAACTCTTGCTAGAACAGAAATAATATTATTAGCACAATCAATAACTTTCGAGTTTCTGTACAACAAGTGTCTGTGTGTACTTTTCTTAGTCTTCTGTGAATAAGAATTGTGATGAAGGCACACACACACATACTGCTTTTTCTCTTGACTGTGTTTTTGAAGCTATCCACAAATGTGTTCTCTATTATTTCTGTCAGCAAGATTTTTTACCTAACTGTAGGACATATCTCTTCACAAGGTTCTTGCAGGTACTTTATCCGTTTATTTTAATAGTTTCCTAGCAGTTTCATTTAAGGACTTAATTTTCACCTTTTTTTCTCCCTGTGATTTGTCATAATTCAAAGAAATACCTTTTTTATGCAATATTTCTTAAAACTAAAATATGTTTTGTCTATTAAACAGGAGTACTGTATGAGTTCTTCCAGAAGTTAGGCATTCCCAAGCTTTACTTCAAGCCAGCTTACAATCCTTACACAGAGCCCAGCATGGAGATTTTCAGCTACCACGAAGGTCTCAAGAAGTGGATTGAAGTGGGTAACTCAGGCATGTTTCGGCCTGAGATGCTGCTGCCTATGGGTCTGCCTGAGAATGTCAATGTTCATGGCTGGGGTCTTTCTCTAGAGAGGTAAAACTTCATTCACATTTTCCCTTGTTAGATAAAATTTAATATTGAAACTCATATACTTAGCTTATATTTTATTGATAACATTTTAATCAGCAGTGATAAGACTAAATAGATGGAAAGTTAATTAACAAGTGCATGATGTTTTGAACTTGTGGGTCATTGAAATGATCTGGTAAAGAAGGCTACAAGAAAGTGCATACTTAAAATTTCAATTTTTCCTTCTTGGGGGTGCTGAGTGATTTTTCTTCTATTCATTTCTCCTCTACATCACATTAGCTGTTTATTTGTTTTATATTTATAATTATTATGTTAACTATAGGCCTACTTATTTATATCCAACTGCAAAGGTTTCTTTTTCTTAATTTAGCTTCTCAGAAAATTGCTTTATGATTTTTATTATTCGGAGATGTTAAGGAAATTAAACCATTGGGGTTAGGTATAATAAAATTGAAAGAAACAAATGGGAGAAACCAGCAAGAGCCTTACCATCAGTTCAGTTTGATGAAAATCTTGCTAGCACAAGTGTTTAATATCTCTGTGGGGGCAAGATTTTCACCAAATTGTGGGACTCTCTTCACTATTGTAAGGCCCTTCGTAAGTTCCTCCTATTCTTTTTGTTCAAAATCATCGTGTTACGTATTATTATTAATGAATGATTGACAAAAAGATTATATTATCTTTTTATCAATCAGTTACCGCATAGTCAATATATTTCTTAATAAATATTATTAATAATTAAAATAAAGATTTTAAATAAATTGTAAGAGAGTAAATAGTCAGAGATAATAAATGAGCTTGGACTTACAAAGATGCTGTAGCAGAGAAAATAATTTCTAACACCAGTCAAAACTGTTAATGCTCTATGGATTAATATTTTGAAAATATGTACTCTAATTATTAATGTGCATGACTATTATATTTTTGACCTAGGTTAGAAATTATTTTTCTCTACCATGGTGTCCCTATCAGCCTTAGCTCATACTGTCTCCCCTTCCTCAAAATTTATTTATGTGTTTTTCTGTCATTATTTTTAATTATTGCTTATCACAGAGTTGAATTTTTCTAATATGTGTTATTTTTATTATTTAGTTAAATTGCAATCTAATCAATTACTTTTCTGATAAGTGATAATAGATGCCAGCAATTAAGATTTCTAAATATGTGTTACAGACCTACCATGATTAAGTATGGTATTGACAACATCCGAGATCTTGTTGGCCCCAAAGTAGATCTGCAAATGGTCCAGGATAGCCCAATATGTCGTCTTGACAAGTAATTCTCTCCTCAAACTATACTGTTATTTACATGCATGGTGCTTGCTTTTGTTAAATTATATTATATTTGATTCTTGCATCTTTGAATAGTACCAAAATGTTACACATTTATTCTCCTTTTTTTTTGTAATTTTATATTTAGCATTTAAGTATATATTTTAGTTCTAAAAGTAGCATTTAATTTATTTTTAAGTTTTATATTTGTTTAAACTTTTTTTTAACTGTGTATTTCTTTTAGTTCAAAAAGTTTCATATAATTTATTTTTAAGTTATATTTGTATAATTTGTAAGTTAAAAACATTTTAAAATGTCACCAGTTTCTCATACAAAAAAAAATGTCAGTAATTTAACTTTGGCATTGTATGTGCATGTTGAATTTATTTTAATTGAGTTAACATTATTTCACACTGATGCTTTTTGTAGATTTGCTATAAAATTTGTTATAAATCAAGTATGCTGACAAGGGTAGCAATATATGGGGATGTTTTCTTTGGTTCAGAGACTCAGCTAACGAGCAATCGGATGACGTGGATTTGGATTGCCTGGAAAAAGAGTGGGACTCATTGATAGAAAGACTTCAGAGCTTGCAGCAAACAGTCAGGGGCCTCAAGTCAAAACTGGGCTTGGCAACACCACAAGAATATAGTGTGAAGAATTTAGATATTACTATATTTGCAGATCCTAAATATCCACCATATGCTGTACTAATTCTTGCTAACATGATGGCCAAACATTTTGATCTTAGCATTTCATATCATTGCCATTCTACTGTCAAAAATATCTCCAGTATAAATCATATTTTCAATATTGACTCTAACCAACCTAAAACATCATCTAATAATCTGTACCTTATCTGGAAAGACGTAGGTACTGATTTGGAGCTAGTTGTATCTCCTGTAGCTCATGGCAAAATAATTGGAGAAGTGAATGCTGTGAGATATTTGAGTCGTATCTTAGAAATGAATGGCAATAATATGAAATGGTTTGAGAGCGTTTCTGTTGATCACTGCACACAAGTAGATTATTGGCTTGATAAAGCACATGAACAGGCTTTACTGGGACCAAAGAAAGCTCAAGTGTTTGTGCGATCTCTTGATAACCAACTTAAGTTGCACAATTACATAGTAGGAAATGATGTAACACCTGCAGATATCTATTTGTTTTCTATTTTGTATCGCCTGAAAATTGCACTGCCTAACAATGTCGAGAGATGGTATCAAATGTGTAAAAGTCACCAATGGTTGGAATATCCTATGTAATTTATTGGAAATAAAATTTGATTCTAGAAAATTATAAGCTTTCATTTTATCGTGTTGGGTTATGGAGAAATGTGGAGTAAAAGAAACTGTGACTGAGAAGTAAGAGAACAGTGTGTTTGGTCATGTTGAGAGAATGGGTGATGAAAGAATAGCAAAGCAGGTATTTCATAGTACAGTGGATGGAAGGAGAGATAGAGGCAGGCCTAAAACATCATGGTCCGAGGTGGTTGGAAGATGTTTGAAAAATAAGAATGTACGCAGTATGAAATGCAAAAAGAAATGTATGAAACAAGGTATGAGACTGGAGGAAGCAAGTGAAGTATGTCAGGATAGGAAGTTGTGGAGGCCTATCACTGGGTCAGGATAAAACATCTGTGTTGTTGGCTTACCCCGAAAGGGATTATATATAGCGTCACCACAGTAAATTATACAGTAGTCCATCTCCTATAGCGGGAATGTCAGATCGAATGCGCGCCATAATTCCGACTGGGTGAAGTTGTCAGAACTACACGTAACATTACTTCAAATTACGGCTTCTAGTTCTGCCACCTTCACCCAGTCGGAATTATGGCGCGCATTCGATCTGACATTCCCGCTATAGGAGATGGACTACTGTACCATCTACTGTGTAGCGTCACGATATGTATGTATGTATGTATGTACAAAATACGTATTATTAAAAAAAAAACATATATGTAGTTGAATAATTAAACTGATAATTTTTTAGCATAGACTTCAAATATTAAGATATTAATCGAAAGTTAGAACTACTTGGCCTAAAGCCAAAGAGATCACGTTCAAATTTGTCACTCGCATTTGCAAATCTGACATTTAAAGTAGATGCGCCACTACCATCAGTCATGCTATATAGTTGGTGCCAAATTGCAGGTATTTTTTTTATTATTATTTTTTTTTTTTATAATGTAACTTTCCACTTCTATTTAAAAGTGAAAAATAAAGCTGTTTAACTTATTTTGAATTATAAATATGGATTTAAAAAAAAAGAAGAGGAAAATGTCATATTTTTGTTTTGTATGTATTGGGGGTTCATACATTTGGCAACGTCGCTTACCGTCAGAATAGAATTTACGTCACACGTGAAATTGTTCTGGATATTTCGTTGTAATTTCTTTCTTCCGTGGTGCAACATAATTAAGTTCTAAGTGCAAACAGTCAAGAGCTGAGACTTAACGAAGGCTTCTTCGATCAGTTGACAAACTTTAACTTCTTATATAAAGCCTAAATATGCCACGACGAGGAAGGACAGCTAGCCCACCACCATCAAGGTTAGTGTGGCAAATATTCTTTATTAAAGCCCCTTCTTTTGTCCCTTGAGCTTAAGTTACCTTCAATAAAGGAACTTTTATTTTCAAAATGTTACATCGCAAATTTTTGGAGAAGCTGTACTGTTAACAGTGTTAACTGCAGTGCCTTATTGTTATGTAACACATATGCACATACACATTCATATTATGACCCATAATTTTACGTGACAGTATACTCGACTGTCTTTGTTATGCAACATGTTATGCAACATGATTAAAATTTTATGTGTTTCAGATCCAGTGTTCCTGCTCGAGCTCCTGCTGCACACCCTCCAGCACCTGCCCCACAACATGCACAACCCCCAATGATGGCTCAATCTCAGCAGCCATCCCTAATGGGGCAGATGGCAGCCACTGCAGGAGGAGTAGCAATTGGATCAGCAGTTGTAAGTATCTTTTTTAAAGGGAAATTTTAAAACGGTTAATGTAAACTTTTCTAATGCTTCATTGTTGTTACAGGGCCACACTATGGGTCACGCCCTCACTGGGATGTTCAGTGGAGGAAGCTCTGAGGCATCTGCCCAACCTGCTGCTGCCGCTGCCCCTGCTCAGAGTTATGGCCAACCACAGCCTAACCAGCCATCAGGACCATGTGCATGGGAGATCTCTCAATTCCTGCAGTGTGCACAGAACCAAGGAGACTTAACCTTGTGTGATGGATTCAATGAGGCGCTGCGTCAGTGCAAGCAGAGCAACCGTAAGTTACCCCCTTCCCCCATACGTATTATGTATTTACTCTCTAGTATTATTTAACTTTTTATTTATTTATTTATTTTTTACTACCACAGGGTATTTTGTAATCTTATTGTACTGTACAAGTACTGTAGTCAAGAATCCTACTATTATGGGTAAAATATTGATAGACAAATAACACTATGTACAGCTCTGGCCAAAAGTTCCCGAACGATTTGCATAGGCAACCCGCAACCACACTATGTTATCTTTATGAGAAAACGCAGCGGCCGCCGCTGCCCCGTTCGGGAATTTTTGGCCAGAGCTTTACATACATTACATACGTACTTCAATAACATTTAAATGGGACAAAATAGTCCAACTAGTCTTTTAACTTCAGTTTTAAAATTTTAACAGTTGCTAATGTTAGGATTGGAAAATTATGCTAGAATTAAAAAAAAAAAAAAAATGTGGAGATTAATTAGTAGGGCAAAGAACTAGGTATGCTTTTATCTTGCCCTGAAAGGTAGGTACATGTATAATTGTATGATATGTATGTAAATTGCTAGTTAATTTTCTAATAAGTCAAAAACTGTTAACGACTAAAAAAAAAAAAAAAAAAAAGGTCTTATCCAAACTTGCAAAGTACAGTAATGCTTATCAGAAATAAGATTTGGTGATCCCAATGATAAACAGAGTAGAGTCATGGTGAGTGGGGAGTTTATCTTATCTTTTTGCAAGTCTGTCACAAGAAATAATAAACATGTCATCTGACTACTGTACCATAGTCAGAAAGACTTAGTATTATTCACATGGAACTTAAATTTGACGTCTATTGACGGATATTGACAAGACTGGAACTCTGCACAAATTTGCTCCCTTTTCACATGAGAAAGCATACTACGCACCAACTGAACACTCTGTGCTAATATTAACATAACATAAATATCTTAATATTTAATAATTTAATATTGACACTTTCACATGCTCCATAATTAACCGGTAATGATGGATGAAGCTGCGCGATAATGCAAACAAATGTAATCATTCATATGTAACCATCGCTATCCGTCAGTATCCATCGGTTCAACAAATAGTAACCAAAAGAAAACTAGTCGGCTTTGCCCATCAGCATGCATGTATCAGTATCCATTGGTATTTTTCACTTTTTGAAAACACTGTGAAAGCATCCACTTGTTTACATTATTATTACAACATAAATTATCTTTTATGGGTCGTCAATGTACAGTATTGATTTTTTGTGGCATGTGAATGATTCTTCAAGTGTATTTATTTATGTATTTAATTATACTTATTATGTTTAGTAGCCTGAAATTAAGTTCTAAATATAAATTGAATATAATCATACTCCATAAATTTGAATGTATTGTAAAACTGTTCTTAATATACCATGGATTAAATTTCAAATGAACTTCTAACTATTGATCAACGGAAATTGAGAGAGTTGCATTTTGCCCCTTAACTTTATGGTGATTGAGAAGATATTTCCTATGCTAGCAATAATTCCAATGACTTTGCAGGGCTCTATTGTCCTTAAATATCATCGCATTTGGTTGCGGTTTACACAATTTTAAAGCAACATTTGGTTAACCCATGTCCGGTGCTTGATATTAATTTCTATGCAAAATAAATTTTTGATTAATTTTCTCTGAGAGATCTATCAAAACTATAGCATAGTGTTGCTATAATGTCTGATGTCCATTTGCCATAAAAGAAAGAAAAAAAACTGCAAATGATCTGAAATGGAAAAATCTAAAACTTGGGGTTGATCTGATGATTTTTTTTTTCAAGGTCAAGTTAAACATTGTAGCCACACCATAATGATGTATAAAATGCGGTTGGTCAATGGTGGTCCATTTAGTACAACTTGTCCCAACTAAATATGATGTATATCAAAGACAAATGTGATTAGTAAAAAAAAATAATAATTATAAAAAAAAAAAAAAATAGTTTTCCTTGTAAGTTGAAGCAAATAAGAACAATATTTGCTAATGTGCATGCAATATTAATTCTTTGCAAAGTAAAGACTGGAAAGAAATGAAAAATTGTTAATATCTTCTAATCTGTAGTTTATAATGGTTAAATAATAATATTTTTGTTTTCTTATTTGTTTCAGATTTATAGGTGTAAGTAGTAAGGGCTGACCTCAAATGGTGCAGGACATCATTTTTTTAGAACATCTCTAGGCAATTTCTAGTTTAGGCAGCGTCCAACTAGATCAGCTTTTACTATATGGTTCTGGACATCTGACCTTTTCAATGCAGCCCATGTGCAAAATTATGAAGTATAATACATACCACTAGTTATACCAATTTAGCTAAACTTCCCTAATTAATTATATCCGTGTAAAAAAATTGGTCTGAATGTAAATTGTAATTAAATTGTCCAACTTTGTGAGAACATGTAAGATTATAGATATACAACTAATTAAATAAATTGTTATGTGTTTACATCCATGTTTTATTTATTGTGTTTTATATTACAAATATGGCACTTAGCTTTAAAATATAGCCTAATATTTACATTTGAATTATATCATAAATTGAATGTCAAAAAGTTAGTATAGGAATGATTAACAACCCTTAAATTATATTTAACAGTTCTTGACTAAAAAATAAAAAAAAATAAAAAAAACGTATGCATTGGATACTTTCTATTTGCTGAACAGAAACATTAAAGCCATAGAAAACATTGAAACAACATGTTCTAAACACAAAATGGGATCTACAAAACTGATGATATTTTTAACCAGAATGTTAATGTAGCCCCACAAAAGAGCTTGAAAAAAAATGTAAAGTATGCAATTTGCGTGAATATTCCTGTTTATGACGTCATTAACAGGCAAAAACTAGTATGAAAATGTTGTGCGGGTTGCATAAATCAAACTTTTCTGATCACTGCTACGGCGCTACAGTTGGGTTTTGAGACCAACTAACGTTATTTATGTAAGACCTATCAAGTGTTTTGTGATATAAATGCTTATGTTTTCATGTTTTCTATGCCTTTAAGGAATGACTTCAATGCTAAATACATAAAATTCTTGGAGATAATTTGCTTTGTTTTTTCACACCAACAATATGCTATTCTACCAGCAAATGTGCCGTCTGGCGAGAGCAAGTCACTGTTTTAATCTTAATTTTAAGAACTTAATGATATGTGTTAAAATTATTTGTTTCCTCTACATTGTAGAAGTACATTTGTTTTGAGGCAGATGATAGATCTATGAGAACTGATGATTAAAGATATTCTGCAAGTGTCTAAATTGGGTATTGTTCCTGTGTAACAATGGTCATGTGTCATGTCATGCCTCGGTATCTCCCATATCATCATCTGGTTGTGCAAGCTTGACATGGGGAATATTGGTGCACTGTAGAGTCATGGTAGCAATGAAGCGACGAGCCCCAGGGTTGGGAACGTGGCAGAAATCAGCAGTAGCTCCCTCAAAGTAACCATAGGGAACTAATCGCATCTGCAAACACAAAAAGCCTTATACTTAAAGAGTATCTAAACAATCCTGTTAATAAATTTGCAAGCCAAAGTTCAAAATTTTATAGACAGTCAATTTATCCTTAAATTAATAGAATATGAGGTGCATGGTTGCATGAGCTTGGGTAATATAATATCCTAACATAGCTCTGAAAATCCAATGTTACGAGTAATTTGACCGGAGTCATTGATATGTCTAATATATAATTTCCATTCAAAAAATGGCGTATGCGGTTTTATGACGTCACATCTCGTTGGTCTATGCACGCCGCGTAAAACATGTGAGCTGTGAAGTCATAAAACCGCATCCGTCATTTCGTGAATGGAAAATAAATTAGAAATCATTGACTCCGGCCATATTGAAGTTGATTTTCAGGTATGTTAGGATATGTTTCAAGTTTTTTGTTCAACGTGTTCTACGCCGAACATTATAGTCATGTATGATATTTATTTAGTCACGTTCATGTGTTAATTTTTATTTTCAAACAAATAACATTTTCCTATTATATTATACTATTCTAGTTAATGTTATTGCTAAAGTATGGCGTCGAAGCGCAAGCTGAAATCGATGAGTGAAACCAAAACATACAATATGTAACAATAAACTATACAGTATAATACTATTTTAATAAAATTAAAGTGGGCAAAACCCCTATATGTATAGGCAACCATGTGAAGCATAGTAGCTTAACAAGTTGCCTATGTAGCAGGATGTAAACCTAAATAAAACAATAAATCATAATTGTACATGCATATACCTTGTAGAAGACTTTCTCTGTGTATCGACGCTTGGTTGAGCCAATCTTGAGGTGTACGGAGCTGGAATATCGAAACGGCACTGGTTTGAGTTCCAGGCGCATCCCAGACACGTACCTATATTGACATATATTTTTAAGTTATTTTTTTTATTTTTTTATTTTAGGATTAGAGGTGAGCAAAACAAAGTATTATATGCACGGTGCCACCTAACCAATGCATCTACAAATTTTAAGTTAATTATCATTTTATTTAATGAATATTTAAGTTGATACTCAGGACTATTTATTAAATTATTATTATTATTTTACTGAAAATATTAAGAGAAAAATATTTGTCCAAAACTAGAAAAAAGTCACAATAAGCCAATAATGCGAATAAGCTCCAACACTGAGGGCAATGTGTGAGTAATGACTGACTTATTGCTTACAATAGGATATTATACAGTATTATATGTCTATATTCTATATATATAAAAAGTAGTTTATTTTACCGAGATGATTGAAAAACTTATGTAAATGCCCATGTTAAAAGACTTGTTGGGCACGTCATCTCTGTCACTCCTAAAGTACTCAACAATTTCAAAAATTTAAGTGAAACACTTAACTCCTCTAAAAAGTATTAGAGCAGTGACTATACAAAATTAATTATATTTTTTAATAAATAAAATAGAAAGTACTTTAATATTTTATTACATCACTCTCATTTTTTTTATATATATATATTACCCCTTTTTTATATTATTATGATAAATTATTATTTTTAATATCTTTAAGTGTGCCAGAGTGACTTTTTAAGTTGACTAAAATGATAATTATTATAAAATTATTAACGTGCAGTTTTATTTTTCTGTACACTAATTGTGCTAATTTATTTTACCTTCGCGGCATGCCATGCGTGGCTGGCTGTGGAGGAGTCATAACTATTTCCTCGGCTTGAGAGCGACGGCAAATGCGGTGTCGTCGTGGACTGAAACAATTTTATTTATTTATTTATTTATTTATTTATTTATTTATTTATTTATTTGCAACCAAAAACAAGGCTTGCGCCCATTACATTGGCGGTACACACAGTACATATTATTATCATATACATAATCAATAATCATTTTAAAATTAATAATGAGTGAAATTACTCATTAAATGTTAAACAAACAAGCATGCGACATACAAGTTATACATTATGCATTATTAAAAAATAGTTTCCTTATAGAATTATGTGAATCATTAAAGATATCTATACTTAAATCATTACAAATTGAAGTAGTTCTCACCACAAATGAATTTTTTGAGACATCATTTGAACAAGTTGCATTACAAAGCAGTGATTGAGTTCTTAACATTTTTTTAACAATACATATTTCAAGTTATAGCGAAACATAACTTTTAAGTGGGATATAATTTGAAAAAACTATAATATAATATGCTTCTCTCTCTCCTTTTCTTATAATGTTTAGGTATAATGCATTTATGTGCATATACTTTAATAAGACTTACAAAAAGGGGAAAAAACTACTATAGTAGTATTGTATACGTATACTACAACACTATACGTAGATGATAAATTTTTGTTCCTAGCTGTCTTGATTAACTTGCTTCCTTATGGAAGAATACACATCTATAACTTAAATTGGATATTTTTTTCCTGGCGTTGAAATTTTTATTGTTATATATAGCTTACTTAGCCTCCAAACTACTGCGGTTTGGGGTTTTCGTGAATAATTTCAAGCAATTTAGTTACAAAAAAAGTTATTTTTATTTTGTATCCAAATAGCTTGAAATTATGGAAAACAAAATATTTAACTTTTAAGGCTCAATTAAGCTACAGTATAAAAATGTCAACATCAAGAAAAATTTCCAGTTCGAGTCATGCTTCTTTATTCCCCCATATACGAAAGCATATCATAATGTTAAATCAAGTTAAACACAAAGTTGAATATCGTCTGCTAGCGTTGTGTTAGTATTGTTGGGCTCTATAGTAGCGAGCTCTGGGTTAACTATTATTATTCAATAAACCCGTTTTTGCAAGTCTGCTATTAAAGTATGAATAGAAATGTTGACATAAAAAAAGTCACTCTGTTTATCGATATATAAATAATTACATATGGTATTTTCATAAGACACTTAAAATTGTCAATCTCACTATCTGTAAAACTATAGATCATCCATGCTATAGATGCAGCAGGGTAATAAAGTGGAGATACTTTTTAATTTCGAAGCATTCATGTCCTTTCGTAAAAATATAATTAAATGTTATAATTATATTTTGAAAGTAGCGTTTTTCTATGCATGCAATTTGAATCGAGTTAAAAAAACAAACATTATTTTTATCTACTTTATTCTTATATTCTGTAATACAGTCGGTGGTATGACTACGTCAATCTTAACAAATGTACTTCAAATATGTTATTATGATTATTATTATTTTTAGGTAGATATTTGTTTAAGGTTACCTTGAGGACGCTGAGCGCACGTGGGAAGAGAAAGACTCAAGGGAAGAGGTCGACGATGTAGAGGAAGCAGCAACAGCAGAGCGGTTGTTGAATCGCCAATTTCCGACTGTTAACCATACGTACACGTATTCATCAATGTAAGGTTGATAAGATAATCTTTATCTGCTCATTTAATCTCCGGCTTTATTGATCAGCCAATATACCTAACCCAAGTCAAACTTTGGTGCAACATTTGATCTATCAAATACATCATATTATAAGTTATTATTTCATATTATTATAACAGGAATTTAACTTTTATTACAGTAAAATTATAAAGTAATTAATTTTATAATTATAATTAAACTTTTAAAATTTTATTTAATTGTGATTGATAAATTAGTTTTGAAATCAGAATAAAAGTTATTCAACTTTGAAAAATATAAATATAAAAGACGTGGAGCGTGGAGTAGCACATTTTTGTATACCGCATGACATAGGCTAAAAAAATGATATAACATTGTACAATAATAACCCATGTAATCATACTATATAATCAGTACTTTACACGTTTGAAAGTATAATTATACATTGTAGTTATACAGATAAGTATTAAGAAACAGAGACAATCTTGTGCAGTAACTATACGTAGTGTTCACAGTTCAGTCATATATTATATTCTTATACAAGCTATACATTGCTTGCGTAATGTTGTGGATGAGATAATATGAGAGAGCGAAGCACTTCTTCTCGAGGTGCCACTGATGGGATATGTAAATACTTATACGCACTGCGTGGGCACAAAATATACAATTCCCCCGGCATTTAAAACACATAAAAAAATAACAAAATAACTCAGCTGCATATATGGGATTTATTACCATAATATAATATTATGCAAAATCTTAAAGTCTTAAGGGACGGAAAAGAAATGGAAGTGCAATTTTAATGCACAGTTTTATGTGAGCATTACAATACGAAACTCGCTTGTTTGCTTGAATTTATTACAAAACGCAAAGAGCACCCACAGTTTTTATTATTTTTACATTTATTCTTAAACTTAATTACGAGCATCTTAAAAAATCCCTTTATTTACAATAGATATATAAAAAATAAATGTATATTATTTTATTATAAATTATAATAAACCTGCTACAGTATGATAGCTCAGCAACATTTATTCATGTTTTTTTATTCAAATCAAAGAATTTACTCTATTTTATTCTTGTTACAATCAGTATAGCATACAATAAGTGATCACGTCAAAATCTGGGAGCATAATACTTTATGCTAATATTC